>OY992539.1:204385087-204985087 GCA_963921195.1 Pegoplata infirma
CACTCGAAAAAAATCTTACACTCAAAAAAAAATTTACACTCAAAAAAAAAAATTAGTAAATTATTTTTTTTTTTCAAAAATTAGTTAAAAAAAAGTTTTTTTAAACAAAATAAAATATTTCTAATCAAAAATGTTATTTTTTCACTCTAGAAAATTTACTATAACTTAAAAAGGGCATTGTGGAGGGTATTCATAGATTCGGCCTAGTCGAATTTAACTTTTCTACTTGTTAATACTAAAAATGTCTCGGAATCTAAGAAATTTTCTATCAAGAAAATGTCTCAGAATCTGAAAATTTTACTATACGAAAAATTTCTCAAAATCTAAGAATTTTTCTATACGAATTATGTCTCAGATTCTGAGAATTTGTTATACGAAAAACTTTTCTGAATCTCAGAATTTTTCTATGCGGAAAATGTCACAGAATCTGAGAATTTTTCTGAACGAAAAATGTCTCAGAATCTGAGATTTTTTTTAAACAAAAATATCTTAGAATCTGAGACTTTCTATACGAAAAATGTCTTCTGTACGAAAAATGTCTCATAATCTGATAATTTTTCGTTACGAAAAGTGTATCAGAAATGATGTTTTTATACAAAAAAAATCTCCAAGTCATAGTAAGGTGCTCATAAGTTTTCACTGCCGTAAATTTTACTAAAACTTATTTTTTTTTTATTTCCTAAATAAAATTGCAATTTTTTCTTAAGAATTTTCCTTTTATTTTTGATGATTTGGCAATCATATATTGGGTCATTTAAAAAATAAATGGTAATATGCTTTAAGGCATTTTTTGTTGTTTGTTGTTATTAAAGGATATGTTTAAGATTTCAAAATCAAGAAATTATATTTTTAAATTTTTTCTGTGATATATTTCTAATTTCTAATAAATGACCTAAAGTGACACTCAAAAAAAAAAACTTGTCAGATTACACGAAAAAAGTCTCGTAATCCCATTTTACAAATATTTGAAAATTTTCCTTGTTTTTTAACAAATAATTTTTGATTGAAATTTACATTTTTTTTTTTTTTGTAATTTTACAGATTTTCTTGTAACTTTACAAATTTCCAAAGTTTTTTACAAAAAAATTTATTTCGCCAAAAAAGTTGAAAATTTACAATTTTATTGGTAACAATCTTGTTAAGTTACAAAAAAAATTTTAATTTTTACTACGAATTCTCGTAAACTAGGAGGTAGCAAAAAATCTATTAAGGTCACGAAACCTCCGTGTTAGTTTAATCGCTTCAAAAAAATTGTAAATTTACAATTTTATTGGTAAAAAGCTTGTAAAATTACAAAATTATTGGCAAAAAGCTTGTAAAATAACAAGGAATTCTTGTCAAATAGGAGTTAGCAAAATCTTTTACAAACTTTTCTTGTAATTTTACAAGGTTTTTTTTGAGTGTGCGTTATATATTTTTGGAGATTTTGTTTTTATTTTAAGAGAAATATTTTGTTTGAACGAAATTAATGTCTTTATTAAAAATTGACAATGGTACAGTACTGGAAAAGCACTGAAAAACCGCTTGTGATTTATTTATTAAATTTCTAAAGAAACTAAGACTTTTTCTAAACAAAAATTTCTGTGAATCTTAGACTTTTTCAAAAGCAAATAATGTTGCGGAATCTGAAACTTTTTCTATATTGCTATAAGCAAAATGTCTCAGAATCTGAGAATTTTTCTATAGAAAAAATTTCTCAGAGTCTAAGACTTTGTCTAAACAAAAGTTTCTCAGAATCTGACATTTTTTTTAAGTAAAAATGTCTCAGAATCTTACAATTTTTTCAATTTATTTCCAACCACTGCTTAAAATAATTACGTATCCTAATCCCTGTCTAATCATCATTTTTAATTAAAAATCTAATGTTGCTTAACATACTTAAATTCCCAGTAAAAACATGAACTATTTCCCAAAAAAAAAAAAATATAATGTTTTGCAAACTTAAAACCTTCATAATAACATGAGTATTAATTTCTTTAGTTAATAATACTGCAGCATATGTTAAGGAGTTTCAAGTATTTATTAAATGAAGCATACTTTTGGGCTATAAATTTGCTATGTTAATAATAGCCTGTACTTTTTTACAGAAATAATTAAACTTAGCAAAAACGAAAAAAAACAAGTAGAAAAGTTAAATTCGACTTGGCCGAATCTATGATACCCTCCTTAAGTGATAGTAAATTTTCAAACGTGAAAAAAATAGCATTATTGATTAGAAATATTTTATTTTGTGTAAAAAGCCTGTTTTTTAGTAATTTTTGAAAAAAAAAATAATTTACAAATTTTTTTTGAGTGTAAAATTTTTTTTGAGTGTAAAATTTTTTTCGAGTTTACTTTTTTTTTTCTTTTGGTATAAAAATATTTTTGAGTGACAAAAATACGTTGCAAAATATTTTTGTGATTTACCAATGTTTTTAAAACATGTTTAACGGGTTTTCAACACGTGAATTTAAGGTGAAGCTAATCTGAAATTCATGGTTTTGCTAATAACTTTTGAACCACTGGACCGATTTGGCTGAAATTCAATACGAACTAGGCTAGAGGGACGACAAATATAAATGCCTAGCCTCAGCATTCTCAGAATCGCGTTTCGAAAGTTGTAGTGATTTTTATCTCGTAAATTCACGAAAAACCCTTGCCGAAATTCAGTCTTTTGCTCATAACTTTTGAACCACTGGACCGATTTGACTGGATTGCAATATCAGCCTGACCAGGTAAATTACCAACATATATGCCAAATTTCAGGAGCCTCCGTAAAGTCTTTCAAAAGTTAGCGTGTTTTCAACAGACAGACGGACGGACGGACATCGCTAGATCGTCTTAAAATCGATCGAGGATCATGAATATATATACTTTATGGGGTCCTAGACCAATATTTCGAGGTGTTACAAACGGAATGACAAACTTATATATACCCTCTATCACTAGAGTGGAGGGTATAAAAACAATTAAAATGATTCACGTTTAGTTGTTTTAATGAATAAAAAATTAAAAGATCTCAAAATGCTCATGGTGTAAAATTTTTTTCCTACTGAAAAATTAGGCCTTAAGAAGTCTCTCACATTCTAAGACAATTTTTCTATAGAAAACTTTTCAGATTTTGAGACAGTTTTTCTAAAGAAAAATTCTTAGATTCTACACTCAAAAAAAAAAAAACTTGTAATTACAAGAAAAATTTTTAACTTTTTTTTTTGCTACCTCATATTTGACAAAAATTCCTAGTAATTTAACAATCTTTTTACCAATAATTTTGTAATTCTACAATGTTTTTACCAAAAAAATTGTAAATTTACAAATTTCTGACATGATAAAATTTACAATCAGGTTTCGTTACTTTACTTGATTTTTTGCATCTCCTATTTTACAAGAATTCCTAGTACTTTTACAAGCTTTTTACAAATAATTTTGTAATTTTACAAGCTTTTAACTAATAAAATTGTAAATTTACAGTTTTTTTGTCGCAATAAAAATTATTAGGAATTCTCGTGAATTTACTAGATTTTTTTTGTAAAATTATCTTGGAAATTCGTAAAATTACAAAAAAAATTGTAAAATTACAAAAAAAAAATTTAAATTTCGATCCAAATTTGTTTGTTAAAAAACAAGGAAAACTGTCAAATATTGGTAAAATGGGATTACGAGGCTTTTCCTAGTAATTTGACAAGGTTTTTTTGTGTTTAAGACATTTTTTCTGTAGATTAAGTCTAATTTTCTGACAATTTGTTAAAGAAAATTATGCAGATTATGAGACTTTTTTTCTATTGAAAATTTTTTAAACTTTAAATTTTTTCAAAGAAAAATATTCCCAGATAAGACAATTTCCTAAAGAAAAATTCTCAGATTCTAAGATTTTTTTATTGAAAATTTCTCCAAATTTAAATTCTTTCATAAAAAAGGGACATGTTTCCCATAGCAAAATTATCAAATTCTAAAAATTCCTCAGAAAATAATTAACAAAAAATATTTTTAATATTAACTTTGTATTGAAAAGCCCAAGAGTCATGTTAAAAGAAGAAATGTTTTAATTAAATTTATTTTTGATATCTATAAAATTGTTATCATATATTTTTAGGGCGCTAATTAAATCCATAAATACATGTTTTTGGGTTTACTGCTGTTTATTTTTATTTTATTATCATATAACGCCTCCATCAGGTAACTCCTACCCAATCCTGATATTATGCTTTAGTTTAATTTTAAAAACCCTCCTAAAAGTATTGTTAATTTTACATTTGATTATGGCTGCCATTAAATTTATTAGAAATATTAAATACCATTGATATTTAGTAAAAATTTTCCAAAAGTATTTTAATGTATTGAAATTTTAGTTAAATAATTTTAATACATTTAACATGTGTACCTTTTTTGGTGGATTTATTGTTAAAAGCAAATCCCTACATGTGTGCACATAATTTTCTATTGTTATGTCGCAAATGAACAGTAGGGTATCCTGCAGCAGCAGTTCATACAAAATGATTTATCAAAAAAATTTTAAAATCTGTCGAACAGTTTTCAAGACATCGCTATTTGAAATTCGTAAAAAAATGGATTTTTAAAGAAATTGAAAAGAATTACTTAAAAAATTTCCACCAAAACTTTGAATTATTTTGAAATTAAAAAAATAAAAATCTAGCGAACATTTTTTTTAATAATTTCAAAATATAAAAAAAATGTCTAAAATCAGACAAGCGGTTTTCGAGATATGGCCATTTGAAATTTGTTAAAAAATTTAAAAAAATTTCGGTTTTTTCCTACGTTCAAAATATGTTTTAAAAAAAATCCTAAAATTCTTTTCCATTGAGTATTTAACAGAGATTGAGACAAATTTTCACATAAAATTAATTTGAGCCAAATCCGATAATTTAAACCTACTGCGCCCTTCGATCAAAGTTTAGAGCTTTGGAAAAAAAAAAAAAATTTTGACACGACCAATGTAAACAGAATTGGATACCGAATAGTTTTTTAACAAATACAAACATTATTTAAAAAAAATCGAGGATTTTTTTTCACAAAAATATTTTTTCTGTTTTTTTTCTTTTTTTTGTCTTTTTTTTTTGTTTTGCAATCCTTTTTGGGTTACCAAAAGTACCCAGCAAAATGTTCGATTCCAAAGAATCGGTTGTGGAATCAACTATACTACCCTGCAATCGATTCTACTATGCATTGCATCATCGATGATTTTTGTTTGAGATTGTCACGAAAGCAATACATCCTTTTCCTCCAAACTAGAACACTTATCTGTTCTACGGAATCAATCAATCTACGGAATCAATGCTAGAATATGTTGCATATAGTAATACAAGAAGGGATTCTGCGATATTTTAACGGTTACATATCTGTTCCATGTAATGAATTATGGAACTAGTTCTGAATAATTAAATGAAATTATTTTTTAAATTTTTTATTTATTTTTTTTTCTTTACAACAATTTTAAAACTTATCTTATTAAGAGAAAATCTATAGACTTATGTATTAAGGACTTAAACAACCATTAAAAAAGAAGGAGAAAACTTCACCAATAGAACTAATTAAAACAATAGAAGATAACAGAATATATTTATGAATCCGAGACTTTCCATAGATTTTTCTATATGAAAAATGTCTTAGAATCTGAGACTTTTTCTATAGGAAAAATGTCTTAGAATCTGAGACTTTTTCTATAGGAAAAATGTCTTAGAATCGAGACTTTTTCTATAGGAAAAATGTCTCAGAATCTGAGACTTTTTCTATAGGAAAAATGTCTCAGAATCTGAGACTTTTTCTATAGGAAAAATGTCTCAGAATCTGAGACTTTTTCTATAGGAAAAATATCTCAGAATCTGAGACTTTTTCTATATGAAAAATGTCTCAGAATCTGAGACTTTTTCTATAGGAAAAATGTCTCAGAATCTGAGACTTTTTCTATAGGAAAAATGTCTCAGAATCTGAGACTTTTTCTATAGGAAAAATGTCTCAGAATCTGAGACTTTTTCTATAGGAAAAATGTCTCAGAATCTGAGACTTTTTCTATAGGAAAAATGTCTCAGAATCTGAGACTTTTTCTATAGGAAAAATGTTTCAGAATCTGAGACTTTTTCTATATGAAAAATGTCTTAGAATCTGAGACTTTTTCTATAGGAAAAATGTCTTAGAATCTGAGACTTTTTCTATAGGAAAAATGTCTTAGAATCGAGACTTTTTCTATAGGAAAAATGTCTCAGAATCTGAGACTTTTTCTATAGGAAAAATGTCTCAGAATCTGAGACTTTTTCTATAGGAAAAATATCTCAGAATCTGAGACTTTTTCTATATGAAAAATGTCTCAGAATCTGAGACTTTTTCTATAGGAAAAATGTCTCAGAATCTGAGACTTTTTCTATAGGAAAAATGTCTCAGAATCTGAGACTTTTTCTATAGGAAAAATGTCTCAGAATCTGAGACTTTTTCTATAGGAAAAATGTCTCAGAATCTGAGACTTTTTCTATAGGAAAAATGTCTCAGAATCTGAGACTTTTTCTATAGGAAAAATGTCTCAGAATCTGTGACTTTTTCTATAGGAAAAATGTCTCAGAATCTGAGACTTTTTCTATAGGAAAAATGTCTCAGAATCTGAGACTTTTTCTATAGGAAAAATGTCTCAGAATCTGAGACTTTTTCTATAGGAAAAATGTCTCAGAATCTGAGACTTTTTCTATAGGAAAAATGTCTCAGAATCTGAGACTTTTTCTATAGGAAAAATGTCTCAGAATCTGAGACTTTTTCTATAGGAAAAATGTCTCAGAATCTGAGACTTTTTCTATAGGAAAAATGTCTCAGAATCTGAGACTTTTTCTATAGGAAAAATGTCTCAGAATCTGAGACTTTTTCTATAGGAAAAATGTCTCAGAATCTGAGACTTTTTCTATAGGAAAAATGTCTCAGAATCTGAGACTTTTTCTATAGGAAAAATGTCTCAGAATCTGAGACTTTTTCTATAGGAAAAATGTCTCAGAATCTGAGACTTTTTCTATAGGAAAAATGTCTCAGAATCTGAGACTTTTTCTATAGGAAAAATGTCTCAGAATCTGAGACTTTTTCTATAGGAAAAATGTCTCAGAATCTGAGACTTTTTCTATAGGAAAAATGTCTCAGAATCTGAGACTTTTTCTATAGGAAAAATGTCTCAGAATCTGAGACTTTTTCTATAGGAAAAATGTCTCAGAATCTGAGACTTTTTCTATAGGAAAAATGTCTCAGAATCTGAGACTTTTTCTATAGGAAAAATGTCTCAGAATCTGAGACTTTTTCTATAGGAAAAATGTCTCAGAATCTGAGACTTTTTCTATAGGAAAAATGTCTCAGAATCTGAGACTTTTTCTATAGGAAAAATGTCTCAGAATCTGAGACTTTTTCTATAGGAAAAATGTCTCAGAATCTGAGACTTTTTCTATAGGAAAAATGTCTCAGAATCTGAGACTTTTTCTATAGGAAAAATGTCTCAGAATCTGAGACTTTTTCTATAGGAAAAATGTCTCAAAACCTGAGACTTTTTCTATAGGAAACATGTCTCAGAATCTAAGACTTTTTCTATAGGAAAAATGTCTCAGAATCTGAGACTTTTTCTATAGGAAAAATGTCTCAGAATCTGAGACTTTTTCTATAGGAAAAATGTCTCAGAATCTGAGACTTTTTCTATAGGAAAAATGTCTCAAAACCTGAGACTTTTTCTATAGGAAAAATGTCACAGAATCTGAGACTTTTTCTATATGAAAAATGTCGCAGAATCTGAGACCTTTTCTTTAGGAAAAACGTCTCAGAATCTGAGACTTTTTCTATAGGAAAAATGTCTCAGAATTTGAGAATTTTTCTATAGGAAAAAAGTCTCAGAATTTGAGAATTTTTCTATTGGAAAAAAGTCTCAGAATCTAAGACTTTTTCTATAGAAAAATGTCTCAGAATCTGAGGCTTTTTCTATAGAAAAATGTCTCAGAATAAATGACTTTTTCTATAAGAAAAATGTTTCAGAATCTGTCTCAGAATTCTCAGATTCTTAGACATTTTTCCTATAGAAAAATTCTCAGATTCTGAGACATTTTACCTAAAGAAAAAGTCTCAGATTCAGAGATATTTTTCCTATAACAAAAGTCTTAAATTCTGAAACATTTTTCCTATAGAAAAAGTCACAGATTCTGAGACATTTTACTTATAGAAAATGTCACAGATTCTTAGACATTTTTCCTATAGAAAAAGTCTCAGATTCTGAGACATGTTTCCAATAGAAAAAGTCTCAGATTCTAAGAAATTATTCCTGTAGAAAATGCTTAGATTTTGACACATTTTTCCTATAAAATTCTAAAATTTCTCGAGAGTTTCCTTAGGAAAAAATCGCGAACTTTAAACAGTTAGTAGCTATCAAAAATTATGCAAAACTGTGGATACATACATGCTAAATTCCTGATCATACTTAAACAATGAACATATTCATATCCCACGCTTCTGGTTTGGAGAAAATGGATGGAGAATGCGTTTTAATATTTCCATTAATACAGCCGACAGCATCAATTCTTCTTAATTACAGCTTCAAATTTGTATGTTTTTACAATCTGAAAGCACAAATAAAACAGATTATAAGTACCGCGTGTATTGTTTACCAAATTAAGATGCGTACTTACGTTAATTCTGCCATATATATCCAGAATGTAATAAAAATCCAAATAAGTGTTGCGAAAATCTAAAAATTTGTCAACAAAAAGTTAACAAATAAATTGTTTTTTTTTATAAATTTTATTTTTCTGTTTGACATTTTTTTCAAAAATTGTAAGTTTTTTTATCGATTCCGTGGAAACAGTAGAGGAATGCAGTAAGATTACTAGGGAATCTATTCTAGAATACATTCACAAAGAAACGATTCCAAAAAATTTTGCTGGGTATAATAATTGGATTTGTAAACATATATCGCGAGAGGAAAGGTGTCCCCCAACATCTTCTGGTGGCTCCTCCACGACCCTTTCCCTATTTTTTTTTTACATGTTGGAGGGTTTAAGAGATTCGGCTCAGTCTCACTTATTTTTTTGTCATAAAAATTTGGGATATCTCCTTCTCAGCAACCTTGCTTATACATGGTTAAAGAAGGTGCTCTACATTCAACGAACTGTAAAACAATTTGTCATAAAAGTTCGTCCAATGAAACTTTTTTGAAGTTTTCATACATATTATGAAAATTTTCATAAATATAATGAAATTTTTCATAAATACAATGAATATTTATGAACCATTTCATAAATATAATGAAACAATTTCATTGGACGAACTTTTATGATGAGTTTCATTACATTAATGAAGCTTTTTCTTTGTGTGTATATAATGGGTTTTCGGGTACAAAAATAAATACATTTTATGCAATCGTTATAAATTCTTCAAAAATTTCGTGATAACCTAATGCACATTCATTTATTTGGTATAAAAATTTTTACAAATATATTATAATATATTTAAATTACTTTTTCTGCTTAAATTGTAATTGAATTTAGTGAAATGCATAAATCAATTATAACAAATATTGTACAAATTTAGTAGCATATTTTTAGGCTTCAAATTAAATTAGAATAATTGCATTGTATTAGGATTAATTAAAATCCATATTAAACAAGTGAGGGTTATAAATTCGTTTTTGCCGAATCTCTTATACCCTGTGAAATGCTAAGAAAGGACAAGGTGTTTTTTGTGGAGGGGGGGGGGGGGGGTCGTTAGAAGGCGTTGAGACACGTTGGTGGAAAATGATTTTTTTTTTTTTTTTTAAAAGGACATTGGAGTGTATCCTAGTCGAATTTAACTTCTTTACTTGTTGTTAGTTAGGTCCGTTTGCATTTCAAATACATAACGACATATTCACAAAATGAGCTAGGTCCTAATTTAATTTTAAAATGCTTTTAGAATTTTTTAAAATTTTCTCAACTCCGAATTTTTTTTTTTTGAAAGTTTCTAAGTCCCTGAATTTGAAGAATGTCCTATGAATTTAAAACTCCAACATTAATTTGACATTTAAGAAAGTTAAACTCTTTAAAAAAAATTAAATACAAACTTTATTATTTAATAACACAGTTTGTTTTTAAAATAAACAAAAAAAAAATCATATTTTCTGTGACATACAACCACAGAAAAATAAACCTCTAATGATGTTTTATAGTTTTCCGGGTAAAAAGCACGTATGTTTATATTACAAAATAACAGAGAGAAAGAGGAAAAAATAACGAAAATAATACAAAAATGCATTATCATTGTGTATGTATTTACTAACACAAATATATAATCATTTACACAAATATATTGTGGCATTAATACACAAACACATACAATTATATAAAAACATGTATACAATAGGGAGGAGAATTAATTTTTTCAAATTTTTTCTTTAAAAAATTTATCCGACATTTTTCCATAACAATTTTTATCCGTATCAACTTTTTCTTCATAAAATTTAATCCGGATTAATTTTTGCCATACATTTATTCGGACAAACTGACAACTGATTCTATTAAAAATTGTATCCGCATAATTTTTCTGTTTAAACGTATATCCAGATTGATGTTTCAATAAAACGACTATTCGGACCAACTTTTTCTATAAAAAAGTTTACGCGGATCAACTTTTTCTATAAAAAAGATTATCCGGATCAACTTTTTCTATAAAAGGGTTTATCCGGATCCACTTTTTCTGTAAAAAAGTTTATCCGGATCAACTTTTTCTGTAAAAAAGTTTATCCGGATCAACTTTTTCAATAAAAAAGTTTATCCGGATCAACTTTCTCTATAAAAAGTTTAATCGGATTAACTTTTTCTATATAAAAGTTTAATCGGATTAACTTTTTCTATAAAAAAGTTTATCCGGATCAAATTTTTCTATAAACAAGTTTATCCGGAACAACTTTTTCTATAAAAAAGTTTATTCGGATCGACTTTTTCTATAAAAAAGTTAACCTGGATCTACTTTTTCTATAAAAAGTTTATCCGGATCAACTTTTTCTATAAAAAAGTTTATCCGGATCAACTTTTCCTATAAAAAAGTTTATCCGAATCAACTTTTTCTATAAAAAAGTTTATCCAAATCAACTTTTTCTATAAAAAGGTTCATGCGGAACAAGTTTTTTCTGTAAAAAAGTATATCCGGATACACTTTTTGTATAAAAAAAATTATCCGGATCAAATTTTTCTACAAAAAAATTTATCCGGATCCACTTTTTCTACATAAAAGTTTATCCGGATCAACTTTTTGTATACAAAATATTTTCCGGATCAAATTTTACCATGAAAAGCTTATCCGGATCAACTTTTTCCAAAAAAAGTTTAGCCATGTCAAATTTTACTACAAAAAGTTATCCGGATCAACTTTTTCTATAAAAAAGTTTATTCCAATCAACTTTTTCTAAGAGAAAGTTTATCCGTGTAAACTTTTTCTAATAAAAACTTTATCCGGATGAACTTTTTCTATAAAAAAGTTTATCCGGATGAACTTTT
Organism: Pegoplata infirma; assembly: GCA_963921195.1. NCBI lineage: Eukaryota > Metazoa > Arthropoda > Insecta > Diptera > Anthomyiidae > Pegoplata > Pegoplata infirma. The sequence goes on from OY992539.1 coordinate 204,396,559, forward strand.
TCTATGAAAAAGTTTATGCGGATGAACTTTTTCTATAAAAAAGTTTATGCGGATGAACTTTTTCTATAAAAAAGTTTATCCGGATGAACTTTTTCTATAAAAAAATTTATCCGGATGAACTTTTTCTATGGAAAAGTTTATGCGGATGAACTTTCTCTATAAAAAAGTTTATCCGGATCAATTTTTTCTATAAAAAAGTTTATCCGGATCAACTTTTTCTTTAAAAAAGTTTATCCGGATCAACTTTTTCTACAAAAAGTTTATCCGAATGAACATTTTCTAAAAAAAAGTTTATCCCAAATAAATGCCACCTTTCGACATAAACATTCACTTTTTTGCATTAACGAGTGGCAGCTTAACAAAAAAAAAAAAAAAAACGTATCGAAAAACGTACATGAAAACCCCAGCTGCATTGCAGTAGTTTATAAACTTAGAAGAGTGCGCGCAAATTCTTTTTTCCTGTTTATATCATTGATATTTTATTGACAACGTCAGATAGAACATAAATTCAATGGTAACTGATACTTACAATACTAAAATATTGTGTGGAGATTGTACTCTATAGTGTGGATAGATAGATAAATTGAATGGCGTTGGTAGTATGCAGAATGCAGAACAATATTGGTTAAGCAAACAAATATTGTTATATTTGCAAAAGAGTGTAGTTGAAATATAATGCTGATTTGTGAAAAAGAAGGGGGATATTTGCTATGCAGAATGTTGCTTCCGTTTACAGGATATTAGAAAACTCAACAAGCGCATACAGGAATTTTTTCACACATAAAAAATTGAAATGCTAACAATTATATTAGATGTAACCAAAACCGATTTGAAATCAAATGAACTGTGAACAGACGAGTTTTTTTTTGGGGGGAAAACAATTTATTCGGAAAATTCTTTAATCCGAAGTCAAAGTAATATTGTTCGAAAAAGGTCTTTGAATTCAAAGAAGATTTATTGAAAAATGTCTCTGAATTCGTAGTAAAAAAAATATATATTTGAATAGTTATATTTCCGAATTCGGAAATTTTTGCTGAAGAAAAATATCTTCGATTTCGGAAAAATTTTTTAAAGAAAATATCTCCGAATTCGTATAATTTTTCTACAAGAAAAATCTCTCCGAATTTCCTTAAAGAAATATTTATCTCAATTCGGAAAATGTTGCGGATAATTTTTTTAAATAAAAAATCTATTCGATTTCGGATAATTTTTCCTTAAGAAAAAGCTCCCCGTATTCGGATAATTTTTCTATAAGAAAAATTTCTTCGAATTCGGATAATTTTAGTATTAGAAAAATCTCTCCAAATTCGGATAATTTTTCTATAAGAAAAATTTCTTCGAATTCGGATAATTTTTCTATTAGAAAAATTTCACCTTATTTGGCTAGCTTTTCTATAAGAAAACTCTGCGAATTCGGATAAGTTTTCTATAAGAAAGCTCTGTCCGAATCGAATAATTTTTCTATAAGAAAAATCTTTCCGAATTCGGATAATTTTTCTATTAGAAAAATCTCTCCGAATTCGGATAATTTTTCTTTAACTAAAAGCTCTCCGAATCCGGAGAAATTTTTTTTAAATAAAATCTCTCGGAACTCGGATAATTTTTCTAAAAGAAAAATTGATCCTATTTCGGATAATTTTTTTATTGAAAATATCTCCGAATTCGGATAATTTTTCTATAAGAAAAACCTCTCTTTCTTCTATAGGAAAACCATTTTTTGAATAACTTTTTTATAAGAGAAATCTCTTAGAATTCGGATAATTTTTTTATAAGAAAAATAAATCAAATTCTGATAATTTTTCTATTAAAAAAGTCTCTCCGAAATCGCATAGTTCTTCTTTAATTTTCTAAAAAAATATCTCTGAATTCGGATAATTTTCTCTAAAGAAAAAATGACTCCGAATTCGGATAATTTTTTTTTTTTTTTGCATGAAAAAGCTCTCCAAATTTGGATTATTTTTCTATAAGTAAAATCTCTCCGAATTCGGATAATTTTTCTTTAAGAAAAATTTTTTCGAATTCGGATAATTTTTCTTTAAGAAAAATCTTTCCGAATTCGGATAATTTTTCTTTGAGAAAAATCTCTCCGAATTCGGATAATTTTTCTTTAAGAAAAATCATTCCGAATTCAGATAATTTTTCTTTAATTAAAATCTCTCCGAATTAGCATAATTTTTCTTTCAGAAAAATCTCTCCGAATTCAGATAATTTTTCTACAAGAAAAATCTTCGGATTCGGATAATTGTCGATAAGAAAAATCTCTCCGAATAATTTTTCTTTAAGAAAAATCTCCCCAAATTCCAATAATTTTTCTATAAGAAAAATATCTACTAATTCTGATAAGTTTTCTTTAAGAAAAATCTCTTCGATTTCGAATAATTTCTTTAAGAAAAATCTCTCATTTTGCCAATGTTGCTTCTATGAAGCTAAAAGGGGTAAAATAGTGTACTTTTGGTACTTTCTTTTTACTCCCTTAAATAATGGTCATAGAAACGTGAAATTTGAAATGTAAGATTCTTTGGTGAAAAAAACCCTATGACAAAAGTACTTTTTGAAAATGTTGTTTCTAAGGGGAAAAATTGTACTTCTGGTACTTTTTATATAATAATGGTCGTAGAAACTTAAAACTTGGAATATAGGATCCATCGGTAAAAAACACATTCCGAAAAAAGTACTTTTTGTAAATTCCGTTTTTAGGGTGGTAAAAGGATTAAAATGTACTTTTGGTACTTTTAATATTTCCTGAAATATTGATCCTACCCACTTTATATGGATGAAACACATTCTCCTCCAAATCATATTTTTGGTACCATTTATATATTCTTTACTTTACTTTTGGTACTTTTTATATTTCCTTAAAAAATGGTCCCAAAGTTAAAATTTGTAAAGAAGGATCCTTCAGTAAAAAAAACATTCTCACAAAATTCTTTTTGCAAATTCCGTTCCAAGTTTACTTTCGGTACTTTTTACATTTGCTGATATAATGGTTCTAGAAAATTGAAATTTGTAATACAGTAACCTTCGATGAAAAAACATTGTGGAAAAAGTACTTTTTCGAAAGTCCGTATTTATCGGGGTAAAAGTTGTACTTTTGGTACTTTTTACATTTGCTGATATAATGGTTCTAGAAAATTGAAATTTGTAATGCAGTATCCTTCGATGAAAAAATATTGTGTAAAAAGTAGTTTTAGGGGGCCCCTTAGGCTAGTTGGTAGCGTGCTAGCCTTTCAACGTGGTGGTCGTGGGTTCGATTCCCACCAGAACCCTTGGTTTTTTCGCTACAACGAGACGACGGTCATTGTTACCAGGTCTCGGTTAGGTTGAATTTATTAAAAATGAGTTGTAAATAAATAAAAAAGAATAAATAAAAATAATTGATCATGTGATCAAAACTATAAAGAAAAGTACTTTTTCGAAAGTCCGTATTTATTGTGATAAAAGTTGTATTTTTGGTACTTTTTACATTTCCTGAAAAAATTACACTAGACGCTTGAAGTTTGGCATGTAGGATTCTTCGTTAAAAACATTTTGGAAAAAGTACTTTTTGGAAATTCCTTTTCTTAGAAATAGGTACTTTTTGGAAATTTAGTTTCTAACGGGGTAAAAAATTATACTTTTGGTACCTTTTATATTTGCTGGACTAATGGTCCTAGAGGGTTGAAATTTAGTAGGATCCTTCGGTTTAAAAAGAATTCAGGAAAAAGTACTTTTTGGTAATTCCGTTTCTAACGGGGGTAAGAAAGTGTGCCTACTTTTATTACTTTTTAAAGATCCTGGTATAATATTCCTAGAAAAAAACCTTCTGCATAAAGAATTTTTTTGAAATATAGTTTTTAAAGGTGTAAAAAAGTGTATTTTTGGTACTTTTTATATTTTTAGTACTTTTTATATTCCGTAATTAGCGATACTTTTTAAATTCCTTATTTAACGGTGTTAACAATTGTTCTTTTGGTACTTTTAATATATCCTGAAATAATGATCCTAGATACTTCACCGCAAGATCGGTAAAAAAAAACTCTGAAAAAAGTACTTTTTGGAAATTCAATTTCTAACGCGGTAAAAAGGTGTACCTTTGGTTCCTTTTATAATTACTGGTTTAATGGTCCTAGAAACTTGAAATGGGTGTTTCTTCGTTACAAAAAAAAACTGGAAAAAGTACTTTTTGACAATTCCGTTTCTAAATGGGGTAGTAAAATGTACTTTTGATACTTTTTTAAGTTCCTGAAATAAAAGTCCTAGAAAAAAAAAACATTATTACAAAAGAATTTTAAGGAATTTCGTTTTGAAATATGTAAAAAAGTGAACTTTTGGTACTTTTTATATTTTCTAAACCAAAGGTCCTTGAAACTTGATATTTTGACTTTAGGATTATTCAGCAAAAAAAGAAACAGTTTTTGGAACACTTAATTCGGAGGGGATAAAATAATTGGAAAAGGGGGGAGATGAGGAAAATTTTATAACTATCAAACTAAATCCCCAGAATATCAAAATTTGACATGTGGTATCCTTCATTTTTTATATAAAAACTCAGATTTAACAATTTTATAAAAAATTTGTATATCTCGAAAAATGTTTTTCTCTCCTGATAATTTTTCCCCACTGTCCTTAGTTAACTAACACACTTCAGCGTAAATTTTAACTGCAACGTGTTGTTGTAAAGTACTGCATACTTGTTTTGTATGCCCTCCAACAACATGCATGTTATGTGACTTGAATATAACACGTATATCATGTAAAATAATGAGATTTTGAACAAGTCATCACAATATGATAGTGTTGAGGTTACTTTTTTTTATGTACAGATACATTTTCTAATATAGTGGAAAATTTGTATCAATGGAAATACAAATATATATATTTCAGGAAACAACAAAAGTATGAAGGGTTCCTGTTTATATATTTTTTTCTGATAAAAAGAAACAGCATATGGTTCAAACTTAGAAAAAAAACGTATTTTTTTATACTGAAATTATGTTTGAATTTATAAAATAAAATTTTTCTCTGTATGAGATTATGTTGTAAAAGATACACGATTTTTAATGAATGTAACATACTTTTTAAAATGTTCCATATTTTTTTCTTAAGGATTTTACTAAACAAATAATGTTTGTCATTAAAATATCATGAAACTAGAAAGGTTTAATTTCTAAAAAAAAACAAATATGCTCCTTAAAATATGCAACATTTTATTATTTTGTAGTGCTACAAAAAGTATGCTTTATTTTAGTAACATACTTTATTAAAAAAAAAACAACTCATTAAAGTATGCAACAGTTTTATATTTTTCTTATGTATATGCTCTAAAAATTACACTACAATTTGTTGAACATTGTTAAATGTGTAAAAAAATTGCGTTTGATTAATAAAAAAAAAACATATTTTTAATGAAGGAATTTTTTTTAACAAGTGTGAGGTTTGTAATACTTTAACGATACACTCAACCAAAAATCATTGTATTCCCAAAGAAAATCGTTGTAAATTCAACAGAAATCATTGTTGATTTTGACCCTACAAATATTTATGTTGATTTCAATAAAAATTGTTGTCAGTTTTTGTAAAAGTTGATCAACTCGTTTTTTTGTTAATCAACTCGTATTTTATGTAAATTCAACTCATATTTTTGTTAATATAAGAAATTTTATTATTAAAAAAAGCTTGTTGTTATTTGTAAATATTCTTTTATTAAGTATAAATCACAATATTTTTTTATTTCCGGCTTTTTAAGCTGCAATATTTGAAGATTTTCACAAAGATTTTCACACACACTTCGTTTATTCATGTTATGCACCCATTAGCCATTCTCTAATTATCTGATGATACCAAAACAAAATCCTAAAAAAAACAAAAAAACGTTTTAATATAGTATGAACACATAAAGTAATCAATGTATTTTATTACTTACCAAATATTTACAGATCAGATCCTATTTTTATTTATTTTTCTAATATTAAATAATTTTATAAGAAACAAACACATTAAATAATTTTATAAGAGACATTTCACATTGCTACCAACTCACTCGTTCACTCGTTATAAAAAAAAAAAACGAACGAACAGGGTTGTTTTTTCTTTTTTGTTTTATCTATTGAATTCTGTAGAAGCCATTGTAATAGTTGAAACAAGTATACTGATTATTCAACGATATCAACATTAATATTTGTTGAATACGGCATTATTCTGTAAAACTTGATCTACAATGGGTTTACTAATTTTTCTACTAAGATATTTCTATGAGTGTAGTTTTTTTGCTTTTATTTGCTATTGGGAGCATTTTTAACGGTGATGTACCATAAAAGCATACTTTAATATTTTTTCTTTAAGTGACCATTAAAAAACCATCCTTGTCATTTTAAAGATTTAGAAATGTTTCTAAATATGAGGAAAATAATTTAAAATTTAAATTTTTTTAATAAGCCTAAAAGTATGCTTTAAAATCCTTACTTTGACAAAATTTACCAAAAGAAAATACTCTACACATATACTCACTTAATTTTTCTGTCCTTTCACTTTATTTAGTTGTTGGTTGAATTTAAATTTGAAACAATAGCAATTTTTTTTTTTGTAAAAAAAATTTACAATTGTTTTTGTTTATTTTACCATTTTATCTACTCTTAAATGACTATACCAAAGTTCATCAGTTTATCTATCAGTCTGACTGTTGGTCTATCTGTTTATTCGTTTCTCTCACTTTGTATGTGTGATAGTCCACCTACTATATACAATTTATATAGATTAAAACTGTATGTATAACATAGATTTAACTTTGTTTTATTTAACAGAAATAAAACAAAGCAACAAAATTAAAACAATAGCCTGAAACACAAAAAAAAAACAAGCTTTAAACAAGTTAAAGTGTTTCAAAATCGGCAATGTCAATTTATTAGAATACCCTCTCTCTCTCCCTCTTCTAACATGGTGATAAATAAAAGTGTTTTTGTCAGTATTGCCACCTTATGTATAATTACACATTTCACGTGTAATTTTCGGGTGCATGTGTAGCTTATGTGTAGTTACTTCAATTTATGTGTAAATTTAGATTAATTTAAGTTTTCGTATATGCAAAACTTATTTTACTTTTTTACCAAAAAAGTAAATTTTTATAAAAAGTACCAAAAAAGTACATTTTTATAAAAAGTACCAAAAAAGTACATTTTTATAAAAAGTACCAGAATAGTACTTTTTAATAAAATATACAAAGTTGTACCTATATAATACTTTTTTTAAAAAGTATCAAAAGACTAATATGTTATAAAAAGTACCAAATAAGAATTTTAAAATAAAAAAGTTACAAATAGTAATTTAAAAAAAAATGGAGCTTATAAAAAAATCAACGGACCTCATAGTCTACGTGTGTTGACGTAAAACGTCAGCAGCCACTTACAATCTCACCTATATAAAAAGTACCAATATAGCAATTTTTTATAAAAAGCTTTAAAATAGTAAGTACTTTTTTATCAATAGTACTTAAAAAAAAAAATCAAAATAATACTTTTTCATAAAAAATACCAAAACATTATATAAAAATATTATTATTTTGGTACTTTTTTAAAAAAAGTACTATTTTAAAAAAAGTACTATTTTAAATTTTTATTTTTAAACTACTATTTTGATACTAAGGTACATAATAGTTCTTTTATTAAAACAAATCTTCTACATATATACTTTTAATAAAAAAACTACTATTTTACTACTTTAAAAAAAAAAAAGTACTATTTTAAGACATGGCTTTGTTTATAAAAAAATATGGTACTTTTTTTTATCAAAAATTTTCGATTTTTTTTTCCAAAAGTACAGTAAGATTGGTTCTACAAATTGCTAAATTAATTATTTTTTGATTTCAAACACTTTTTCTGGTAATTATGAATAAATCGACGTTAATTTAATTTTTGCATTAGTTTTGGAAAAATAATTGTAATTTTAGGTTTAATGTGAAAAAAGGAGATTATTAATAAAAAGTACCTGTATAGTACTTTTTTTTTTTTTAAAAGTATCAAAATAGTACTATGTTGTAATAAGTACCAAAATAGAACTTTAAAATAAAAAATACTAAAATAGTACTTTTTAATAAAAAATACTAAATTAGTATATAGCAACAAATAGTAATTTTTAAAAAAATGGAGCTTATTTATAAAAAGTACCAATATAGAAATTTTTTATAAAAAGCTTTAAAATAGTAGGAACATTTTTATTAATAGTACTTCAAAAAACAAATCAAAATAATACTTTTTCATAAGATATATCAAAAAAGTAAATAAAAAAATATTATTTTGGTACATTTTATGCAAAATGCTATTTTAGTACTTTTTAAAAAAAGTACTATTTTGGATTTTTTAAGGTAATATATTGCTGCTTAGGTACTATTATGGTTCTTTTTATTAAAAAACATCTGGTACATATATAATTTTAATAAAAAATTACTATTTTAGTACTTTTTATAAATAGTACTTTTTATAAAAAGTACTATTTTAGTACTTTTTATAAAAAAGTACTGTTTTCTGACATGACAAATACCAAAAATTATTTTGGTACTTGTTATGAAAAATACTATTTTGGTTCTTTTTTAAAAAAGGTATTATTTTGCAATTATTTTTTTAAAAGTACTATTTTGATACTAAGGTACTATTATGGTTCTTGTTTTTTAAAAAACAATCTGATATTTTAGTACTTTTTATAAAAAAGTACTATTTTAGTACTTTTTATAAAAAAAGTACAATTTTAGTACATACTTTTTATAAAAAAAATTACTATTTTAGTACTTTTTATAAAAAAGTACTATTTTAGTACTTTTATAAAAAAAAGTACTAATATATTACTTTTAATAAAAAAGTACTATTTCAGTACATTTTTATAAAAAAATAGTGTTTTATGACATGGTTTTTATCCAAAAGTACAGTAAAGTAAGATTGGTTTTACAAATTGTTAAATTAAAGCGTTTTTGGTTTAAAATCCTTTTTTGGGAAATTATGAATAAATCGACGTTAATTGGATAGAAGATTTTTGCATTAGTGTTGGAAAATAAATAACATGTGTAATTTTAGGTTTCATGTGTAATTTTTACCGCATCCATGTGTAATTTTAAATTTCTTCTGTGGCAACACTTTTTCTAGTATGCGATTGCTAAGTTTAAAAATTTAAATGCCATTTTTGAGAATGTTTGTACTTTATGATATTTTTTTTTTAATTTTCTTTGTGGAAAAGTAAAAAAGTACTGTTTTATGACATGACAAATACCAAAAAAGTATGTAAAAAAAATATATTTTGGTACTTGTTATGAAAAATACTATTTTGGTACTTTTTTAAAAAAGGTATTATTTTGCAATTCTTTTTTTAAAAGTACTATTTTGATACTAAGGTACTATTATGGTTCTGGTTTTTTAAAAACAAATCTGGAATTTTAGTACTTTTAAAAAAAAAACTACTATTTTAGTACTTTTTATAAAAAAATACTATTTTAGTACTTTTTATAAAAAATTACTATTTTAGTACTTTTTATAAAAAAGTACTATTTAGTACTTTTTATAAAAAAGTACTATTTAGTACTTTTTAGTTTAATTAATTACTTTTAATAAAAAAGTACTATTTTAGTATATTTTTATAAAAAAGTAGTGTTTTATGACATAAATACTATGAATTTTTTTTTTGTGTGTAGCAATATTTTATAAAATGCTTTAAAATAGTAGGAAAATTTTTTTTAATAGTACTTCAAAAAACAAATCAAAATAATACTTTTTCATAAGAAATACCAAAAAAGTAAATAAAAAAATATTATTTTGGTACTTTTTATACAATGCTATTTTGGTACTTTTTTAAAAAAGTACTATTTAGGATTTTTTTAATGTAATATATTGCTGCTTAGGTACTATTATGGTTCTTTTAATTAAAAAGAAAATCTGGTACATATATAATTTTAATAAAAAAGTACAATTTTAGTAATTTTTTTTTTACTGTTTTATGACATGACAAATACCAAAAAAGTATGTAAAAAAAATTATTTTGGTACTTTTTATGAAAAATACTATTTTTTTAATTTTTTAAAAAAGGTATTATTTTGCAATTCTTTTTTCAAAAGTACTATTTTGCTACTAAGGTACTATTATTATATGCTTTTAATAAAAAAATACTAATTTAGTACTTTTTTATAAAAAATGACTATTTTAGTACTTTTAATAAAAAGAACTATTTTAGTACTTTTCATAAAAAGTCCTGTTTTATGACATGGTTTTGTTTATTAAAAAATATTATGGTACTTTTTTATCAAAAATTCTAAAAATTGATAATGAATTAATAATTTTTGGTTTCAAATCCTTTTTATGGTAATTATGAATAGATCGACATTAATTTGAAAGAAGGTTTTTGCATTTGTGTTGGAAAAATAATTGTAATTTTAGGTTTTATGTGTAAAATGGAGATTATTAATAAAAAGTACCTATATAGTACTTTTTTTTTTAAGTATCAAAATAGTTCTATGTTATAAAAAGTACCAAAATAGAACTTAAAAAAAATACCAAAATAGTACTATTTAATAAAAAAATACTACAATAGTAATAAGTAGGGATGAGATTTTCATGCACTAAAAAATCGAAAATATGCGCTTAAAATATGCGCTAAAAAATTCAAAATATGCACTAAAAAACCTAAAAATATGCACTAAAAAATAAAATGTGTGCAATGAAAATCTTGTTTTCATAGGAAAAACTTCTTAAAAAGCAAAAAATAACGCCGGGCTTAAATAGTAACATTTAAAACTTTATATAAGCAAGATTTTTTTTAGAAATTCAGACAATCTGTAAAACAAATTTTAAAGAAAAAAAAATAATTTTTCTTATTTCCAAAATAAATTTTTAAAACTTAAAATAGCTTTTGAAACAAATAAATTTTAATTTGTGTTTTTGCTAATTTATGACAAAATATGCAAAAATATGCACTTAAAAGTTGGAAATATGCACAAAATATGCATTTAAAACCAAAATATGCAAAAATATGCATTTTCACCAAAATATGCAAAAATATGCAAAAACAAATCGATGCCATTTTAACGCAAATTTCTTGATTCGGAAAGATAATTGGTCGATATCGTTTTTAGACTATCGACAAAAAACATGCATTTGCATGGAAATCTCATCCCTAGTAATAAGTTACAAATAGTAATTTTTAAAAAAATGGAGCTCATATATAAAAAGTACCAATATAGCAATTACAAAAAAGCTTCAAAATAGAATTTTATTAATAGTACTTAAAAAAACAAATCAAAATAGTACTTTTTCATCAGAAATACCAAAAAAGTAAATAAAAAAAATATTATTTTGGTACTTTTTATGCACAATGCTATTTTGGTACTTTTTAAAAAATACTACTTTGGATTTTTTTTAAAGTGATATTTTGCTGCTTATGTACTTTTATAGTTCTTTTTATTAAAAAACATCTGGTACTTTTAATAAAAAAGTAAAAGTACTATTTTAGTACTTTTTATTAAAAATACTTTTTTGAAAAAAGTACTATTTGAGTACTTTTTATAAAAAAGTACTGTTTTATGACATGACAAATACCAAAAAAGTTTGTAAAAAAAATTATTTTGGTACATGTTGTGAAAAATACTATTTTGGTACTTTTTAAAAAAGGTATTATTTTGCAATTCTGTTTTTAAAAGTACTATTTTGATACTAATGGTTCTGGTTTTTTAAAAACAAATCTGGTATTTTAGTACTTTTTATAAAAAAGTACTATTTTAGTAGTTTTTATAAATAAAGTACTATTTTAGTACTTTTTATAAAAAAATTACTATTTTAGTGCTATTTATAAAAAAGTACTATTTTAGTACTTTTTATAAAAAAGTACTAATTTATTACTTTTAATAAAAAAGTACTAATTTAGTATATTTTTATAAAAAAGTAGTGTTTTATGACATGGTTCTGTTAAAAAAAAAGTATTTTGGTACTTTTTTTATCAAAAATTTTGGAATTTGTATCCAAAAGTACAGATTGGTTTTACAAATTGTTAACTTAAAGCGTTTTTGGTTTAAAATACTTTTTTGGGAAATTAGAAAAAAATCGACGTTAATTTGATAGAAGATTTTGCATTATTGTTGGAAAATAAATAACATGTGTAATTTTAGGTTTCATGTGTAATTTTTACTGCATCCATGTGTAATTTTAATTTTTGAAAATGTTTGTACTTTATGATATTTTTATACCCTCCACTCTAGTGATAGAGGGTATATATAAGTTTGTCATTCCGTTTGTAACACCTCGAAATATTGGTCTAGGACCCCATAAAGTATATATATTCACGATCATCGATCGATTTTAAGACGATCTAGCGATGTCCGTCCGTCCGTCCGTCTGTCCGTCTGTCTGTCTGTTGAAAACACGCTAACTTTTGAAAGACTTTACGGTGGCTCCTGAAGTTTGGCATATATGTTGGGCATTTACCTGGTCAGGCTGGTATTGCAATCCAGCGAAATCGGTCCAGTGGTTCAAAAGTAATAAGCAAATGAGTGAATTTCGGCAAGGGTTTTTCTGGAATTTACGAGATAAAACACACGGTAACTTTCGAACGGCAATTCTGAGGGTGCTGAAGTGTAACATATATATTTGCCGTTCCCCTGGTTCACTTCGACTTAAATTTCAACGAAATCGGTCCAGTGGTTCAAAAGTTATTAGCAAAACCGTAAATTTCAGATTCGCCTCACCTTAAATTCACGTGTTGAAAACCCGTTAAACATGTTTTAAAAACATTGGTAAGTCACAAAAATATTTTACAACGCATTGTTGTCACTCAAAAATATTTTTACACTAAAAGAAAAAAAAAAATACACTCGAAAAAAATTTTACACTTAAAAAAATTTTACACTCAAAAAAAAATTTAGTAAATTATTTTTTTTTTAAAATTAGTTAAAAAAAGTTTTTTTACACAAAATAAAATATTTCTAATCAAAAATGTTATTTTTTCACTCTAGAAAATTTACTATAAATTTTAAAGGGCATTGTGGAGGATATTCATTGATTCGGCCTAGTCGAATTTAACCTTTCTACTTGTTTTTTTTATTTTCTTTGTGGAAAAGTAAAAAAGTACTGTTTTATGACATGACAAATACCAAAAAAGTATGTAAAAAAAAATTATTTTGGTACTTGTTATGAAAAATACTATTTTGGTACTTTTTTAAAAAAGGTTTTATTTTGCAATTCTTTTTTTAAAAGTACTATTTTGATACTAAGGTACTATTATGGTTCTTGTTTTTAAAAAAAAAATCTGGTATTTTAGTACTTTTTATAAAAAAGTACTATTTTAGTACTTTTTATAAAAAAATTACTTTTTATAAAAAAGTACTATTTTAGTACTTTTTATAAAAAAGTACTATTTTAGTACTTTTTATAAAAAAGTTCTATTTTGGTACTTTTTATAAAAAAGTACTATTTTAGTACTTTTTATAAAAAAGTACTAATTTATTACTTTTAATAAAAAAGTACTATTTTAGTATATTTTTATACAAAAGTAGTGTTTTTTGACATGGTTCTGTTAAAAAGAAAATATTTTGGTACTTTTTTTATCAAAAATTTTGGAATTTTATTCCAAAAGTATAATAAGATTGGTTCTAAAAATTGTTAAATTAATGCGTTTTTGATTTAAAATCCTTTTTCTGGTAATTATCAATAAATCAACGATAATTTGAAAAAAGATTTTTGCATTAGTGTTGGAAAATGTGTAATTTTAGATTTCATATGTAATTTTTACTGCATCCATGTGTAATTTTAAATTTCTTCTGTGGCAACACTTTTGATAGTATGCGATTGCTAAATTTTAAAATTTAACTATCATTTTTGAAAATGTTTGTACTTTTTGATTTGTTTTAAATTCATTTGTGGAAAACTTCTATCGATTGTATAAATGTTTGGGTTAGTAAGATCGTGAGATTAAAAAAAAATATTGCAGCTTCTTAATCTTTACATCATTACTACTGCTCCATTGGTGCGCCCTAGGTGAGTCAATAGCAAGACCGACCCGATTAATTTTTACCCCTAAACATTTTTTTCAAACAAACTAAAATCCTAAAAAAGACCGACCCGATTAATTTTTACCCCTAAACATTTTTTTCAAACAAACTGAAATCCTATAGCGCGATGGGGAAAAAGATAACAAATTTTACAAAATGTGGACTGTGCTCCCTCTATGAGTCTTTTTGAGCGCCACTCTAAAAAGTGTATCAGCACGATTTCTCCCAATGTTTGACCCTAAAAATCCTTATGACTTTTAAACTTCCAACCTTCTAAAAATAAAGGACAGCCTAGTATACATTAAAGGCTTAATTTTATTAAAGTTCCCTTAAAACCTTGTTCTATTTTGTTTTAATTAAGTCACTAAAGTATTTTCACGCTTTTGACATTATGGTTGATAATGTCATACGGTGGCCAAAAAGACGTGACAATCTCAACAAAATGTTAGTAATAGAAAACCATAATACACATACACTAACATTCACAATACATGTGAAATAAAAAAAAATCGAATAAAAAAAACCTGAAAGTACAAGATCATTTACACACAGTTACAGGACATACTAACACGAACAACAATTACAATTAATGTGATATAAAGAGAAATACTGACATAACTACACCATACAATACACTCTCATATACACGTATGCACCTAGAGAGTTAAAAGGAATTGTTATTTTAGACCGAATGTGCTTTAAGGTATTACATGGAAGAACAAAAAAAAAAATCCAAACATACTGACACCAAGGTTGCCAACTCTAGAGGAGAAAAAATGGCTAGATTTCAGAACAAAAATGGCTAGAAATGGCTAGATTTTGAAATTCATTAAAAAACCCTCACATATCTCATTAAAAATTACCTAAAATTACGTTTAATACCGGTTTAACACATACAGGCTGTGAATTTTTCATTAAATTAAAATTTTTAAATTTACATCCACTCAAAAAATTATGTTAGTAAAATCAACTGAAAAAGTCAGTTAAAATAACTACTTTGTAAGTTGTTTTGGCGTCAACTACTTTTTCAGTTAAATCAACTGACAATGTTAGTTAATTTAACTGACAAAAAACAACTGACTTATGTAGTAAAAACTACATAAATTTGTAGTCAAAACAACTAAAATGTAGTAAAAATAAAATAATCAATATATAATTTTTTTTCCAAAACATTTTTAAAAAAAAAAAAAAATTGAAGACCAAATTTTTTCTAAGTTTTTTTTTTTTTTTTTTAAAGTTGTGAAAAATAAAAAAAACTAAATTTTTTTTTTTTTTGTGGAAAAAACTTTGAAAATTTTTCAGAGATAAAAAAATAAAATTAACTATTTTAAATAACTGTTACTACATCACAGTACTTTTTTGTTAGTTGTTCAAAAAAAGGACTTAAAATAACTAACAGAAATAGTTGTTTGATATTTTTCATACAAAAACACCTGACTTTGTAGTTGAAAACAACTAACTACTGTAAAATATACAAATAACTAACATGTAGTAACTTACATAATTTTCTGAGTGTCCTTTAAACAACTATAATCTAAAGAAACAAAATTTTAAAATGTGAAATGATATAAATAAATCTAACCAAATCCAATGATTTAATAAATCATTATTGGCCGCAGATTTTTAATACACCCCCACAAAAGTGAGCGGGACAAAAAAAAAACAATATTTTGTAGCCTCCGGGGTCTAAGTGTATGACTTTTTACTCCGTCTGACATAAAAAAGTTTCATTTGTTTAACAAAAATGTAAAAAAAGCTGTAAAAAATTGCGTTTTTATAGAGTTTTTTTTAGTTCTTAAAGGGGCCCTTATCCGATTTTGCCCATTTCCGAACTTAACCGGCCATAGGTCAGAGAGACACATTCGTGCCAATTTTCAGGAGTCTAGCTCTTTTTTTTTGGACTTAATCGTGTTTTATACAGACGGACGGACGGACATTCATAGAATGACTTATAATCAATCATAGATCAATAATATATATACTTTATGGGGTCGCCGACCGATATTTCTATACGTTACAAACGGAATGACAAAGTGAGTATACCCCCATACTGTGGATGGAGGGTATAAAAACTCAAAACCCCTTGTTAAAAATAATACAAACATTGCACAATACGAGTGAACTCCCCCATGACTCATTTTAGTTGCGTTGTTTTTTTTATCAATATTGTAAAAATTTCGATATTTTTATAAGAATTTAGAGTCGCATTTCGAGAAAAGTTCTTATAAAAAAAATGGCTAGAGCGGAAAAAAATGGCTAAAATGGCAACCTTGACTGACACTTTCATTTACAAAATAGACATTCATACGAGATGGTCTGTTTGAAAAACACACATACACACACACTTACATGCTTACATGAGGTTATAATATTTTATTGCTAAAGTCTTTGTTTGTAATATTGTTTATGTATGTATTTAGTACCGATGTACGTATGTCTTCAGTTTTGATACTTGACAAGGGATTTTTACTACCTTGTCCACAAAAAAGATAGACAAACATATCGTGAACCTATATTCAAAATATGCCAACTCAAATTTGACCGAAATGAGTTTCCTATGGAAAATAGCTCCCCTATGCAATACCCATTTGTGGTAAAAATTTCAGAGCAAAAAAATAATTTTTTGTCGTTTTACATCCATTTTTGTTATTCTGCTAACTCAAAGTACATATTTTTTTGGTGAAAATAAATGCCAACTCCCATTGTAAATTTCAAAAAATTTTTCAAAATTTTTTTTAAAAAAAAATAGACCACATATCTTATTGCATTTGCCTTTCTGAACACGAATCTGGTAAAGATTTTGATATATAATGCCTAGTTTTCGAGATATTGCCATTTTGAAAATATCAGTAAATAGTGTTTGCAAAAAAAAAAATTGCTTATATATATATAACTTTCAAACTATTTATCAGATTGAAACATTATGAGTGGGGCAAATAAAGTCAATAATATAAGCTTTCAAAATAGCTAGTTTGGAGTGAGCATTCTAAAATAAAGCGTGAGTTAAAGAGTGCCAAAGTTGACAAACCTGAGATTACAAGGCTTTCGGAGCTAGTAACTTTTAAAAATATGCAAAGATTTTTAATTTTTTTTAGTTTTTGCAATTACCGCACTAAGGAAAACAAAATCCAAAAAAAAAAAAAAATTTATAAAAATTTTTCAAAAAAAAATTTATTTTTAGTTTCCGACAAAATATGCCAACTCTAAAAAAATATTTGTTTTTTGATATAGTAATAAATGCCATCTCAAAAAAATACGCAAACCAGTGCAAAATATGAAATTTTTGGCATAGGTAAAAATTATTTAGAATATTTAAATCATCTTATGGAAGGTACATTGTTTATTTTTACAATAATATGCAAAATAACTAGTTTTTTAGCTCTCCTGAAAAGTAAGCTTTTTCGAGTTGGCATTTATTGAATATAGTTCGACGATATATGAGGCGTATTTTAGTAACTGCACTATCGCAAGCCACTAAAAAATAAGGAAAGTTCACTACAAAATGTCAGCAAAATTTCGAAATATCAGAAAAATTTTGAAAAAATCGGAAAAACAAAAAAAAAATAATCAGAAAATTCGCAGAAAAAAAAATCGAATATTGACAGAAAAATAAAAAAAAAAAAAATAAAAAAACTAATAAAACAATTTTAATAAATCCATAAAAACATTTTTTGAGTGGGGTTATTCTAGCTCGAGGTAATTTTACTTAACTAATTACAACCGTGATAGAAAAATTACCTCGAGCTAAAATAACCCTACTTAAAGTATAATATTTTAAAGGTAGAATAAAACAATTTTTATTATTTAATAAAAATGTATCAGAAGTCATAAAAACTTTGGAAAATTTAGAAAAAAAATATAACAATATCGAGAATTGCTGGAAAGTGTTCCAAAAATTATGAACAAACTGGAAAATTCTGATAAATTTTTATTAAAAAATTAAATTTTTATTTTTTTTAAGTGTTTTTTTTATCGGCACATGCCATTTCTGTTTGTTATTAAGGGTTTGTGATTGAAGAAGAAAACATTGTATTTCTATTTCTATTTCTATTATGAAATTACCAAAATTTACACCAAATTATTCACTTTTAATTGAATCCGGAATGGATGATTTACACCTTTTTACCATAAATCTACATTTACAATACATCGCACGTACACTTTTTGAATATTCTGGTTCTCAACTGCCACATAAACTTAGTTTATTAGCTTTAGCTAATAGTGCGTCCTGGGTAGAAGTTTTGAACAACTTGGGTAGTGTGTATGATATACAATGGTCTGCAAACATTACCCTAGAAGAATGGAATGAAAAACACTATTTACTGATTGAAGCAATTCGAAATAAAAACGTACAAAACCGAATTTCCAGACAACAACAAACAGGATCGTTCTATAAACTACTAAATCCTTCGGTATCGTATTTATATTTTCATGATAATAATAGTCAATCAAAAATATCGTGGATTTTTAAAGCACGATGTGACTTAATAGATCTAAATGGCTCCTACTTTTCAAGAAGAAACGAAAAACAATGCTCTCTGTGTAATACAAAGGAAATTGAAAACATTCAGCACTTTATTGGTAGATGCCCTGTTTTAAATAGCTTCAGACAAAAATGGTTTCGAAAAATAATAATATCAGAAAACGAATTAATAAATATTTTAAATGGCGAAAATAATTGGGACTTAGTTACCCAATACATTATTAATGCTTTGACTTACCGCAAATCACTAATATTAGAATACAATAATTAAGAAAAATATGTAAACTTTTTAAATTATATCGAGTCAATCTCTTTTCCGGCTAACGACATCTGTCACAGCCGTATATTCTTTTTAAGATTTATGTAATGTTATTTAAGAAAAAACATTATTTAATAAAGAATTCCTACTACTACTACTACTACTACATTGTATTTCTAAAGATTATTTTTAATGTGGATTTATTCCAAACCTTTAAAATATTATATTTTGCGTAGGTTTATTCTAGCTCGAAGTCACTATTTCCTTTACTAATTAAAACTATGATTTTCTCATAGAATAATTTTCAAGAAAATTTTTTTTCTGTTTTAAATTCATTTATGCTGGTAATTTTTACAAAACGTAGTCGACACGCGTTTTGGAATTTGTCAGTTTCCATTGTCAAGACTATTTATCAAATGGATAAAATACGTTTGAAACTAAAGACTAACCTTCAAATTAATAAAAGTTAGAAGCGGCTAATAAGAGGTTTACAAAACAAATTGTGTATGGAAATTTGATTAATAAACCTGTTATTAAACGCTTTTATTTTTTATGAATTTGGATGAAATGTAGTAAAACTGCATTTGCAGTTATTTTTTCGTGAACCTGTTTCCTATTAAAAGGACTTCAAAATTTTAGAAGATACAATTTTGTAAAATATTTGTTTAATATTTGAACTTGCCCTAGAATGCAACTAGTAATAACAAATGAAAAACGAGGATCTCCCCTAATTTTCCTATTTTATTATTTCGACATATCAGGAAAAAGGAGGTAAGTTACGCCCTTTCAAAAATTTATCCTTAAATATCATTAAAAATTTCAAATGGCATTATTCACATACTTTTATCCTGATATGACAAAATCAAAAAATGAAAAAATTAGGGGAGATCCTCCTCTTTCTATTGACATCACCAGTGTTATCCTAGGACAAGTACAAATATTTCAAAAATATTTTACAAAATGTATCCTTTAAAACTTTGAAATCCTTTAAAAGGAAACAGGATCACGAAGTGAAAAACTGTAAATGCAGATTTACTCCATTTGATCTCTACTTTCAGACGTATATCACCCGGTTAATGTTTAATACCCAGCAAAACTTTGGTAATGGGTAGTGATTACGACAGAAAATTTCTAACGACACTCACTCACGAGCATATTTTATCTACTTACACTCACTTACAATCACGTGAGTAAATTTAATACAAAATTACTTTTTCACTACTCGTGACACCTTAGATATTACGTTCTGGTATGCTATATTATATACCTTACTCGTAACCTATAAAATATCATATATTTTACACCTTACTCGTAATTATGACTTATTTTATACCTTACTGGTATTCTTTGTGATAATGTGGATGCATTACTTTGAGTCTCATCGCCTGTTAAAATCATCAATGCTTCAATGTATAAAATAAGAGATCCTATACCTTATTTTATACCTTATTTGGTAATCTAAGTTTTGCTGGGTACCTTAAAAAATATTTAGTACTCCTCAATTCACTAAAAAATCAGGAAAGTTCACAAAAAATGTACAAAATTTCGGAAAATCAGGAAAATTTTGAAAAAATCCGAAAAATTTACAAAATATACTCAAAAAATTTGCAGAAAAAACAGAATATTGACAGAAAAATTAGAAAAAATAATATACTAATAAAAAAATTTAAAATAATCATAAAAACATTTTTTGAGTAGGGTTATTCTAGCTCGATGTAATTTTTCGTAACTAATTACAATCATGATAGAAAAATTACCTCGAGCTAGAATAACCCTACTTAAAATATAATATTTTAAAGGTCGAATAAAACAATTTTTATTTTATAATAAAAAGGTATCAAAATTCATAAGAACTTTGGAAAATTAGAAATAAATAAAACCATATCGGAAATTGCTGCAAAGTGTTTCAGAAATAATGAACAGACTAAAAATTCTGATTAATTTTATTAAAAAATAAAAATTGTTTTATTCGAACTTTAAAATATTGTACTTTGAGTAGGTTTATTCTAGCTCGAGGTTATTATTTCTTTTACTAATTAAAACTATAATAGAATAATTTTAAAGAAAATTATTTTTCTGTTTTAAATTTAATTATTTTCTTAGCTGCCCAATCTTGCATTTAGCGGGTCAAAATGGAAGGGAAATACGAGACTTTTATTCGTTTTTTGAATATTTTTCACATTTCCTTAAAAGAAACTATATGAACATTATATACAGATTGAAAGGTTTTTTGAATGCCTATCCAATGGCGTATGTTCTGAAAAAATCTTGCGATTGAAAAACTATTAAGGGTCTGTCATACATTTGACTCCTCCAGAGCCACCCTTAAGATAGTTGTATGGATGCCCCCCTAGGGAGTGGAGATAGGGCTCATGTATGTTTGGAAAAAATATAGCGAGGGAAAACTAATGGGTGTCAGTCTCACATTTTACCTCTCTCTAAGCGACTCCGGGATAGTTGTGGGGCTTTTAGTGTTGGGCGTTTAGGTGTTAAAATTCACAAAAAGCCCAAAAACTGCCCCGAAGTCGCCAAAATTAGGTAAAATGTAAAATTTGTTTACCCTTACATTTTTTTTCAAACATACCTACTAAGCATACATGGGACTTTTTAATTTCCATTTAAATTTAATTACCATTTCTTTATCAAATGGAAATTAATAAACAATTTCCATTTCTCAAAATTAAAATTATAAATTTTTGAATTTCCATTTCCTTAGCAAATGGAAATGTATGGTTGTTGAATCGGATGGAAATGGTAATTAAATTACAGAATGATTTTGAGTTTTTAAATTAATTTGAAAATTTTTGAATTTTTCGATTTGCCAACAATATTTCTATAGTATATTTTCAAACCTTTTTTGTATGTCAATATAAATTAAATAAAAATAAATAAACAAACGAATGAATTTCTTTGGAAAAATAAAAAATATTTTAAACCACCGTGAAATTCCCCCGAATTTGGATTCTGGAAACAAGAAAAGGTAAGCTTAAAATATTCTGAAAGTTGTATTATATAGATATTGCACTAACATAAATAAAATAATTGTTTTTTTAGCGCATAAATACTACCCATCCTGCCTCCAATTTTATCTGAAAATTATTTCAAGACATTAGAAATGGTAAGTATTTAGTCGTTTTATACGTGAACGATTTACCACAAAGTTTAAAATGCATAAATAAAAGAATCTGGTGAATCTTAATATTTACATATGCATACCCTACACTATTAATTCTAACATCATTGGCTTTTGATAACGTTTACAACTAATTCAATTACACTCAAAAAATTATGTTAGTAAAATCAACTGAAAATGTCAGTTAAAATAACCACTTTGTAAGTTGTTTTGGGGTCAACTACTTTTTCAGTTAAATCAACTAACAATGTTAGTTATTTTAACTGACAAAAATCAACTGACTTATGTAGTAAAAACTACTTACATTTGTAGTAAAAACAACAAAAATGTAGTAAAAATAAAATAATCAATATATATATTTTTTTTTAAAAACATTTTTCAAAAAAAAAAAAATTGAAGACCAAATTTTTTCCAATTTTTTTTTTTTTTTTAAAGTTGTGAAAAATTAAAAAAAAAAACGATTTTTTTTTTTGGAAAAAAACTTTGAAATTTTTTCAGAGATAAAAAAATAAAATTAACTACTTTAAATAACTGTTACTACATCACAGTACTTTTTTGTTAGGTGTTCAAAAAAACGACTTAAAATAACTAACAGAAATAGTTGTTTGATATTTGTCATACAAAAACAACTGACTTTGTAGTTGAAAACAACTAACTACTGTAAAATATACAAATAACTTACATGTAGTAACTTACATAATTTTCGGAGTGCACTCCAAAAATTATGTAAGTAATATCAACTGAAAATGTCAGTTAAAATAACTACTTTGTAAGTTGTTTTGGGATCAACTACTTTTTGAGTTAAATCAACTAATAATGTTAGTTATTTTAACTGACAAAAAACAATTGGCTTATGTAGTAAAAACTAGTTACATTTGTAGTCAAAACAACTCGCATGTAGTAAAAATAAAAAAATCAATATTTTTTTTTTCCAAAAATTTTTCAGAAAAAAAAATTGAAGACCGAAATTTTTCAAAGCTTTTTTTTTAAAAAAAAGTTGTAAAACTTAAAAAAAATTTTTTTTTTTTTAAAACTTGGAAAATTTTTCAGAGATAAAGAACTAAAATTAACTACTTTAAATAACGGTTACTACATTACAGTACTTTTTTGTTAGTTGTTCAAAAAAAAAAAACTTAAAATAACAAAAATTGTTGCTTCATATTTTTCATACAAAATAATAATTTTACATACAAAATTCATACTAACTTTGTAGTTGAAAACAACTAACAACTAAAATATACAAACAACTGACATGTAGTACACTCAGAAAATTATGTAAGTTACTACATGTTAGTTATTTGTATATTTTACAGTAGTTAGTTGTTTTCAACTACAAAGTCAGTTGTTTTTGTATGAAAAATATAAAACAACTATTTCTGTTAGTTATTTTAAGTCGTTTTTTTGAATAACTAACAAAAAAGTACTGTAATGTAGTAAAAGTTAATTAAAGTAGTTAATTATATTTTTTATCTCTGAAAAAATTTTTAAAGTTTTTTTTTCCAAAAAAATAAAAAATAAATTTTCGTTTTCTTATTTTTCACAACTTTAAAAAAAAAACTAGAAAAAAATTTGATCTTAAATTTTTTTTTTGAAAAATTTTTTGAAAAAAAAAAATTATATAATGATTATTTTATTTTTACTACATTTTAGTTGTTTTGACTACAAATGTGAGTAATTTTTACTACATAAGTCATTTTTTTTTTGTCAGTTAAAGTAACTAACATTGTTAGTTGATTTAACTGAAAAAGTAGTTGACCCCAAAACAACTTACAAAGTAGTTATTTTAACTGACATTTTCAGTTGATTTTACTAACATAATTTTTTGAGTGTAACTTACATAATTTTCTGAGTGTAATTTTTAATTTCTGAATTAATGTTGGAAATTGTGTGGCTTTTAATTTATGTGTTCTGAATTTGATTAGTTTAACATTCAATGAATTAGATTTGGTATATGCAGGCGCGGATCCAGGAATTTCATTTGGGGGGGGAGATTTTTTTTTTTTATCAAAAATATATATTATTATTATTATTATTATTATTATTATTATTATTATTATAAAAAAAAATTTACACAAAAGGGGGGGGGGGGGGGGGTATTGTGTGATTTTTTTTTTATATTGTTAATATTGCGTAACAAATTAACAACCAAGAAAAATATTTTTTTTAAGAATTTGGATTTGGGGGAACTTTTTTACTCAAACAATTTTTTTCACAAGGGGACCCTGTCAGTCGTATTTACTTCCAAAATAGGACCATTTTATAGTCTTACTAACGTGCTTATTCACAGTAATGACTGACTATGACTTTCATAAGCCAATGTTTATGATTGAACAGTCATAACATCAAATATTTTTCTAAACAAAAAAGTTCAAAAATGTTAAATTTCATTTGCAAATTTGAAGATTGATATTATGACTTTTAAGTCATAAAAATTGGCTTATGACAGTCAAAGCTAGTCACAACTGTGAAAAATTTTACATAAAAAAATTTTACATAAAAATTCTTAATTTTCGAAAACATAATTAACATTAAGCATTAATATTCCAAAAAAAATTAATAAAGTATTAGATTTTTATACGAAATATCTCAGATGTTGAAACAATTTAACTAGAGAAACTCTTAGATTCTTAAACATTTTTCATATAAAAAAATAACCCTTTCAGAAAATTGTTCAGATTCTAAAAACCTTTCTTATAGATTATGTCTCAGATTTTTAAAATTTTCTATAGAAATCATCTGAGATTTTGAGACATTCTTTCTTTAAAAAAATCCAAATTCTGATATATTTTTCTTATAAAAAACCTCTGAAATAATTCTCATATTTCAAAGTTATTCTCATGTTCTAACAATTTTTCGTATACACACTCAAAATAATAACTCTGTAAAATTCTCTGTAAAATGACTGTAATCTCAATTCAACAGATATTTGACAGAGTTTTCTGTCAAAATACAGATAAAAAAAAAAATACTTTGTATTTTGTTGTGACAAAAAACAAAGTTTCCTCTGTTATATTACTTTTTTCTTTGTAATCTTAATTTTACAGATAATTAACAGAGTTTTCTGCTAAAATACAGATACATATAAGCAAAATATGTACTTCGTATTTTTTTATAACCAAAAAAAAATTTCTGTTTTGAGTAGTTTTAGTTTTTGTTACCAAACATCAAAATTTTATCTGTATATTTTTTTTGAGAAAAAGTTGAAAAATTTGCAAAAAAAAGTTATAAAAAACAAATCCTCTTAGAAATCTTAGAAAAATTTTAAAAAACAACATGCATTTAACTAATCTCTGTTAATTTACAGAGATTTTTCTGTAATTTTTTGCATCAAATGGATTTTACAAATAAATCTAAATTTACAAAGTTTTCTTTGCTAACTGGTTGCTTATTTAACCCAAATTTTACTAGAAACTCTGTAAATTAACAGTTTTTTTTTTGTCCAAATCATTTTACAGAGTTTTAAAGTAAAATTACAGAGTTTCTCTGTTAACCAATATTTTACTATAAACTATAAACATTTTTTTTTTTTGTTAAAATCATTTTACAGAATTTTTTAGTAAAATTACCAAGAAATGTTGTTAGCTGGAAAAGTATGGTGTACTCTGTTAAATAAGCAGAGTTTTTCTGTAATTTAACAGTCATTATTTTGAGTGCAAAAATTCTCAGATCCTGAAACATAATTTTGTAAAAGAAAATTATCAGATACTAAAAATTATCAGTTTTTAAAACATTTTAATGAAGAAATTTTGAATCAATTTTCTAAAATTACGAAAAATGTTACGGTTTTAATGCCATCTAGATTCTGAAACATTTTCATATAGAAAAAATTTTATTATTCACACATTTCAAAAGAAAAATTTACATATTCAGACTCTAAGACGTTTTTCTTTTAGAAATATTATTCGATTCTGAGAAATTTTTTGCTGAAAAAATCTTGGTATATTCCGAAACATTCTTTCAAAGGAAAAATTCTCAGTTTCTGTGGGATTTTTTCTATAGAAAAGTTTTAAAACATTTTTCATAAAATTTAAGATAGTTTTTCAATAAAAAAAATTTTACATTTAGAGTCAAATAAGTATCAAAACAGTTTATAAAAATAAAGTCTGGAATTTCGAAACATTTTTCGATAAAAATATTCAGATAATAATTTTTTCTTAGAGAATGATACAATTTACTTCAGTACAAATAGCCTCTATTTGTTAACATGTCAACGAAACTCGAAACTGAGAGCATTAAAAATACAAATGCTTTATTTAGTTTATTTAGTGTCATGGTAGCATTTTAAAAAGCGGTTAGATGAAGCTATGTTTTGGAAAAACGTAAAAATGTTTCCTCTTTCTGCCGACCACTGGTTTACATCCTGTCATTTTCCTTCTATCTTTGTTCCTCTCCCTTTTCCCCTTTTCTTTTCTTTTCTTTTCTTTTCCTTTCTTTTCTTTTCCTTTTTTTTCTTTTTTTCCTTTCCTTTCCTTTCTTTTTTTTTTTTTTTAAATCATTTTGGGGGGGGAGAAATCCCATTCTCCCCCCCCCTGGATCCGCGCCTGGGTATATGGGTGAAATCAAAAAATGTCAGTGTTTTTGAGCCAAAATTGTACAAACAAAAAATTTTAATTTTTGGTAAATTTTTTTATTAAAATCGATATGTTACATCACTACTAATATAACTATAAAAGATCTCTTCTACTAATTGTTTCAAACAAATTTTATCGACAATTTTATGATTTTTTTGGTGACGGAGTTTACATTCACCTTAGAAAAATACATTAAATTTTTTGAATTTTCTTTGAAAACATTTTATTGTAATTTAAAACACTTATTTATGTAATTGCTAACAATTTTTGTAATTATGATTTTTTTCTGGTTTTTGTTATTAAAGATTTTACAATTATTTTTTATTTTAATAGGATTCTTCTAAGGAAATGTAAAATAAATTTATTATTATTTCTGTTAAAATTCGTTTTTTTACTTTTTTGAATGACTAGTGTTAATATTTGCGTAGGTTTTAGCAACTTCATAAGGTTTTTTAATGTAATCTGCAAAAAAAATAAAAAAGTTGACGGAGTTTACAGAGACGGAGTTTACATTTCGTCACTTTTTGCCTTTTTTTTCGAAAACTATTTGTCGGAAATTGGTTTCCAAAAAAAATCATTAGATGTCAACTAGATACGTCAAAGTATGACTATATTTCAGATGCACGCTAAGTAGTTTTGCTGTAAACGTGGAGACGGAGTTTACAGCATTTTTCGATTTTTCATTTATGATTTAGCTTTTCATACAGGGAAATTAATATGCAATAAGCAAACTTGAAACCAATAATGCAAAATGATACTTTATAGCCTCGCGTTTAATAAATGGGGCAATAACCTATTATTTTTCTAAACACAATACGTCAAAAACAACAAAATTGTTAGGTTCCATAATGTCTAAAAAAAGTGTCGAAAAATCGTTACACAATTGAAGCCGTGTTTGTATGGGTAAAAGAGATAGTTATGACTATATAAAAATATTTTTTAAGAACGTCAACATGCCCTCTTTAAAAATGTAGTCAATTATTAAGAGTTTGGGTTATTGGTTTTTAAGATATATCCTGTTAAAGTTTAAAAATTGAAAATGTTACTGGTGACGGAGTTTACATTTGGCCTACAAAAATGAAAATAACTTGTTTAAAATAGCTTACTAATATCCGGATTGTTGTTAGTTATGTAGAACGCCAATCTATACGACGTTGTACATTAAAAAATATGCGAATTATTTAACCCATGTATGAGATATTACACGATTACATGGTTTGGTTGACATTTTTTGATTTCACCCATATTCTTTTATGCATTAAATTGTTTTTAAATTTTCAGGATTCCAAAACAGTGCTGAGATGTAATAGATGGTGCCCGGACTTCCAAAAATATATATGTGGCACACTATCAACATGCACATCAAAATTTAAATTTAATAACTGATTGAATTATTTTGTAAACAAAAAAATTAAAATTTTATGAATCCAATTTCGGATTCATTTTGTTCCCAAATATTAAGAACAATAGAGTTACAATGAGTGAAAAAGAATGAAATTTACTTGGCAAGGCTTCATAAAAATTTGTTATTTACATATGTATAACAAATTTTATGTTAAACAAAATTACTGCAATTTTTATGATTTTTGGAATTTTGTAGTATTTTTTCTAAAATATAGTATTATATGTAATTTTTATTCCCCATTTGCATACTAACAACGATTTCCATTGATTTTTTCAGTTGGGAAACAGCGGACACCTAGTTTGCTTGCCATTAGAGCTATGTGCAACGTTTATGGTATTCCCTCCAATAATACTCTCTAGGAGTATTTAACTGAAAATATCTGACTTGGTCACAACTTATTATGCCCGGAGTTAGCCTAGATTAGAAATGTATTTACTTTATTGTAAAACAGTTTGGATAAGTAGATACATTTTTAATGTTAGAGCTTTTGGAAAATGATGTTGTTTGTTGTTTTGAATTCAAAATGGTTGGACTACAAAATGTTCGCTTTAAAAATTTATACAAAAATTTTGAGTAATTTTATACAGTTTGATTTTTTACATAATTTAACTGGAGACATTATAAAATTTTTACAGTTTCTTGGAAAAACACAACAAGAAAAATTCTTTCTCACATTTTTGTTTTTAAGCGCTATTGTTGGTAATATTTTGGGGACAACAGCCCGATCCTAAAGATTGTCAGTGAATTAAAAAAATAACAAAATGACAATATTGTATGCAAAATAATGAAATTTTGTGATATTTTAAGTCACTGGCAATTAAAGAATCGGGCCTAAAAAATGTGTTTTATTTTAAAAGTATTTTATAACGTCGTTTATAAACCTTATATGAAATTAACATTGCCATGAGTAGGGTACAATTTGATAACCCATGGCCCTATATAATTTTCATATATTTTGTTGTTTGAGGTTTGTGTTCTTGCTTAAATTATTTGAATTTTTGTTTGCGTTACCAACTCCTTTGAAAAAATCTTTTTTTTTAAACGGCAATGTTAAAGGTTTTTGTCTTTGATTTTTTATAGCAACGTAATTAAAAAAATGTGGCGAAGGTTTTCATTCGAATGAAAATTAAAATTTTTCAATTTCCATTTGTTCTGGAAATGAAAATTAAAAAAAAAATAATTTACCATTTGCAGAAAAAATTGTAATTAAAATACAAATTATAATTTGAATCAAATTGTAATTTCCCATGTATGCTACTAAGCCTTATCTCCAGTCACTAAGGGGGCTTTCATACGAAAACAACATTTTTATAAAAAATTGCTCCTACCACCATAACTTTCCCAATAGTGCCTCTAGAGGAATGTTTGACCGGCCCCAATATTTTTTTAATCTCAAAATTATTTTTAAAACATTCTTAATCTCTATCTTTAACCCCATACCATGCTTTTTGTTTTTACAACTTTTTATACCCTCCACTTAGTGATAGAGGATATATATAAGTTTGTCATTCCGTTTGTAACTCATCGAAATATCGGTCTGGGACCCCATAAAGTATATATATTCATGATGCCCGATCGATTTTAAGACATTCTAGCGATTTCCGTCTGTCCGTCTGTCTGTCTGTGGAAAATGCTATCACGGACAAAATATTGCACAGAGAGTACTGAAACTTAACGTATTTATTGGAAGTTCTCCCGAGAAGTTTGGTATTGCGTTTGAGCAATATCGGTTCGGCGGTTCAAAAGTTATGAACGAAAATGTAAGCACACCTAAAAATTTCATTACATTCAACATAACCTAAAAATAAAAAATGATTTAATTCGGCTTCTGGTTGACATATGTGAACATAATTGAACAACAAATGGTATTTAAACAAGTACGAACATATTTTTTGACAAAAAAAGAAAAAAATCGCGGATTTTTTTTTTTACCAACATTTTTTTTCGCGGAAATTTTTTTTCAAAAATTTTTTTTTTCAAAAGTAATTTCCTTTTAAATAATGTTTTTTGCAATAATCTTTTTGAAATTTTGGAGGGTATCACTACATTCGGCAAGGCCGAATTTAACTTTTTTACTTGTTTTTATTTAATAAGTAATTTTTTGATAATTTTAACCTAAACGAGAACTGATAACAATGACCGTCGTCTCGTTGTAGCGAAATCGACCAAGGGTTTTGGTGTGAATCGAACTCACGACCCCCTGTTTCATAGGCTAGCATGCTACCAACTAACCTACACAGAGAAAAATAAATTTCCAACTGAATTTTTCAGTTGTATCAACTCAAAATTAAGTTGCTGCTACTACATTTTGATGTGGCTAACGAATTTTAAAGTTGTTTCAATTAAAAGACAGTTGTAATAACAACATTTTGTTGTTACTACCAATACTTAGTTCTTTCAACCTTAATTCAAATGCATCCACCAATTTTTTGTTGCAACAACTGAATTTCAGTTGGAAATTATCAAATTTGTTTTCTGTGTGTACAGGTTAAGACTGAATTACTTTAAACGTCCATGAAACGTAGACTCTTAAACAAAATTCAGTAAGTCAAAACAGTACAGAACATTTTTATTTATGTTTTGTTTGCGTCTAACGCATTGTATTTTTTGGCACGTCTAAACGTAGTGAAATTCTGTTGAAAACATTCAAAAAATGTTCTGTACTTTTTTTACTTACTGAATTTTGTTTAAGAGTCTACGTTTCATGCACGTTTAAAGTAATCCAGGCGTTATTTTCGATTCTGTGTGCTTTCTACCCTAATTAAAGATTTCAAGAAATAGGGATCCAATCAGCCCATGTTTGAACTCGAGACCCATTTTCGGGAAAACCTGGTGTAGAGCATAATATGGTCGGTCTTGACCGAATTTTATTTTTTCACTTGTTTTTTATGTGGGGGGTCGCGAGGAATTTGGAATATTGAAAAGGGGTCGCGAGGCAAAAAATAGAGAGAAGCTCTGCTTTTTAGGGTCAGAGACCAACATTTCGATGCATTACATACGTAATGAAATAAAAAAACTTGAAAATTAGAAAAAATCTGACAATTTGGGAAAATGCTTGAAAGTGTTACAAACATTTTAAACAAATTGTAAAATCTCAAATAATTTAGAAAAACTAAAAATTATCAGCGGGCTGATTCTCGAATTTAAAATCGATCAAAATTCTTTTCGTATCTAAAAAATTCACAAAAATATATACAAAATCAGGAATACTTAAACAGAACATCAAGAAAACCTAAACAAGAAAAAACCAGAAAAATCCTGGAACTGAAAAAATTCCGGAAAATTTAGAAAAGTAAAATAAAATTTTTCAGAAGAAGAAAATTTTTCTAAAGGAAAATTGTGATTATCTCAAATTTAGTTAGTTAGGGTGTAGTTTCTGGAGCAACAATACTTTGTAATTGATTTTTGTATTCTTACACCAAAATTTGTTAAAGGACTGGACAGTAGAGCACCCACAAAATGTATGGGATGTGCAAAATTGTATTTTTTATCGCTCCCCGCTCATTTTCGGTTGAGTTGGGATTAAAAAATAATATCTATCAAGAAATTGGACTTCTAGGTTGCAAACAAGCCAAGCAGTTTGAACTTTTGACCTCAAAAATGGGCTAAACAACCTTTATAGATTAAATTGGCTGTAACTCTTAAAATAAACGTTTTTCGCAATGAACTTTCATAATAATTTTTTTGTAGAATCAAAATGCAAAGATTTTTCTCTCATACTGTTTTGACCTAAATATGTCCGATCGCGGTGTTTTAAGCGGTTAAAGTCGAAATTTGGGTCTGAACTTTTTTTAAAAAAATTCTCGTAAATTTTTAAATTGGGGAAAATTTGAGCTCCTTGCACAATTCACTAGGGTATTGAATGTAGTTTTCCAAAAAATTTTTTTTTGCAAAAATATATCGACTGTTCCATGAAAAAATCCCAAAGTTCTACTCTGAATCTCATTTTTTTACAATTCATCCTCAATATAGGCGAATACTCACTTTGTAATTCCGTGAGTTTCACACCAAAACATCTGTCTAGGATTTCCCTAAATATATATGGGGTATTCAGTGCCAAATTGGACACTTTGAAATTTTTTTTTTTACATTTTTTAATTATTTTTAAATTTTTTTAAAACCCATTAAAACCCCCATCTAAGTTTGTTTTCAATTTTTTTTAAATTACCCGTTTCAAAGATATGGAATTTTCAAAAATAAACTATCGTTTTCCGTATTTTTATCATAACAAATTCAAAAATGGTCAACATTTTTTTTTTTTTTTTTTTAATTTTTGTTTTTTTATTAAATATTTCTTAAAGTGTTCTAATATGCAATTTTTAAATGATTGCTCTCTTTGTTTTGTTGTTTTCAATATTTTCTTAAAATTTTTTATTTGATTTTTTTTATTTTTTTTTCGTGGTAAACTTAATATTTTCTTAAAATTTTAAGCTTAAGTAGATCGTGGGATTTTGGTAATTAATATATTCAGCGGTTTTTGATTTTTTTTTTTTTTGTTTTCCAATCTTTATTAAAACACTTTAAAGAAAATACTAAAATTTCAACAAATTATTTCGAATTTGGACCATTTTTAAAGAAGTGAAGACAGAAAAAATCGTGTTTTTTTTTTTAATTCGATATTTTTTGAACGGATTGTCAAAAAAGATGTCAAAATTTACTTGGAATGGGTTTTTAAAGGGTACTAAAAAACTGAAAAAATATAAAATTAAAAATTTTCCAAGCGTCCGATTTTGCATGGAATACCCCATATATACTATGTGAATTCCTAGACTCATCTTTCGATGCGTAAAACATGCAATGACAAAGTGAGTACACCCTCATAACGTAGTTGGAGGTCAAAAAATTGTGGTTCAGGGTATGATTTTGGCAATTTTTCATGGAAGGGTCGATATATTTTTGCAAAAAAATTTTTTTTGGAAAACTGCATTCAATACCCTATTAAATTATGCAAAGAACTCAAATTTTCCCCAATTTAAAAATTTACGAGAATTTTTTTAAAAAAAGTTCTGACCCAAATTTCGACTTTAACCGCTTAAAACACCGCGATCGGGCATATTTAGGTCAAAACAGTATGAGAGAAAAATCTTTGCATTTTGATTCTACAAAAAAATTGTTATGAAAGTTAATTGCGAAAAACTTTTATTTTAAGAGTTACAGCCAAATTAATCTATAAAGGTTTTTTAGCCCATTTTTGAGGTCAAAAGTTCAAACTGCTTGGCCTGTTTGCAACCTAGAAGTCCAATTTCTGGATAGATATTATTTTTTACTCCCAACTCAACCGAAAATGAGCGGGGAGCGATAAAAAAAACAATTATGCACATATGGGTGCTCTACTGGACAGTTACAAAATAATTCCACATATGCATATTATTTTAGTCAGTGAGTGACAATGGGAATGTGTTTTTTTAGTATGCTGTATTTTTTGTTTTTGTAGTTTCCGGTAACTACTACAATCAGAACGTGTGCAACTACACTCCAAAAAAAAAAGTCTAAAGATTCTGAAATATTTTTACTACAGAAAAAGTCTCAGAATCTAAGTCTCTGATTCTGAGACATTATTCTTATAGAAAAAGTCGCAGATTCTGAGACATTATTCTTATAGAAAAAGTCGCAGATTCTGAGAGATTTTTCTTATAGAAAAAGTCGCAGATTCTGAGACAGTTTTATTATAGAAAAAGTCTCAAATTTTTGAGATATTTTTCTTATGGAAAATGTTGCAGATTCCGAGGCATTTTTCTTAAAGAAAAAGTCGCTGATTCTGAGACAGTTTTTTATTGAAAAAGTCTCAGATTCTGAAACATTTTTTTAAAGAAAAAGTCGCATGTTCTGAGACATTTTTTTAAGGAAAAATCGCAGATTCTGAGACATTTTTGTTATAGAAAAAGTCGCAGATTCTGAGAGATTTTTCCTATAGAAAAAGTCGCAGATTGTGAGACACTTTTGCTATAGAAAAAGTCTCAGATTCTGCGACATTTTTCCAGTAGAAAAAGTCTCAGATTTTAAGAAATTTTTCCTAAAGAAAAAGTCTCAAATTCTGGGATATTTTTCTTGTAGAAAATGTCTCCGAGTGTTTTTTTTTTACTTTTGGTAGTAGTTACCATGTCTCAATGCCTTGATAGCTGCAGGGTTGTAGTAAGTTTCATTGTAATGGTAGTTAAAACGTGTGTTAAATATATGTTGAATTATAAAAATGAAACTGCATTTAAACTCTGTTAAAAACAGTATAGAATTATAAAAAAAAAATTATATATAAAAAAAAAAATGTTTTACTTTTAATGCTGCAAACATGTATAATACCTGTAACAAAGATATTAAATAAAAACTTTTCCAGAAATAATAAAAAATAATATATAAAAATCTTTTTTATTACCTCTCTTTTTAGATTGTCTCTAGAAACCTGAACAAAGGTTTTTTTATCACGTGAATAAAATAATAAGTGTTAAACCATAAAAAATTTAAAATAAATTTTTGAAAATTGCTGGAGATTTTAAAGGTAAGGATTTTATGAAATATAATTTTCCAATAGTTTCCTATTTTAGATTTTCGCGAAATTTTATTATTATAACATTAAATTATCAGAATAGTTTGATAAACTAGAAAGGTGACATGAATTGGTTAATTTAGTACCACATGCAACCTGTAGGTTCTAAGTTCGAATCTCGGGATTAGTTAAACAAAAGCATCGTTGACAAATTTTTGATAAACTCTAAATTTGATATGAATTGGTTAATTTAGTAACATAGCAACCTGTAGGTTATAAGTTCGAATCTAGGTAGTTGTAGTTAATCAAAATTTGACTATTTTTAAAGCAACCGTTAATATTTATTGGTCTTCCATTTTTTTTGAGTAATTCAAAGATTTCTGTTAAATTCAAAACTATTTTAAGTAGTTTCTAAATTTACCAAAATTCTTAGCCCACCCTCGTATAATAACATTTATCCCTGTAAAAGAAATGAATTCCATCATACATGCTTTTATAACATGACAACTAAAAATTTTTTCCATCCAGACATTTTTTTGAGTTTGACCATATATTTAAAAAAAAATAAGTCGTTTTGGTATTTTTAATTAACTAAAATGTCAAAAATTCTTCTTCACTTTGCAATTTTTTTGCCAAATTCTATTGTTGCTTGACAACACCATAAATATGCCTGTCTTAAGGTTATGAGAAAATGTTTTGAATTACAATTAAAAACATTTTTATGATGCCTTGCAGTTACAGGAGAATTCTTGTGGAACAATGAACTTAATATCTTGGAATTGTTAAAAAACAAAATGAAAGGTGACTTGTTTTAAAACAGAAATGAAGAAAGTTATTTATTAACATAGTTTGTTAGAATCACTCAATTCGGAGACATTTTAGTTATAGAAAGATTTTGTGACACTTTTCCCTACATAAAAAGTCTCAGATTCTGAGACATTTTTCCTTATAAAAAAAGTCTCAGATTCTGAGACATTTTTCCTTATAAAAAAAGTCTCAGATTCTGAGACATTTTTCCTTATAAAAAAAAGTCTCAGATTCTGAGACATTTTTCCTTATAAAAAAAAGTCTCAGATTCTGAGACATTTTTCCTTCTAGAAAAAAAGTCTCGGATTCTGAGACATTTTTCCTTCTAGAAAAAAAGTCTCAGATTCTGAGACATTTTTCCTTATAAAAAAAAGTCTCAGATTCTGAGACATTTTTCCTTATAAAAAAAATTCTCAGATTCTAAGACATTTTTCCATATAAAAAAAGTCTCAGATTCTAAGACATTTTTCCTTATAAAAAAAAGTCTCAGATTCTAAGACATTTTTCCTTATAAAAAAAGTCTCAGATTCTGAGACATTTTTCCTTATAAAAAAAAGTCTCAGATTCTGAGACATTTTTCCTTATAAAAAAAACAGTCTCAGATTCTGAGACATTTTTTCTTATAAAAAAAAGTCTCAGATTCTGAGACATTTTTTCTTATAAAAAAAAGTCTCAGATTCTGAGACATTTTTTTTATAAAAAAAAGTCTCAGATTCTGAGACATTTTTTCTTATAAAAAAAAGTCTCAGATTCTGAGACATTTTTCCTTATAAAAAAAAGTCTCAGATTCTGAGACATTTTTCCTTATAAAAAAAAGTCTCAGATTCTGAGACATTTTTCCTTATAAAAAAAAGTCTCAGATTCTGAGACATTTTTCCTTATAAAAAAAAGTCTCAGATTCTGAGACATTTTTCCTTATAAAAAAAAGTCTCAGATTCTGAGACATTTTTCCTTATAAAAAAAAGTCTCAGATTCTGAGACATTTTTCCTTATAAAAAAAAGTCTCAGATTCTGAGACATTTTTCCTTATAAAAAAAAGTCTCAGATTCTGAGACATTTTTCCTTATAAAAAAAAGTCTCAGATTCTGAGACATTTTTCCTTATAAAAAAAAGTCTCAGATTCTGAGACATTTTTCCTTATAAAAAAAAGTCTCAGATTCTGAGACATTTTTCCTTATAAAAAAAAGTCTCAGATTCTGAGACATTTTTCCTTATAAAAAAAAGTCTCAGATTCTGAGACATTTTTCCTTATAAAAAAAAGTCTCAGATTCTGAGACATTTTTCCTTATAAAAAAAAGTCTCAGATTCTGAGACATTTTTCCTTATAAAAAAAAGTCTCAGATTCTGAGACATTTTTCCTTATAAAAAAAAGTCTCAGATTCTGAGACATTTTTCCTTATAAAAAAAAGTCTCAGATTCTGAGACATTTTTCCTTATAAAAAAAAGTCTCAGATTCTGAGACATTTTTCCTTATAAAAAAAAGTCTCAGATTCTGAGACATTTTTCCTTATAAAAAAAAGTCTCAGATTCTGAGACATTTTTCGTTATAAAAAAAAGTCTCAGATTCTGAGACATTTTTCGTTATAAAAAAAAGTCTCAGATTCTGAGACATTTTTCGTTATAAAAAAAAGTCTCAGATTGTGAGACATTTTTCGTTATAAAAAAAAGTCTCAGATTCTGAGACATTTTTCCTTATAAAAAAAAGTCTCAGATTCTGAGACATTTTTCCTTATAAAAAAAAGTCTCAGATTCTGAGACATTTTTCCTTATAAAAAAAAGTCTCAGATTCTGAGACATTTTTCCTTATAAAAAAAGTCTCAGATTCTGAGACATTTTTCCTTATAAAAAAAAGTCTCAGATTCTGAGACATTTTTACTTATAAAAAAAAGTCTCAGATTCTGAGACATTTTTCCTTATAAAAAAAAGTCTCAGATTCTGAGACATTTTTCCTTATAAAAAAAAGTCTCAGATTCTGAGACATTTTTCCTTATAAAAAAAGTCTCAGATTCTGAGACATTTTTCCTTATAAAAAAAAGTCTCAGATTCTGAGACATTTTTCCTTATAAAAAAAAGTCTCAGATTCTGAGACATTTTTCCTTATAAAAAAAAGTCTCAGATTCTGAGACATTTTTCCTTATAAAAAAAAGTCTCAGATTCTGAGACATTTTTCCTTATAA
The DNA here is from genome assembly GCA_963921195.1 of Pegoplata infirma. NCBI lineage: Eukaryota > Metazoa > Arthropoda > Insecta > Diptera > Anthomyiidae > Pegoplata > Pegoplata infirma. The sequence goes on from OY992539.1 coordinate 204,433,865, forward strand.
AAAAAAGTCTCAGATTCTGAGACATTTTTCCTTATAAAAAAAAGTCTCAGATTCTGAGACATTTTTCCTTATAAAAAAAAGTCTCAGATTCTGAGACATTTTTCCTTATAAAAAAAAGTCTCAGATTCTGAGACATTTTTCCTTATAAAAAAAAGTCTCAGATTCTGAGACATTTTTCCTTATAAAATAAAGTCTCAGATTCTGAGACATTTTTCCTTATAAAAAAAAGTCTCAGATTCTGAGACATTTTTCCTTATAAAATAAAGTCTCAGATTCTGAGACATTTTTCCTTATAAAAAAAAGTCTCAGATTCTGAGACATTTTTCCTTATAAAAAAAAGTCTCAGATTCTGAGACATTTTTCCTTATAAAAAAAAGTCTCAGATTCTGAGACATTTTTCCTTATAAAAAAAAGTCTCAGATTCTGAGACATTTTTCCTTATAAAAAAAAGTCTCAGATTCTGAGACATTTTTCCTTATAAAAAAAAGTCTCAGATTCTGAGACATTTTTCCTTATAAAAAAAAGTCTCAGATTCTGAGACATTTTTCCTTATAAAAAAAAGTCTCAGATTCTGAGACATTTTTCCTTATAAAAAAAAGTCTCAGATTCTGAGACATTTTTCCTTATAAAAAAAAGTCTCAGATTCTGAGACATTTTTCCTTATAAAAAAAAGTCTCAGATTCTGAGACATTTTTCCTTATAAAAAAAAGTCTCAGATTCTGAGACATTTTTCCTTATAAAAAAAAGTCTCAGATTCTGAGACATTTTTCCTTATAAAAAAAAATTCTCAGATTCTGAGACATTTTTCCTTATAAAAAAAAGTCTCAGATTCTGAGACATTTTTCCTTATAAAAAAAATTCTCAGATTCTGAGACATTTTTCCTTATAAAAAAAAGTCTCAGATTCTGAGACATTTTTCCTTATAAAAAAAAGTCTCAGATTCTGAGACATTTTTCCTTATAAAAAAAAGTCTCAGATTCTGAGACATTTTTCCTTATAAAAAAAAGTCTCAGATTCTGAGACATTTTTCCTTATAAAAAAAAGTCTCAGATTCTGAGACATTTTTCCTTATAAAAAAAAGTCTCAGATTCTGAGACATTTTTCCTTATAAAAAAAAGTCTCAGATTCTGAGACATTTTTCCTTATAAAAAAAAGTCTCAGATTCTGAGACATTTTTCCTTATAAAAAAAAGTCTCAGATTCTGAGACATTTTTTCCTTATAAAAAAAAGTCTCAGATTCTGAGACATTTTTCCTTATAAAAAAAAGTCTCAGATTCTGAGACATTTTTCCTTATAAAAAAAAGTCTCAGATTCTGAGACATTTTTCCTTATAAAAAAAAAGTCTCAGATTCTGAGACATTTTTCCTTATAAAAAAAGTCTCAGATTCTGAGACATTTTTCCTTATAAAAAAAAGTCTCAGATTCTGAGACATTTTTCCTTATAAAAAAAAGTCTCAGATTCTGAGACATTTTTCCTTATAAAAAAAGTCTCAGATTCTGAGACATTTTTCCTTATAAAAAAAGTCTCAGATTCTGAGACATTTTTCCTTATAAAAAAAGTCTCAGATTCTGAGACATTTTTCCTTATAAAAAAAAGTCTCAGATTCTGAGACATTTTTCCTTATAAAAAAAAGGTCTCAGATTCTGAGACATTTTTCCTTATAAAAAAAAGTCTCAGATTCTGAGACATTTTTCCTTATAAAAAAAAAAGTCTCAGATTCTGAGACATTTTTCCTTATAAAAAAAAGTCTCAGATTCTGAGACATTTTTCCTTATAAAAAAAAGTCTCAGATTCTGAGACATTTTTCCTTATAAAAAAAAGTCTCAGATTCTGAGACATTTTTCCTTATAAAAAAAAGTCTCAGATTCTGAGACATTTTTCCTTATAAAAAAAAGTCTCAGATTCTGAGACATTTTTTCCTTATAAAAAAAAGTCTCAGATTCTGAGACATTTTTCCTTATAAAAAAAAGTCTCAGATTCTGAGACATTTTTCCTTATAAAAAAAAGTCTCAGATTCTGAGACATTTTTCCTTATAAAAAAAAGTCTCAGATTCTGAGACATTTTTCCTTATAAAAAAAAGTCTCAGATTCTGAGACATTTTTCCTTATAAAAAAAAGTCTCAGATTCTGAGACATTTTTCCTTATAAAAAAAAGTCTCAGATTCTGAGACATTTTTCCTTATAAAAAAAAGTCTCAGATTCTGAGACATTTTTCCTTATAAAAAAAAGTCTCAGATTCTGAGACATTTTTCCTTATAAAAAAAAGTCTCAGATTCTGAGACATTTTTCCTTATAAAAAAAGTCTCAGATTCTGAGACATTTTTCCTTATAAAAAAAAGTCTCAGATTCTGAGACATTTTTCCTTATAAAAAAAAGTCTCAGATTCTGAGACATTTTTCCTTATAAAAAAAAGTCTCAGATTCTGAGACATTTTTCCTTATAAAAAAAAGTCTCAGATTCTGAGACATTTTTCCTTATAAAAAAAAGTCTCAGATTCTGAGACATTTTTCCTTATAAAAAAAAGTCTCAGATTCTGAGACATTTTTCCTTATAAAAAAAAGTCTCAGATTCTGAGACATTTTTCCTTATAAAAAAAAGTCTCAGATTCTGAGACATTTTTCCTTATAAAAAAAAGTCTCAGATTCTGAGACATTTTTCCTTATAAAAAAAAGTCTCAGATTCTGAGACATTTTTCCTTATAAAAAAAAGTCTCAGATTCTGAGACATTTTTCCTTATAAAAAAAAGTCTCAGATTCTGAGACATTTTTCCTTATAAAAAAAAGTCTCAGATTCTGAGACATTATTCCTTATAAAAAAAAGTCTCAGATTCTGAGACATTTTTCCTTATAAAAAAAAGTCTCAGATTCTGAGACATTTTTCCTTATAAAAAAAAGTCTCAGATTCTGAGACATTTTTCCTTATAAAAAAAAGTCTCAGATTCTGAGACATTTTTCCTTATAAAAAAAAGTCTCAGATTCTGAGACATTTTTCCTTATAAAAAAAAGTCTCAGATTCTGAGACATTTTTCCTTATAAAAAAAAGTCTCAGATTCTGAGACATTTTCCTTATAAAAAAAAGTCTCAGATTCTGAGACATTTTTCCTTATAAAAAAAAGTCTCAGATTCTGAGACATTTTTCCTTATAAAAAAAAGTCTCAGATTCTGAGACATTTTTCCTTATAAAAAAAAGTCTCAGATTCTGAGACATTGTTCCTTATAAAAAAAAGTCTCAGATTCTGAGACATTTTTCCTTATAAAAAAAAGTCTCAGATTCTGAGACATTTTTCCTTATAAAAAAAAGTCTCAGATTCTGAGACATTTTTCCTTATAAAAAAAAGTCTCAGATTCTGAGACATTTTTCCTTATAAAAAAAAGTCTCAGATTCTGAGACATTTTTCCTTATAAAAAAAAGTCTCAGATTCTGAGACATTTTTCCTTATAAAAAAAAGTCTCAGATTCTGAGACATTTTTCCTTATAAAAAAAAGTCTCAGATTCTGAGACATTTTTCCTTATAAAAAAAAAGTCTCAGATTCTGAGACATTTTTCCTTATAAAAAAAAGTCTCAGATTCTGAGACATTTTTCCTTATAAAAAAAAGTCTCAGATTCTGAGACATTTTTCCTTATAAAAAAAAGTCTCAGATTCTGAGACATTTTTCCTTATAAAAAAAAGTCTCAGATTCTGAGACATTTTTTCCTTATAAAAAAAAGTCCTCAGATTCCTGAGACATTTTTCCTTATAAAAAAAAGTCTCAGATTCTGAGACATTTTTCCTTATAAAAAAAAGTCTCAGATTCTGAGACATTTTTCCTTATAAAAAAAAGTCTCAGATTCTGAGACATTTTTCCTTATAAAAAAAAGTCTCAGATTCTGAGACATTTTTCCTTATAAAAAAAAGTCTCAGATTCTGAGACATTTTTCCTTATAAAAAAAAGTCTCAGATTCTGAGACATTTTTCCTTATTAAAAAAAAGTCTCAGATTCTGAGACATTTTTTCCTTATAAAAAAAAGTCTCAGATTCTGAGACATTTTTCCTTATAAAAAAAAGTCTCAGATTCTGAGACATTTTTCCTTATAAAAAAAGTCTCAGATTCTGAGACATTTTTCCTTATAAAAAAAAGTCTCAGATTCTGAGACATTTTTTCCTTATAAAAAAAAGTCTCAGATTCTGAGACATTTTTCCTTATAAAAAAAAGTCTCAGATTCTGAGACATTTTTCCTTATAAAAAAAAGTCTCAGATTCTGAGACATTTTTCCTTATAAAAAAAAGTCTCAGATTCTGAGACATTTTTTCCTTATAAAAAAAAGTCTCAGATTCTGAGACATTTTTCCTTATAAAAAAAAGTCTCAGATTCTGAGACATTTTTCCTTATAAAAAAAAGTCTCAGATTCTGAGACATTTTTCCTTATAAAAAAAAGTCTCAGATTCTGAGACATTTTTCCTTATAAAAAAAAGTCTCAGATTCTGAGACATTTTTCTTATAAAAAAAGTCTCAGATCTGAGACATTTTTCTTATAAAAAAAAGTCTCAGATTCTGAGACATTTTTCCTTATAAAAAAAAGTCTCAGATTCTGAGACATTTTTCCTTATAAAAAAAAGTCTCAGATTCTGAGACATTTTTCCTTATAAAAAAAAGTCTCAGATTCTGAGACATTTTTCCTTATAAAAAAAAGTCTCAGATTCTGAGACATTTTTCCTTATAAAAAAAAGTCTCAGATTCTGAGACATTTTTCCTTATAAAAAAAAGTCTCAGATTCTGAGACATTTTTCCTTATAAAAAAAAAGTCTCAGATTCTGAGACATTTTTCCTTATAAAAAAAAGTCTCAGATTCTGAGACATTTTTCTTATAAAAAAAAAGTCTCAGATTCTGAGACATTTTTCCTTATAAAAAAAAGTCTCAGATTCTGAGACATTTTTCCTTATAAAAAAAAGTCTCAGATTCTGAGACATTTTTCCTTATAAAAAAAAGTCTCAGATTCTGAGACATTTTTCCTTATAAAAAAAAGTCTCAGATTCTGAGACATTTTTCCTTATAAAAAAAAGTCTCAGATTCTGAGACATTTTCCTTATAAAAAAAAGTCTCAGATTCTGAGACATTTTTCCTTATAAAAAAAAGTCTCAGATTCTGAGACATTTTTCCTTATAAAAAAAAGTCTCAGATTCTGAGACATTTTCCTTATAAAAAAAAAGTCTCAGATTCTGAGACATTTTTCCTTATAAAAAAAGTCTCAGATTCTGAGACATTTTTCCTTATAAAAAAAAGTCTCAGATTCTGAGACATTTTTCCTTATAAAAAAAAGTCTCAGATTCTGAGACATTTTTTCCTTATAAAAAAAAGTCTCAGATTCTGAGACATTTTTCCTTATAAAAAAAAGTCTCAGATTCTGAGACATTTTTCCTTATAAAAAAAAGTCTCAGATTCTGAGACATTTTTCCTTATAAAAAAAAAGTCTCAGATTCTGAGACATTTTTCCTTATAAAAAAAAGTCTCAGATTCTGAGACATTTTTCCTTATAAAAAAAAGTCTCAGATTCTGAGACATTTTTCCTTATAAAAAAAAGTCTCAGATTCTGAGACATTTTTCCTTATAACAAAAAGTCTCAGATTCTGAGACATTTTTCCTTATAAAAAAAAAGTCTCAGATTCTGAGACATTTTTCCTTATAAAAAAAGTCTCAGATTCTGAGACATTTTTCCTTATAAAAAAAAGTCTCAGATTCTGAGACATTTTTCCTTATAAAAAAAAGTCTCAGATTCTGAGACATTTTTCCTTATAAAAAAAAGTCTCAGATTCTGAGACATTTTTCCTTATAAAAAAAAGTCTCAGATTCTGAGACATTTTTCCTTATAAAAAAAAGTCTCAGATTCTGAGACATTTTTCCTTATAAAAAAAAGTCTCAGATTCTGAGACATTTTTCCTTATAAAAAAAAGTCTCAGATTCTGAGACATTTTTCCTTATAAAAAAAAGTCTCAGATTCTGAGACATTTTTCCTTATAAAAAAAAGTCTCAGATTCTGAGACATTTTTCCTTATAAAAAAAAGTCTCAGATTCTGAGACATTTTTCCTTATAAAAAAAAGTCTCAGATTCTGAGACATTTTTCCTTATAAAAAAAAGTCTCAGATTCTGAGACATTTTTCCTTATAAAAAAAAGTCTCAGATTCTGAGACATTTTTCCTTATAAAAAAAAGTCTCAGATTCTGAGACATTTTTCCTTATAAAAAAAAGTCTCAGATTCTGAGACATTTTTCCTTATAAAAAAAAGTCTCAGATTCTGAGACATTTTTCCTTATAAAAAAAAGTCTCAGATTCTGAGACATTTTTCCTTATAAAAAAAAGTCTCAGATTCTGAGACATTTTTCCTTATAAAAAAAAGTCTCAGATTCTGAGACATTTTTCCTTATAAAAAAAAGTCTCAGATTCTGAGACATTTTTCCTTATAAAAAAAAGTCTCAGATTCTGAGACATTTTTCCTTATAAAAAAAAGTCTCAGATTCTGAGACATTTTTCCTTATAAAAAAAAGTCTCAGATTCTGAGACATTTTTCCTTATAAAAAAAAGTCTCAGATTCTGAGACATTTTTCCTTATAAAAAAAAGTCTCAGATTCTGAGACATTTTTCCTTATAAAAAAAAGTCTCAGATTCTGAGACATTTTTCCTTATAAAAAAAAGTCTCAGATTCTGAGACATTTTTCCTTATAAAAAAAAGTCTCAGATTCTGAGACATTTTTCCTTATAAAAAAAAGTCTCAGATTCTGAGACATTTTTCCTTATAAAAAAAAGTCTCAGATTCTGAGACATTTTTCCTTATAAAAAAAAGTCTCAGATTCTGAGACATTTTTCCTTATAAAAAAAAGTCTCAGATTCTGAGACATTTTTCCTTATAAAAAAAAGTCTCAGATTCTGAGACATTTTTCCTTATAAAAAAAAGTCTCAGATTCTGAGACATTTTTCCTTATAAAAAAAAGTCTCAGATTCTGAGACATTTTTCCTTATAAAAAAAAGTCTCAGATTCTGAGACATTTTTCCTTATAAAAAAAAGTCTCAGATTCTGAGACATTTTTCCTTATAAAAAAAAGTCTCAGATTCTGAGACATTTTTCCTTATAAAAAAAAGTCTCAGATTCTGAGACATTTTTCCTTATAAAAAAAAGTCTCAGATTCTGAGACATTTTTCCTTATAAAAAAAAGTCTCAGATTCTGAGACATTTTTCCTTATAAAAAAAAGTCTCAGATTCTGAGACATTTTTCCTTATAAAAAAAAGTCTCAGATTCTGAGACATTTTTCCTTATAAAAAAAAGTCTCAGATTCTGAGACATTTTTCCTTATAAAAAAAAGTCTCAGATTCTGAGACATTTTTCCTTATAAAAAAAAGTCTCAGATTCTGAGACATTTTTCCTTATAAAAAAAAGTCTCAGATTCTGAGACATTTTTCCTTATAAAAAAAAGTCTCAGATTCTGAGACATTTTTCCTTATAAAAAAAAGTCTCAGATTCTGAGACATTTTTCCTTATAAAAAAAAGTCTCAGATTCTGAGACATTTTTCCTTATAAAAAAAAGTCTCAGATTCTGAGACATTTTTCCTTATAAAAAAAAGTCTCAGATTCTGAGACATTTTTCCTTATAAAAAAAAGTCTCAGATTCTGAGACATTTTTCCTTATAAAAAAAAGTCTCAGATTCTGAGACATTTTTCCTTATAAAAAAAAGTCTCAGATTCTGAGACATTTTTCCTTATAAAAAAAAGTCTCAGATTCTGAGACATTTTTCCTTATAAAAAAAAGTCTCAGATTCTGAGACATTTTTCCTTATAAAAAAAAGTCTCAGATTCTGAGACATTTTTCCTTATAAAAAAAAGTCTCAGATTCTGAGACATTTTTCCTTATAAAAAAAAGTCTCAGATTCTGAGACATTTTTCCTTATAAAAAAAAGTCTCAGATTCTGAGACATTTTTCCTTATAAAAAAAAGTCTCAGATTCTGAGACATTTTTCCTTATAAAAAAAAGTCTCAGATTCTGAGACATTTTTCCTTATAAAAAAAAGTCTCAGATTCTGAGACATTTTTCCTTATAAAAAAAAGTCTCAGATTCTGAGACATTTTTCCTTATAAAAAAAAGTCTCAGATTCTGAGACATTTTTCCTTATAAAAAAAAGTCTCAGATTCTGAGACATTTTTCCTTATAAAAAAAAGTCTCAGATTCTGAGACATTTTTCCTTATAAAAAAAAGTCTCAGATTCTGAGACATTTTTCCTTATAAAAAAAAGTCTCAGATTCTGAGACATTTTTCCTTATAAAAAAAAGTCTCAGATTCTGAGACATTTTTCCTTATAAAAAAAAGTCTCAGATTCTGAGACATTTTTCCTTATAAAAAAAAGTCTCAGATTCTGAGACATTTTTCCTTATAAAAAAAAGTCTCAGATTCTGAGACATTTTTCCTTATAAATAAAAGTCTCAGATTCTGAGACATTTTTCCTTATATAAAAAAGTCTCAGATTCTGAGACATTTTTCCTTATAAAAAAAAGTCTCAGATTCTGAGACATTTTTCCTTATAAAAAAAAGTCTCAGATTCTGAGACATTTTTCCTTATAAAAAAAAGTCTCAGATTCTGAGACATTTTTCCTTATAAAAAAAAGTCTCAGATTCTGAGACATTTTTCCTTATAAAAAAAAGTCTCAGATTCTGAGACATTTTTCCTTATAAAAAAAAGTCTCAGATTCTGAGACATTTTTCCTTATAAAAAAAAGTCTCAGATTCTGAGACATTTTTCCTTATAAAAAAAAGTCTCAGATTCTGAGACATTTTTCCTTATAAAAAAAAGTCTCAGATTCTGAGACATTTTTCCTTATAAAAAAAAGTCTCAGATTCTGAGACATTTTTCCTTATAAAAAAAAGTCTCAGATTCTGAGACATTTTTCCTTATAAAAAAAAGTCTCAGATTCTGAGACATTTTTCCTTATAAAAAAAAGTCTCAGATTCTGAGACATTTTTCCTTATAAAAAAAAGTCTCAGATTCTGAGACATTTTTCCTTATAAAAAAAAGTCTCAGATTCTGAGACATTTTTCCTTATAAAAAAAAGTCTCAGATTCTGAGACATTTTTCCTTATAAAAAAAAGTCTCAGATTCTGAGACATTTTTCCTTATAAAAAAAAGTCTCAGATTCTGAGACATTTTTCCTTATAAAAAAAAGTCTCAGATTCTGAGACATTTTTCCTTATAAAAAAAAGTCTCAGATTCTGAGACATTTTTCCTTATAAAAAAAAGTCTCAGATTCTGAGACATTTTTCCTTATAAAAAAAAGTCTCAGATTCTGAGACATTTTTCCTTATAAAAAAAAAGTCTCAGATTCTGAGACATTTTTCCTTATAAAAAAAAGTCTCAGATTCTGAGACATTTTTCCTTATAAAAAAAAGTCTCAGATTCTGAGACATTTTTCCTTATAAAAAAAAGTCTCAGATTCTGAGACATTTTTCCTTATAAAAAAAAATCTCAGATTCTGAGACATTTTTCCTTAGAATTGAATAAAGAAACATTATTATAAAAAAAAGTCTCAGATTCTGAGACATTTTTCCTTATAAAAAAAGTCGCAGATTCTGAGACGTTTGTCAACAGAAAAAGTCTCTGAATTTATTCTGAATTTTATTGAACATATTTCAATTAAACTCTTTAACGAAAATTGTTTAATTCCTCTCTACATATAAACCCTTTTATAAATTATTTCACAAGTAGTAAAATTTTTAGTATAGTGGACTGAAAACTCAATTTTCTATAGAGCAGGAACAAATAATTTAAATTAAGTTAAAAGCTGTTTAACTTAAAAATTTCCGATGTTTTACTTAAAAATTTCCGATGACCGTCATTTTGGGCAGCCTAATAATTTTTAATTAAAATTTATTCGTTTTACATTTAAACAAAATCAGTCTAAACCAGTTGGGAATTTCTGAAAAAATATCGATTTTTTCTTCCCCACTTTTCTTCTGAAAAATTTTCAATTAATCCGCTGAAAAAATAATTTTGATCCGCTACAACTATGTTAAGAAGCACCTCCATAGTCCGGCTTAAATTTCGTTTTTGTATTTTCTATTAGTTAAAGATTTTACATTTTCACCCTACTCTTGGTTTAATTTATTTTCCAATTCATTTAAACAACTGTACATACACATTCAAATACTACAACTACATTGAAAATTTTGCTCGTGTGCTTGTATTTAACAATGCTGAATTGCAAATTTTCATTCATGTGCGCTTTTATAGAATGCGCTTATATTTTGGGGCCATCATCATTGAAAATCACTTGACTGTATGCATAAAACTATTAACAGTGAAAGCTACAAAAGGAGGACTTTGAAAATTTTAAAGGTAATTTCAACAGGAGATCAAATGGAGTAAAACTGCATTTACAGTTTTTCATTTCGTGATCCTGTTTTCTTTTCAAAGGACTTCAAATTTTTAAAGGATGACATTTTGTAAAATATTTTTTAAATATTTGTACTTGTCCGAAGGTACCGCTATTGGTGGCAAATTAAAGAAGAGGGTTTCCGCTAATTTTCCCATTTTATTATTTTGACATGTCAGGAAGTAGAAAGAAAGTAATGTCCTGTCAAAACTTTGTCCTTAAATATCATTTAAAATTTTTAACAAAATATTCTGATAAATTTTTGAAAGTTTCATATTTTCATAATTTTTCTTGGTATGGCAAAAAATGGAAAAATTAGCGAAGATTCTCTTCTTTCATTTGCAATCAATAGTGACATTGTAAGACAAGCAAAAATATTTTACAAAATGTCATCCTTTAAAAATTTTAAGTCCTTTTAAAAATTTAACAGGATCACGAAATGAAAAACTGTAAATGCAGTTTTACTCCATTTGATCTCTACATTCAGACGTACATCATCCAGTTCATGTTTAATAGTGGCTGTCGGACTGAGTAATCTAAACAGGAGATCTCTTAATTTTTGAAAAATGTGTTGACTTTTATTTTTTTTTTCAGAATTTTTCAATTTTTAAAAAGCTTTTTGAAACAGTTTTCACTGTTATTGTATAGTGTGGATTTTACTAGGGTGGCTTCGATTTTTTTTTTGATAGTGGGAATATTTGCTATGGTTTCACTGCGTGCATTAAAATGTTTAATAAATGCTGTTTCTATTCGACCTCCTTTTAATATATATTAAAAGCAATAAATTTTCAAGCTCGAGGCCATAGTGCAATAATGACGATGGTAGTTAACACTACGTGAAGTGTTAGAATTTTGTATGTTTTTATTAACAAATTTGAACTGTCCCTGAAGATGCAATTCAAAGAATTGCGGAATATCGGAAAGTTTTTTAAATAAATAAAAAAACCTTTAAACAACTAGGACCTCGAGCTTGAAAATGTATGGCTTTTAACATACTTAAAATTTTTATTTAAAATATTTAAATTTGAAGACGCTTAAACTGCTGTAGATTTAAACAGCAATCTGGGAAATATTTTGTAATCGGAGAAAATTTAAAAAACGAACCACCCTATTAATTACTACTACACCATTTACCGATATAATTCAGGAAAATATTTACTTGCAATTCGAAGATACCAATTTCATATGTAATTCGAATATTCTTCTTCAAATGCTAATATTGCATTCGTAATTCGAAAATTTTAATTGTAATTCAAAAAAGATTTGTTAAAAAAATCATTTTGGGGATGGGGGCCAGCCTAAGGCGTGGGTAATACCTCTCCCCTCGCGATAAATGTTGAAAAATTGATTTAATATGATTTTTGCACATACATAAGATATAAAATTTCATTATTTTTAATTATTTTTAAATTCTGATTATTCGACCTTCAAAATATTATATTTTGAGTAGGTTTATTTTAGCTCGAGGTCATTATTTTCTTTACAAATTAAAACTTTATCATTCTAATAGAATAATATTCAAGAAAATTATTTTTCTGTTTAAAATTTTGTAGTTTTTGCAAAGCTTATTCGACATTTGTTTCGGAATTCGTCTTCAAGTTACAAATGGAATCTTCGAATTAAAGTTGATCTCTTTCGAAATGCATCTGTAAATAGTGTAGTGTGTTTCGTAGTGCCCTGCCATTATTAGCCTTCTTCCCTAATTATAAACATTCTTTCATTTGACTCCACTATCCTTTCTTCCTGTGAGTCATCATAGCCTTCTCTATTGTATTCTGCTCTTGTTGGTTTCCTCTAACAAACCAGACAAAACACTTGCCGTATAATTAAAATTGTAACATGCGTTTGTGAAGATGCTTAAGTCTCTCGTATTTGTCAAACCTAAAATTGCATTAAATAATAGACTGACGATAGTGATTTATTTGTTAAATTAATGATATTGTATGGAAATATTGGCGTGTTTGGGACTGTGTTGCACATTCATTGCCAAACAATACGTTTGGCAATGTTTAGTTCAACATGGAATTCATTTAAGTATAAGAAGGCGATTCGAAATTAATGAATGGGGCAATAATATAACAGCATATATTATGTTGCATCATATGCATTGTAAAGCTTATGTGGTAAGGGGAAGACATTTCTTAGTAAAACAGCGAAAATGAATTAAGAATTGATAAGAATTCGGAGTCATTTAAATTAGAAAAATGTCTTCAAAAAATTTCCCGAAAATATATAAAAAAAAAAATTGACTCCGAATTCGTACACATCTTTCTATATAAAAAAATGACTCCGAATTCGTAAAAATTTTTCTATATAAAAAATGACTCCGAATTCGTAAAAATTTTTCTATATTAAAAATGACTCCAAATTCGTAAACATTTTTCTATATAAAAAATGACTCCGAATTCGTAAACATTTTTCTATATAAAAAATGACTCCGAATTCGTAAACATTTTTCTATATAAAAAATGACTCCGAATTCGTAAACATTTTTCTATATAAAAAATGACTCCGAATTCGTAAACATTTTTCTATATAAAAAATGACTCCGAATTCGTAAACATTTCTATATATAAAAAATGACTCCGAATTCGTAAACATTTTTCTAAATAAAAAATGACTCCGAATTCGTAAACATTTTTCTATATAAAAAATGACTCCGAATTCGTAAACATTTTTCTATATAAAAAATGACTCCGAATTCGTAAACATTTTTCTATATAAAAAATGACTCCGAATTCGTAAACATTTTTCTATATAAAAAATGACTCCGAATTCGTAAACATTTTTCTATATAAAAAATGACTCCGAATTCGTAAACATTTTTCTATATAAAAAATGACTCCGAATTCGTAAACATTTTTCTATATAAAAACTGACTCCGAATTCGTAAACATTTTTCTATATAAAAAATTACTCCGAATTCGTAAACATTTTTCTATATAAAAAATGACTCCGAATTCGTAAACATTTTTCTATATAAAAAATGACTCCGAATTCGTAAACATTTTTCTATAAAAAATGTTTCCGAATTCGAAGACTTTTTTTTATAAAGAAAATTACTCCGAATTCGAAGACATTTTTTTTATACAAAAAAAAATTACTCCGAATTCGAAGACATTTTTTTTATACAAAAAAAATTACTCCGAATTCGAAGACATTTTTTTTATACAACAAAAATTACTCCGAATTCGAAGACATTTTTTTTATACAAAAAAAAAATAATTACTCCGAATTCGAAGACATTCTTTTTATTCAAAAAAAAATTACTCCGAATTCGAAGATATTTTTTTTATACAAAAAAAATTACTCCGAATTCGAAGACATTTTTTTTATACAAAAAAGTTACTCCGAATTCGAAGACATTTTTTTTATACAAAAAAATTACTCCGAATTCGAAGACATTTTTTTTATACAAAAAAATTACTCCGAATTCGAAGACATTTTTTTTTATACAAAAAAATTACTCCGAATTCGAAGAAATTTTTTTTATACAAAAAAATTACTCCGAATTCGAAGAAATTTTTTTTATACAAAAAAATTACTCCGAATTCGAAGAAATTTTTTTTATACAAAAAAATTACTCCGAATTCGAAGAAATTTTTTTTATACAAAAAAATTACTCCGAATTCGAAGAAATTTTTTTTATACAAAAAAATTACTCCGAATTCGAAGAAATTTTTTTTTATACAAAAAAATTACTCCGAATTCGAAGAAATTTTTTTTATACAAAAAAATTACTCCGAATTCGAAGAAATTTTTTTTATACAAAAAAATTACTCCGAATTCGAAGAAATTTTTTTTATACAAAAAAATTACTCCGAATTCGAAGAAATTTTTTTTATACAAAAAAATTACTCCGAATTTGAAGAAATTTTTTTTATACAAAAAAATTACTCCGAATTCGAAGAAATTTTTTTTTTATACAAAAAAATTACTCCGAATTCGAAGAAATTTTTTTTTTATACAAAAAAATTACTCCGAATTCGAAGAAATTTTTTTTTTATACAAAAAAATTACTCCGAATTCGAAGAATTTTTTTTTTTATACAAAAAAATTTTTTTTTTATACAAAAAAATTACTCCGAATTCGAAGAAATTTTTTTTTTATACAAAAAAATTACTCCGAATTCGAAGAAATTTTTTTTTTATACAAAAAAATTACTCCGAATTCGAAGAAATTTTTTTTTTATACAAAAAAAATTACTCCGAATTCAAAGATATTTTTCTAAGTGAAAAGCTTTCAGAGTTCGGAGACATTTTTTTACCATATATTAAAATTTGTTAAAAATATATTTAACAATAACCCAAGCAGAAATTGACGACGGTTATAAAAAAAAAGCGTTCTGAAAGCACTGTAACAAAAAAAAGAACGTTCTCAAAACGTTATTTTCGAACGCTTTACGAGCGTTTTCGAAAAGCGTTCTGAAAGCACTGTAACAAAGAAAAAAGCATTCTCAAAACGCTTTATTCGAACGCCTTGAGAGCGTTTTCGAAAAGCGTTTTGAAAGCACTTTATTAACAAAATACATGTTCGTTTCAAAATTAAATGGTTTTAAAGCACCCAAGCAGAAATTGACGACGGTTATAAAAAAAAGCGTTCTGAAAGCACTGTAACAAAAAAAAGAACGTTCTCAAAACGTTATTTTCGAACGCTTTACGAGCGTTTTCGAAAAGCGTTCTGAAAGCACTGTAACAAAGAAAAAAGCATTCTCAAAACGCTTTATTCGAACGCCTTGAGAGCGTTTTCGAAAAGCGTTTTGAAAGCACTTTATTAACAAAATACATGTTCGTTTCAAAATTAAATGGTTTTAAAGCAGTTTTTGCAAACGTTTTTAAATTTTTTTCGTAGTACATACAAGTATAGTATTTTTTAGATTATACTCAATTTTAAACAAATTGTTATAAAAACATTTTGTTAAATCAAATTAAATAATTTTTCCCTACCACCACATTGAAAACGCAAAATTTTGAAAACATAAAATATTTTTTTTATTTGTAAATCTATTTTAAGTTTTATTATTATCATTTATGCAAAAGAGTTATAGCAATTGTTTCGTTATAAAATTTACAAATAATGCATTTAACTTCTACAATATGCACACTGACTTCAATAACATCTTCACGTAAATTTTTAACGTTATAAAGTCCTATTTCTTTTGATGGAATTGGATAGACAAAATAATCGTTTATTTCATTAAAGATGTTGCCTTTTAAATATATATTATCACATGTGCGTTTAGATCGATTTGTACTAAAAATTTGGTTTACTATCATAATATTTCCATTTGATATTCCATAATATTGCAATTTGAAAGCGAAACAGAACAAACCATTTTTACAAAAATTAGCCGCTGGCTGGCTGCAGTAAAGGACAGAATGGGAGGAAGAAAGTCCCTATAAATAAATTAGTTTACTTTTTTTATGAAGTTTACCTTTACTAAGTTTACTTTTTTTATTACATTGAATTTAATTTTTATTTTCTAAAATACTTTTATAAAAAAAATATCTACAATTAACGAATAAAAAAAAAATATCAGCTTTATATGAAGTCCTTTAAAGTACTGTTTTTTCTTATTTCAATCGCTGGAAAATATCTTTAATTTTTGTATTTAAGCTCTTTATAAGTGCTTTACTTTTGGTTTTTAAAGCGCTTTCATGACTTTAAACAAAACGTTCTGAAAGCACTTTTTTAAAACGCTTTTAAAACGCTTTAAACCTAGCGTAGATCGATGTTATCATTCGGATCATCTGAAAGCGCTTTGAAGATGGTATATGGAACGCTTGTAGAACCGTCCACAGCGCTTTCACAGCGCTTTTGCGATTGTATTTTTCTGACTGGGAATTTAATTGTATTACAGTATGTTTTCAAGTCAGTTAATGCCATCCTTCTGCTAAATTGAATTCTTATCTTCCTAACACTTTTCCTTTTATTATTCACAACATTCTTTTTAACTGGAAAATTAAAATTAATTTATTTAATCAACATTTTTTTCCATTGGCTTAACAATTTCTTAAGAAAAATTTTTTTTTTTTTTTAATTTCTATAATTTGTTGACCTCATAATTATAATGGTTGGGCATTTGAAAATGTTTATAGTATTTCAACAACAATTTTCTTTTTTTTATCTCTTTTAAGTTTCAGTTGGTTGCCTCTGACTTCCACTTCCATTAACCATAACAACTTCATTCGTAGTTTCTTGTGTTGTTTTAATTGTAAGTTTATTTAGCAATCTGTTTTATTTTTTTTATGTTTTGTTCTATTTGTTGCCTACTTTTAGGGGGCAAGAAAATTTTATGCTTATTTTGTCGCTAATTGGAAAAGTTTAGCGTTACGTAGTATTTTTTTTTATACGTTTTAAATGTTTTTATAAGTAAAATTATATTACAATTTTTAAAGATAAAAAAAATAGAAAATTATGTTGTAAAATGATGAGCGTAACATGCGTTTCTTATGGTTGCTATATAGTACTTTTCTATTAAGATGTTTGTAGGATTTCTGGAAAGAAAAGTTTGTAAGAAGATATTTTTTTCTCTTCTTATTTGTTATCGTTTTTTGTATAATAGTGTAAATTTTATACTTTAATCACAAACTTGTTTGTTTTCTATATTTTTTATATGTAAAAGAAAGTTTGGTGAATAGAATAGACTGTTAGAATTGGTTTAGGAAATTTTTGAAACGATTTTATAAAGATGTCTATTTGTACGACTAAAATCAAATTTTCATCGCTACATTTAAATTTGCATAGTTTTTGTAAAAATAAACAAATCGAGTTGAGTTAAACATTAAATGTGTAAAATTACACATTGCATGTGTAAAATTACACATTTTAGGTGTAAAATTACACATGTCTTGTGTAAATGTATTTCAATTTATCTTTAACCCAAACATAGTTCTATAAAAACATTTTTCCATAATGTTTAATTTATTTTGCCATTTCCAGCAATACTATAAGGTAGCCCTGCGGTGGGCGCCAGCATTTTGTTAAGTCTTCTTGCCTTTATTTCTTACGTCGCTATTTTGAAAGCATTTCTAGAAGAAATATTTTTGACAATTATGAGGATAAATTTCTTTTTTCTTTAAATTTATAAAAAAGTGTAAATTTTTTACATTAATCTATGTAAAAATTTGTAAAATCAGTTTGGCGAATTTTTCAAAAACTTTCTTTTAAAATCCTTTACGTTTCACAAAATCACGTTGCGTTTTTATGGAAACATATATGTAAAACCAGCTTCCTAACATCATGACTTTATCTAGCAATTAAAGCAAGGTTCCTATTCTGTAGTTACCACGTAAAATACAATAGCCCCACGTTGGGCGCAAAATTTTAAAACACTTCCATTTGGCAAAAGCCGACTTGTTTTTTTAGCGAACATAATTTTAATGACTTAAAAAAGTTGAATTCGACCTTGGTACAGAAATTGATGTTTAGAAAAATTTTTTTGGAGAAAAAAAATTCCGCGGAAAAAAATTTTGGTGAAAAAAAAATCGCCAAAAAAAGTGTTGGTGTAAAAAAGTCTGTTTGTACTTGGTAAAATATCTCTCTGTATGCAATTCTGTTTACATATTTCAATTAGCAGCCTCATTAAAGCATTTTGTATTTTTAGGTTATGTGGAATGCATCAACATTTTCGAGGTGTCCGTACATTTTTGATCATGATTGCAACTATAACAGATAGACCGGTTTTGCTAGAATGTCTTAGAATCGTACCAAAATTTTGGGGTGTCCTTAAATTTTTGATCGTGATCGCAACTTTAAAAGATAGACGGGCATCGCTAGAATGTCTTAGAAGGTCTTAGAATCGATCACAGATCAATAATATTATTTTCCTTATGGTGTCCCAGACCGATATTACGATAACTTATAAATGAAACCTTGATTTCTTAATTTTAAATTCGACCTTGCCATATGTAATGACAACCTCAACAGTGATAAAAAAAAATACTTACAAAAACAAAAAAATCTGCGAAAAAAATTTTTGGGTGAAAAAAAAAAAAAAAATACGACAAAAATATGCGAAAAAATTTGGGTAAAAAAATATTTGGCGAAAAAATATGCATGTTGAAATACCATTCGGTGATCAATTCTGTTCACATGTGTCAACTAGCAGCCGAATTAAAACATTTTCTATTTTTAGGTTATGGTGAATGTACCAAAATTTTCGAGGTGTTCTTACATTTTCTTTCATAACTTTTGAACCGCTGAACCGATTGCGCTCAAATGCAATACCCAACTGCCTAGGGCAACAACAAGTAAATAAACTAAGTCTTAGTCATATCTGTGTAAAACTTTGGCTGTTATTACCATTTCCACAGACGGACAGACAGACGGACATCGCTAGAATGTTGTCGCTGAAATATGGGGTATTATACTGACATTTCGATGAGTTACAAACGGAATGACAAACTCATATGTACCCTCTTCCACTAAGTGGTGGGTATAAGGAACAGATTCCTTCCATATTGGCTGTAACTGGAAATTAGCGTAGGGCACCCATTCAATTATCATGCGATGGGCGCCAAAGTAATATCAGATCAAATATTTGGTAGATCAACAGATTCCTTTCGTATTTGTTATATTTAGGAATAATATAATGGCCCCATTTATAATATAATTTAAAGGCCCTATGTTGGGCGCCATCATTTTATGTAGTTTTAGGGCCAAATAATAGATGATAAAGAACAGATTCTCCTATTCTGGTTATCTTCATAAATTTAATATGAAGGGTTTGTTCAGAAGTACAATTCAATGGCCCCGCATTGAGCGCCAACATGTTTTGCAGGCTCCAGGCTACCTTTAGGTTAGGTAAAGGTATTTGATTTACGCCTCGCATAGATCCCTATGTCCACAGTGATACCACAAAACTTTTTACTGCTAGCGGCGCAAGTTAAACATGTTTAAAGTCATTGCGAATCTTTTTTAATATTTTAAGCATCGAAGCTTATCTTACCAGTAATCGATCGGCGACTCCTTACCATTGCTGGGCAGTGACAAAGTATGTGTTCTATCGTTCCATCCGATCCTGGTGTGACGTATCTTTAACAATTGGCATGTATATACGTACGACCGCCAAAATCATATATAATAATCTCTATTAAAATCAAGCTGATCCATATCTTTGCGTTTTGGAGAAATTCCTGCTAGCTCGGATTTTATTCGGATTTTTTCCGAAAGACCTACTTTTTTTAAAAGGTGGCTACCCTTTTTATACCCTACACCACTTTGTGGTACAGGGTATGATAAGTTTGTGCTGATAATATACCCGAAATATTGGTCCTAGACCTACCATCAAGTATACTGATCGACTCAGAATAACTTTTTGAGTCGATTTGTCGATGTCCGTCTGTCCGTCCGTCTGTCCATCTATCGTTTTAAGCACGATACAGGTCGCAATTTTCAATCAATTGACTTGAAATTTGAAAGTTAAGCATCTTTTGGTCCAAGGACGAAATTGGAAAAAATCGTTCCATGTTAAGACCTAGCCCCCATACAAAGGCCTTTTTTGGATTAGGCTTAAATGACTCTAATAACTGTATTTGAATAGATATCGCTATGAAATTCAACAGGCAATCAAATTTTGTATGCACAAATCATCATTGTAAATTTCAAAGGAATGGAGTTAGTCCTTCTGGTAATCCCCATACAAACCACCCTCCCGATATTCACATAATTCCCTCAAAATTCATAAAAATGGAAATATTTGATAAAAATTGAATTTTTAGGTGTTAAACGTGTACTTTAGTAACCGTATCTAATCGGAATATAATTGGACCATTTTTGGACTTAGTCCCCCATATAAAAATTTCGACCGATATTCAGTTAAATCGGTCTATTGGCAAAAAAACAAACCAATTCCACTGAAATTTAATCTGTGTATGGTTTCTACACTAAAACAAGATCTAACAAAAGATAAATCCAATCGGTCCATGTTTGGACTTGGGACCCATTTTGCCGAAAACACTGGTGTAGGGTATCCTATGGTCGGTCTTGACCGATTATAACTTTCTTACTTGTTTAAATTTGAGATTGGACAGCTAAAACAACAGATAACTCTTATTTTTCTCCCCTCATTCCCCTCATTAGCAAGTTTCAGGACAATCGGTGGGTGCCCTCTGAAAGGCCTTCCTTGTCAGAGCTTAACATTTCCTTCGCGAAAGTGATAACAGGTATTCAGTTTTCCTTTGGTCATAAGATGGCCATAAAGTTCTGCTGATTTTGCATGTTGTTAGTTCTCTTCACTTCCTCTACGCTTTTGCAACAGACTTTTATTCAAGGGGTGATCTAGCCCTAACTGCCGGCACTTCGACCCTAATGGGTCTTTTGTGCCAATACTGTAACAGACTTTATAAAAAACGATTTTTTTCTGCAAACAAAAAACTGATTTCTTCTTACTTAGCTGTCTAGCAATTAACATTTGCGGCTCTTTTATACTCTCAATTCTATGGCCCCAAGTTGGGCGCCAAATTTTTATGTAGCCCTTGAAACAAATAAAAGCTAACATACTTATTGGCAACCATTATATCACAAAAATAGATCATGGTTTTATTCAACAATTAATAAAAAGGCCTTTTTAGACGCGCACTTTAATTTGTCCCTCGTTGGGCGCCATAATTATATGTAGCATTCCGGACAAATATAACGCGATTTGTCTTTTGGCGAACTAATTAATGGAAATCAGATTCCCCCTCCTAGTTGTGGTTGGCAATAATTATAAAGATCCACTTCAGATTCCCGTTTCAAATTCCTGCATTAGGTGCCCAATATTGGGTGTAGCTTTTGGGCCAAATATAATCCGACTTGTCCTTTGGAGCACATAATGGTAGATAAAACGATTCTTTTAAACCTGGCAATCAATAAAAGAGTGGCATTCAAACGCACATGCATGCAATTCAATGGCCCCCCTCTGGGCGCCAAGATTTTATTATGTTTTTGTGTTTTTGCAAACTTAATAGTACAAAAACACATTCTTTCACACTTGGCAATTAATAAAAAGTTGACATTTAACGCACAAGCGTACAATTCAAAGGCCCCATGTTAGGCGCCAAAATTTTAACTTAACTACAATTAAAAGGGGCCAAGTAAAATCCGATTTGGCTTTTTTGGCATATTTTATGGTAGTTAAAACAGTTCTTTTCAGCCTGGAAATGTCTGTCATTTATTAAAAGAGTTACATTCAGAGGCACACATGTAAAATTTAATTGCCCCACGTTAGGCGCCAACATTTTATGTATACTTTGGATTAAATAAAAGGCGACTTGTCTTTTTGAGAACTTAATTGTAGAAGAACAGATATTTTCATATTTGGCAATATCTGGCAATTAAAAAAAGTTTGATATTTTGACGCAAAAACTTACAATCCAAATGCACCACGTTAGGCGCCAACATTTATAAAACTTTTGGAGCAAATTAAAGTCGACTTTTCTTTTTACGAACTTAAAGGTTTAAATACTGATTCCATTCTTTGTTGTATAGAATGAAAATGAAGGGCTGATAGAGACACACCAATGTACAATAAAATAATGCCCTCGTTGGACGCCACCATTTTATAAAACAGTTGTGAAAATAATATTTTAAAAGATTCCAGCCATTCTGGGTATGTTTAGAAATTGATATAAAAGACCCATTCAGGCGCATCCATGTGTAACATAAAAGGGCCCCGCATTGGGCGCCAAATATTTATGCAGCCAAATAAATCACAATTCACAAAAAAAATATTTTTTTTAAATTCCATTCTCTTTTTAATTAATTTTTCCTCTTCACTCTAACCTCTAATGTTATTTTGATATGAATTAAAATATTCTTAGGCCTTGCACTCGTAGATAAATAAAATGTTTTTCTTTTTGTTTCTTCATACTTGTATTGTTTGCCAGTTATTTTATCTTTTTTCTGGTCTTTTGGTTTAGAAAGAAAAAATTACAATATTATAATATTAGTTACACAGTTGTTGTTTATTTGTGGCTAAAACAGAAAAAAAAAAAAAATTGGAAAACAAAAAGTACTTATCGACAGCTGGATATTTTTATGATTTGAAGGGGCATTTATTATATTTTTTTTTTAAGAAAATTATAATACTGACGTACATATCGGATTAGAAATATAATATTAAAATTGTTAAAAGTAAATCTATAAATTTTAAAAGAAATTACAAACTTATGGTGAATTAAGAATGACCAAACTATTTGCGTATGCCCAAGTTAAACAAGTGTGGGATATCAAAAAGCGCTGACGATGGTGTGAGTTGCACTCATAACTCATACCACTTTAAACTTTTCAGCGACTCTGATATTTCAAAAAAATCTTTTAATTCAAACAATTAATTGCCGAATCAAACAATTAATTGCCTCCACAAATTCAAAAAGATTATTGAAAAAAACTTTATTTAAAAGGAAAACTTAAAAAAAAAAAATTAAAAAAAAAAAAATTTGCAAAAAAATTTCCGCGAAAAAAATCTTAGATTTTTTTTTTTTTTTTGTTAAAAAATATGTTCGAATTTGTTTAAATACCATTCGGTGTTCAATTATGTTCACATATGTCAACTAGCAGCCGAAATAAAGCATTTTGTATTTTTAGGTTATGTTGAGTGTACCAAATTTTCGAAGTGTCCTTACATTTTCGTTCATAACTTTTAAACCTCTGAACCGATATTGCTGAAATGCTATACCAAACTTCTCGGGAGAACTTCCAATAAATATATTAAATTTCAGTCATCTCCGTGTAATATTTTCAAAATTCTGCCAAATTGAAGTTTTTGGAAAATTTAAAAGGGCTTGTTAAATAAAATATCCAAAAAAAAATATTTGAAAAAATTCTGGAAATCTCAGGAGAATTAATAAAACTTTAAAAAAGTTCAAAGATTTCACAAATTTATATGTTGTTCACAAATTTATATATTGCATTTTTGTATAAAAATCTTTAGTTACATGCAGTTTAACAATAATTCCTGTGAATATCCTTAAGCACTTTTCTAGCATCCTAAGTATAATTTAATTAAAATGATTTTCAATATTATAACTTAATTAACCATATCCCAAAAATACACCGACATTTTATATCCATTAAATAAGTGCACATTGAACAACATATTAAAACATTTTTTTTTGTTTTAAATTTAATAATGTTTAAATTTCTTTGCCATGAGGTCGGAGCGATTTTAGATTTACAAAATTTTAAATCGGCCCCATTGTGGGAGAAATGGCTAATTTTAAGGAAATAAATTAGCCATTCAGTAACTACTGAACCAATAGTCATGAAATTTAAAATGGTCATAGCTAACGTATTTTCAAGCTTAAGTTTCTAAGTTGCACACCAGCGCTTAAACGGGGGAGGCAACAGAACCATCCCCCAAATTGCGTTTGTCGAAATTTCTGCTAGTTCGGATTTTATTCAGATTTTCCCGAAAGTCCACATTTTTTATACCCTCCATTCTAGTGATAGAGGGTATATATAAGTTTGTCATTCCGTTTGTAACACCTCGAAATATTGGTCTAGGACTCCAAAAAGTATATATATTCATGATCCTCGATCGATTTTAAGACGATCTAGCGATGTCCGTCCGTCCGTATGTCTGTCTGTCTGTTGAAACACGCTAACTTTTGAAAGACTTTACGGAGACTCCTGAAGTTTAGCATATATGTTGGGGATTTACCTGGTCAGGTTGGTATTGCAATCCAGCGAAATCGGTCCAGTGGTTCAAATGCTATGAGCAAAAGACTGAATTTCGGAAAGGGTTTTTCGTGAATTTATGTGATATAAAACACGCTAACTTTTCAGCCAAATCGGTCTGGTGGTTCAAAAGTTATTAGCAAAACCGTAAATTTCAGATTAGTTTCACCTTAAATTCACGTTTTGAAAACCCGTTAAACATGTTTTAAAATCATTGGTAAGTCACAAAAATATTTTACAACGTATTTTTGTCACTCAAAAATATTTTTACACAAAAAAACACTCGAAAAAAATTTTACACTCAAAAAAAATTTTACACTCAAAAAAAAATTTAGTATTTTTTTTTCAAAAATTACTAAAAAAAGATGTAAAAAAAGCTGTTTTACACTAAATAAAATATTTCTAATCAAAAATGTTATTTTTTTTCACGTTAGAAAATTTACTGTCACTTAAAAAGGGCATTGTGGAGGGTATTCATACACTCAAAAAAAAAAGTGAACTAAAATCTGGGAAAATAATCACTTTGTCATTCCGTGTGTAACGCATCGAAATATCGGTCTAGGACCGCATAAAGTATATATTTTATTGACCAGTGATCGATTCTAAGACATTCTAGCGATGTCCGTCCGTCCGTCTGTCCGTCTGTAGAAGACACGATGCAGTCCAAAATAAAAGAGATAGACTTCCGAAGTTTGGCACGAATATGTCTTATATTCCTAGGCAGGTTAAGTTCGGAAATGGGCAAAATCGGACCAAGGGAAAAAAGTTCCCCCTCGGAGAACTAAACCAACCTAAGAAAAACCGCATTTTTTGAAGGGTTTTTTGTACTTTTGCTAAGCAAATACAACTTTCTTATCTCAGAAGAAGTTCAAAATCGCAAGGGGAAGGTGCCCCCTAACGTCTCACAACCAACACCCCCCAAAAAAAAAACAAGACGCCCCTGATTTTTTTTTTATTGTTTTTTACATTTTGGAGGGTATAAAAGATTCGGCACGGCCGAATGTAACACTCTCACTTGTTTTCTTTGTTTTAGTTCATAATTTTCCCAAGAATAAGGAAAACAAAGTTATTTAATTTTAAGCCAATTTTAACTAGAAAATGGGAAAAATTATATTACACTTTAGTTCATTCACATTTTAGAACTAAATTGGGTCTAGACCCTGAACCCATGGGCTCGGACCCCATGGGTCAGCCCCTGTTAACTCGAGACCCCGTTGGGTCCTTTAAGGGTCCTCATAGATTGTGACCCAAAACTTGTGTCCGTTTTGCTCTACCTTGCTTAGTTTTTGAGATACGGTAATAAGGGGTCTGATAGGGTCTTGAGAATCTTAAAAACTGGATAACTAAAAAACTATTAATCGGAGGGCTTTTGGGTGTTTTGCGGAGGTGTTCTACGAGTCAAGAGCTACAAAAATGCTGTTGGACCTTTTCTCGTGTTGGCAGTATTCACCAAGACATGTGCATATATAAAATCTCGGGAATTTCAAATTTTAGATCTAAAATTAGGGTTTTGGGACCCCGACAGATATGCAGAGCTGGGCTATTCCATTTCTCTCTATCTCTATTCCGTTTCGCTCTATCTCGCTTAGTTTTCGAGATAACGCGATTTTGAATTTTTAATTAAATTCTAAGAAGTTATTTACTCAATTCTCAGAAGTTATTAACTAAATTCTAAGAAGTACACTTTCTCAATTCAAAGAAGAGAAATACAATGATGTTTTTTTTAGTATATTTTAACTAAACTTGAACTAAATTGTTTTTTAAGAAATATGTCTTAACAATATAGATACGTTTCTTAGATTTGTGGAAAATTTCTTTAGCAGTAAGAATATTTTTCCTAATATTAAAAAATTCAATTTAAAGAAAACTATGAACTAATTCTAACTAAATGAACTAAACTTTTTTCCTCATAATTAAGAAAATTTCTCATTTTTTAGTTAAATTTAAGTAAATTTTAGGAAAATTCATGATAAATTTTCAAAGACATTTTTTCCTTAATTTTAGTTATGTCTTTTTTTTCAGTGTAGATTCGGCCAAGTCGAATTTAACTTTTCTACTTGTTAAGTTTCCAATTGGGCGGCTAAAAAAACCAAGTAACTGTTATTTTTCTCCCCTCATTCCCATATGCAGGTTTCAGGACAATCGGTGGGTGCCCTCTAAAAGATCTCCCTTGTAAGTGGTTTTTAAGATTAGATAATATAAATTTTTGTTATGTGGAGTTAATTAAAAAATATTTCCAGCACTTTGTCTACCATTAAAAAAAAAATCTTATAATTGCAAACATATTTTATTTCTTTTTCTGAGACGCTCCCCCCAAAAACTTTTAACATACATATGAATAATTATGTTAGCGCTTAAAAATATGCTATGAAATTTTATAAAGAAAACAAAGAAATTACAACTCATTACTCAGCAAACTGTGTAATAATAAAATAGATGAAAAAAAAAACGAAAGAATAATGAGAAGAAAGAAAAAAACGTTATAAAGCAATTAAAAAATTTCTACAAATTTAAGTGCAAGTTCTTTAAATTACATAAATTTTTATAAACGCCTTGTTGGTATGCTATAAATTTTAAAAGATTTAAGTAACTAAAAGTATGCTAAGAGTTTTTATGAAGCTTTAGTAGTCTTTATGGAATTCTCTATATTAAAGCTTTAAAAGAGTAATATAGAATTCTCAATTATAATTTTTTTTAAAGCTAAAGTCAAATGCATAATTTGAAAAGATTTTTTAAGTTTTTCTTGTTTTAAGCTTTAACCAAGGACCACCCTATTGTACCCACTATCCATGATTCTTGTATCTAAATTCTATTTTCAATTTCTATGTAAATTTCACTTTAAAGCATTCAGGAACTTCGTTTATACATTATTATAAAAATAAAACTTTTACTTTCTTCTAGATAGACTTAAAACTAAAATTGTTTGCTTAAGTACCTCAATAACTTTTAAGAAATGTTAATATAAACAAACTACATCAAAATGATAGCTAAAGTATTTTCTCATAAAATATGTGCATTAACATATTTTAATATTTAACTTATACTTCAAGGAATGAAAATCAAGTACATTAATCTGAGCCGAAGTAAGGATACACTTCAACAGTACATGGGTTTTAGAAAGGGATAAAAAAATCTTTTTTAGATGGTGAAAGAGTTTTTTTTTAACTGGCTTAAAAAGCTCTTGTTATTGACAAAACGCAGAAAACCCTGTTTTATCATGACTTAAAAATATCTTGTTTTAAAATTGCTTTTAACTTTCTTCTTTGGCATCAATTTAGCTAAAAGCTCTTTTTTTCTTGAAGAGATTTACAAAAAACATTTTTAACTGGATTAAAAAGTTCTTGTTATTGACAAAACATAAAAGATTCCCCTCTTTTCATTGCTTAAAAAGGTCTTGTTTTGAAATGGCTTTTAACTTTTTTTTTGGAATCAATTTAGCTAAAAGCTCTTTTTTCTTAAAGAGAGATTTACAAAAAGTCTTTTTTAAAAGATAGTTTTCTGGAAAAACTTTAAATATTGTTTGTCTGTTTCAAATAACTTTAAAAACTAAACTTTAGAAATAGCTTTTAAACCTCTTATGACCCTAATTACATCTTAATGACTTAAAAAGCTCTTTTTTTGGAAAGAGTGACAAGCACTTAAAAAAAAGGAAAACATGAACATGTTTTTGAAAAAGACTATAATTGAAAAAAGTATTTTTTTAAATGATTGTAAAAGCTCTTTTCTAAATAACTGAGAAATCTTTAAAAGCTCTTTATAAAAGGTTTTGTTTTCAAACACTTTGTCTATCTTTTAAAACAGTCATGCGCATTTTTGTAATTCCTATTCCCGCGGGAATAGCTTAAAAAATGCTGCTTGTGCGCTGTCAACACACATACACTATAAAATTCTGTTGCTTGAGCAAATTTGTTGACTTTTCGCTTGCTACTACCCACACAAGCATAAATGTTATAGTATGTGTGTACGCATCGCTGTTTTAAAAGCTTTTTATAAGAATATTTTTTACTGAATTTAAAAAGTAATTTTAATCTAAAAGCATGGTTTTATTATCTTTATAAAAAGCTGTATTTCACTCTTAAAAAGCTCATTGAAAATTACTTCAAATCTTCTTTTTTTGCTAAAAAATTCGCAGCTCTTTCCTTAAATGAATTAAAAGTCTTTTTAAAATAATTTTTTTTGAGATTTCCAAAAACAACATTTTAATCCGTTTATAAATCATAATGATTCTTATTACATCTTAATGATTTAAAAACAAACTTTTTTTGAAAGTATATTTTTTGACAAAAAAAAAAAAAAAATGAAAAATATTTTTTTTTGTTAATTGACTTACAAACTTCAATAAAACCTCTATTTTACATAACTCATTTCTGAAACAAAAGGTCTCGAAAGGTTATTTTAAATAATACCAATTTTTCTTAATTAAGCTGAAGTAATTTAAAAGCTTTTTTTAAATGCTTAAGCCAATTTCTTTAGAAGACTTTTTAAAGCCTTCTTTTAAAGCTTTTTAAGTGAGTTATGTATGTTGAGGTATGTTCTAAAAAACTGAGAAATATTTAAAAGCTCTTTAGTAAAGCTTTTTTTAAAACAACATTATCAAACATTTTAAAAAGCTAAAAAACCAACAGATCTTTTAAAAATTGCTTTTAAAGCTCTTTTTAAAAACTAGTTTTAAATAAAATATAAAATATTTTTTTATGAATTTAATTTTTTTTTTTAATCTAAAAGCATATTTTATCACATTTTTGAAAAACTGTATTTAATTCTTAAAAATCTCTTTGCAAAATACTTCAAATCTTCTTTTTGTGAATATTTAATCCTTCAAAATGCCCAAAAATTTGCAGCTCTTTCTTTAAATGACTTTAAAAGTTTTTTTTTATAAAATTGTATAGCTCATTTTAAAAAGTCTTTTAAAGCTCTTTTTAAAACAATTTTCTAAAGATTTTCAAAAAAGTCTGTTAAATGTCGTATAAATCGTAATGACCATAATTACTTAAAAAGCACTCTTTTGGAAAGTACAATCACTTAAAAAAAAAGAAAGATACAAAACATATTTTTGAATAAAAAACTCTAATTAAAAAATAGTTTTTGTTTTGTAATTGACTTACAAATTTCATAAAAGCTCTTTTTTATATATCTGAAACATAGGTCTAGAAAGGTCATTTAAAAAAAAATATATTTTTCTAAATTAAGCTGAAGTTATTTTTTTAAATGCGATTTATTTTAGCAGACTTTTTTTAAAGCTTTTTTATTTAAAAGCTTTTTAAATGAGTTAAAAAGTATTTTTAATGACTTTAAAAGTTTTTTTTAAACAACTAAGAAATCTATTTCTTTTTGAAGTTGAAGTAACTTAAAAGCTTTTTTTTTTAAAGCTCATTTTAATTAATCATTTCTAAAAAAAATGTCTTGAAGGGACATTTTTAAATAATAACAATTTTTCTGATTAAGTCTGAAGTAAGTTAAAAACTCTTTTTTTAAGACTTAAACAGATTTGTTATCAGCATTTTTTAGCTTTTTTTATTTAAAAGCTTTTACATGAGTATTTTTATGAAATGAATGTTTTCTTAATATCCGAGAAATCTAATTTTTTTAAAGCTGAAATAAATTAAAAGCTTTTTTTAATACTTAAACCGATTTGATTAGACTTTTTAAGCTTTGAATTTTTTATTTAAATCGGAAGTAACTTAAAAGCTAACTAGAGTTTTTCTTTTCCCGGACTTTTTCATTTCCCGGGAAAGCGGGATTCATTTTTAAATTTCCCGGGATCCCGAGAATTCCCGCAAAAACTAAAAAAAAACAAATTTTTGGTCAAAAAAATATATAAAAACCTTATGAATGCGATTGCACTATTTATAATGTTTATTAACACCATAAAAATATTATTTAGTACCTTTAAAACAAACAAAAAAAAAGTTTGGTGAAAAGCAGAACAATTTTTCTTTCACAGTTTTTATAAAAAAGCGGACCAAATATGTCAAAGTCTTTTAAAAGTATTTTAAGGGAATATGTTATTTCACATCGCTTCTGTTTAAATAATAAAAATTCATCATTTATTCTAATTCATCTCAGATCATTTTTACAATTGGTCCTCAACGCTTTGCCTCCAAAAAACAATGTAACTGATTCAGTGGAGTTTCTCAATTATGACTCTGAAACTGAATGTAACTGTTTTAGAGAAATGAAATTATAAGAAAATTTGCCCAAAAAAATAGTAAAAAAATTAAAAAATTCTGTTTTCTAAAAGAAGAACCATTAATTTCAGAGTCACAGATTTTATATCAATTTATCGATTTAAAAAGAATCATGTCCAGAGACATAAATATTTTCTATAGAAACAAATAATCATACTGCAAATTTTTCTAATGCAGGTCTCAGAAAGAAAATTTCTCAGCTTCTAATAATTATATTCTAGCTTCTGATAATTATATTCTATCGAAGATTTAAATATTGTGAAACATTTTCCATTCCATAAGTCTCAGATTTTATGACATTTTTTAGTTAAAAGGTCTCTCTTGGAATACTTTTTGGGCCCTCCTGGTTCCTGCGTACGTTTATGCCATCAATTATAAATAATTTTAATAAAATCTCAAAAAATCGCACAAAATAATCAATATAAGTAGAAAAATCAACAATTTCAAAGAAAAGAAAATTCCCGGGAATTCCCGATCTATTTCCCGGGATTTCGGGATCGAAAATTTACGGGAATTCCCGGGAAATCCCGTCCCGGGAATTCCCGTGGAAAACTCTAAAGCTAACTTAAAAGCTCGATATTCTTAAGGGTACTTTCCACTATCACACATTTCCATTCTACAAGCGTAATTTCACCATGTTAGCGAAATATTTAAAAAAAAAATTTCGCCAGAAATTGTGCACTTATTAGATACGACTAGGTTTCAATCAATAAAGAATCCAAAAATCTTTAGGAAGTTGGTAAAGTTTGATGTGTATAAAAAAACTGTGATAGTGGAAAGTACCCTTTAGCAGATTTATTTTAAAGCTTTTTTTTGTTTTTAAACTTTTTTATTTGCAAGCTTTTTAAATAGGTTAAAAAGTATACTTTGACATAACTTCATAAGCTCTTTTCTAACTAACTGAGAAATCAATTTTTATTTCTTTCAAAAGTTCATACTTTTTCTGCAATCCAACTTCAAAAGTCTGCTAACTAAAGTAATCTCCCATTAAAAGCGTACGAAATCCAAATCACCATTATGTAAAAGATTACTATTGTAGCATGATAACTTGTTTTTCAACTTCATAAATACCTTGAGATAATTTCAATGATATGGCAAACTTTTAGTACATTCTCTCATATTGTAATATTCTAAAACAAACAAAAAAAAAAAAAAACTTTTTGAATATAATCTTTCAAAATGTTGAGGTTTCTTGTTTTGATGTTCTTGCCAAATTATTAACATTTTAATAAGGAAAAAAAGAAAATATGTATTTCTTGTTAAATACGAAAGTGCCTTGTTTATTGTTTATAAACAAAAATAAAAAAATAAACATTATATTAAAAAAGTTTTATATGTTTTTATTATAAATGTTGATGATACCTGAGAATTTAGATTAAAAATAAAATTGTGGTTAAGTAGAGATTATTTTAATAAGAAATAAAAATGTTAAATGTTATTTTAAAAAATAAAAAGTTTTAACTTTAAAAGATTTCTGTGGAAAAAACAAAAGAGATATTAGAAATTTTAAGAAAAGGAATGCTAAGAAAAAAGAAAAATCATTAAACTTTGTGATATTTTTGTATGGAAACTGATTAAGAAAGTTACTATTTACCAAAAAAGCTTTATTTAATCCTTATGATAGAAAAATCATAAGGCTTTGTGATGTTTATGTATAGAAACTGATAAAAAATTTCCATTTTGACAGAAAAAGTATTTATTTTGATTTATAGAAAACTTTATTTGAACTTTTAAAGCTCGTATCTAATAAATATTTTTGTGTGCCTTTAAAAAGTCCTTTTTGTTAGCTGCTATATTTAAATCTTTAAAAGCTTTTAAAAAATAGCTATTGTTTTCAAATAACTTTAAATATTTTAGAAGCTTCTTATTCTGAAATTTCTAAAAACAAATAGATCTTTTTAAAATTATTATAAACGCGTCCTCTTAGAACTTATAAAAGCTTATTTTAACATGGCTTATTGTAGTTAAAAATTTAAAGGATTTTTTTTTAATTTTAACTAAGAACATTTTTCATTTAGAAAAACTCCAAGACTGTAAAATTTTTATGGTGTCAACCATTTTTCTCATACACTTTTGGGATAGAAAATTCTTAGAATCTTACACAATGTCTTTCTTAATGTAAAAGCATATTTTTGTCGGCTTTAAAAAATTGTAATTTTAAGTGTTAAAATGTTATATGCAAATCCTCAAATCTCTCTAATTGTAAGCTTGAAAATTAAAAAGTTTTATGAACTTTTGAAATTATTTAATATGAACAGCTGTTTTTTATTGTATTAAAAGCTTCCTTTTGTGATTTAAAAAGGCACATTTTAAAATGGCTTTTAAAGTTCTTTCTTAAAATTAATTTTAAATTAAATTCTAAAATATTCCCTTTTAAGACTTTAAAAAATTTTTCGAAGAAAAAAATTGTCAAAAGCTGAAATACTGTGCCTTTAAATGTTTTTAGATGACTTTGAAGAGTGATCTTAATTTAAAAGCATGTTTTAATCTGCTTTGTAAAAAGACTTTAATTCTTAAAAAGCTCTTTTTAAATGACTTCAAGGCTTCTGTTTATGAATATTAGAAATGCCCTAAAATGCACTACACAGCTCATTACTTAAACGACTTTTAAAGCTCTTTTTTCAAATTTCAAAGTTTATTTTGAAAAGCTCTTTTGAAAATAAATTTTTAAAGATTTACGAAAAAATTATTTAATTTGCTTTTTCGACCTTTTTGGTTTTACTTCAATAAGTAAACGGTTTAACTTCAAGCTCGAGGCCTTATTTTTTATTAAATTTTATTTATACAAAGATGTATTTAATTCTTAAAAAAGCTCTTTTCTTTCTATTTTTTTTGTAAAGATTTAATTACGTATTCCTTTGAAATACCCAAAAATGCACAGCTCGTTTTTTAAATGATTTGAAAAGCTTTTTTTTAAATTTGAGATATAATTTTCAAAAGTTTTGGAAACCTTTTTTTAAATAAATTTTGAAATACATAAAAAAGCTTTATTTTTTATATATTAAAAGCTCTCTTCAAATCATGTAAGCTCACTTTATGTAAATATTTAAATGTTATTTTTTGAAACTACGAAAAATTTACAACTTTTTTTAAAACTATTTTCAAAGCTTTTTAAAAAAACTAGAAAAGCTCATTTTTAAAGATACTTTTAATACAATTTTTAAAATTAGTTTTATAATATTTTTTAAAAATGTTTATTAAAAAAAATCTTTAACAAAATCCCGAGTAAAAAAAAAACTTTTTAGATCTAATTTGATCTCAAAATTGGATGTATCAAGTTGGATCATATATTGATCTAATTGTATTATTTTAGATACACAAATATAAAAAATGATACAATTAGATCCGAATTTTGGTAACCTCCAATTAAATCCATTTGATCTTATTTTATATAAATTAATATAGATTTATATACCCTAGTAAAAATATTATGCTAATTTTACTGAATAGATCTAATTTGATCCGTAAAATGGTTGTATCAAATAATATTTAATTGTATTACTTTAGATCAAAAAATATAAAAATTGATACAATTTGATCCTGAATTTGGTCAAATCTAATTAGATCAAATTGATCTTATAATATCAATTTTTATATAATTTGATGAGCAAAACCAAAATACGAATCTAATCATATATGGAGCAATATCTAACCATATAAAGTGTATCAACCGTATCAAAGTGATAGATACAATTTTATATAAATTTATACGGAAGCATATTAACTCATATATGATTGTATCAAATTATATATGATTAGACCAGAAAATTTTTACTCGGGTAGTTACATAAAGTCAGATATATTTATGTATAGCCTCAGATAAGAAAATGGAGCCTCAATAAATCTTAGATAAAATTAGATCTGAACATATAAAAAGTCCTATATAATTTAATATCATTGTATCAAATTATATATCATTATATCAAAACTTTTTTACTAGGGATCTCTCATTCCATTTTTTCGTAGATAAATATATTCTCAGATTCTTGAAAATTTGTTCGCATAGAAAAATTCTCAGATGCTAAGGACAATATTTTTGATATAAAAAATTCTCAGCTTTGAAGTTTCTCAGATTCGAAGACATTTTGTTGTTTAGAAAAGCTTTCAGATTCTGAGATATGAACAGCTGATTTTAAAATGATATTAAAAACTAATTTTTAAGAGTTTAAAAAGCACATTTGAAAATGCACATTCAAAGCTCTTTCTTTAAATTAATTTCAAATACATAAATGCTTAGGTCATCTTAATAAAAATTCATGTTTTTATCAGCTTTATAAAAAAACTGTATTTAGTTTTTAGAAAGCTCTTTTCTAATGACTTCCAATGACTTAAAAGCTTGAAATGCGTTAAAAATGCACTGCAAAGCTCTTTCTTTTAGTGACTTTTGAAGCTATTTTTTATTTTTTTTTAGCTTATTTTAAAAAGTCTGGGAAATGTCTTTTTAAAATACTTAAATTTTTCTAAAAAGCTTTATTTAATTCCTACATATCTCTTTTCAAAACTTCATAGCTCGGATTGTGTAAAGATTTGAATATAATTGTTTCAAAATTACGAAAAATTTAAGATTTAAATGTTATACTTTCGAACTAAGAAAATATTTGTAGAGTTTATATCAACACGATCTTAAAAGCTCTCGTTAAAAAAAAAATAAAAAGGTAATTTTTAAATAAACTTTTAGTGCTCTTTCTAAAATTAGTTTTAAAAAATTTTTAAAAATGCTTAATAAAAAATCTCATAATAAGTTCTAAGATTCTGTTCACATTTTTTCGTATGCAAAATTTTTTAGTTCCGAAACATTTTTTCCTATGAAAAAATTCTCAGACCCTGAAAATTTTTCCTGTAGAAAAAATTCTCAGATTTTGAGACATTTTTTTGTATACAAAAATGTTTAAGGCTCTGAGATAATGTTTTGTTACGAAAAGTCCTCAAATTATCAGAAAATTTAACGTTTAGAAAAACTTTTAGATTCTAAGACAGGTTTTTGTGTAGAAACATTCTAAGATATGGCGACATTTTCTGTTGAGAAAACTTTCTAGAATTGGCGATATTTTTCCGTTAAGAAAACTTTCTAAATTCTTCATATCTGCCTAAGAACATGTTTTACGTTAACTAAATTTAAACAGATTAAACGAAAACTTATGAAACCACACTGTGCTTTGAGACTTTTCATCTGGAAAACTGTTTTTTATATTTTTTAGAAATTTTTCGTGTGACATTTGTAATAGATTTTGAGATAGTTTTATTCGGAAACAGTTGATAGATTCTGAGGTAGGTATTTCTCCTAATAAAAAAATTCTCAGATTCTGAAATATTTTTCCGTACAGAAACTTTTGCCGATCAAGCGGTAAGAAACTTTCATCTTAACTTTAAAAAATATTTTCAGATGCTCCTAAATATATGCTTTACTTTTTATATGTTCCAACCTGAATGTTACCATTATTTTAATACATCATAACAGAATGTTAACTGAATAAACGAAATCTAATCAAACGAATCTGTTTCAAAAACTTAAATTCACTTTTTTATATACTTCAGTTCACAAATTTTGAAATATTTTTTTGAACAAAAATATTTTAAGATTCTGTATGGAAAAATTCTCCGATTCTTCAGTTAAAAAATTTTAAAAATATTTTCAGATTCTCCTTAATATGTGCTTTACTTTTTCATGTTCTACGCTCTACGCTGTTAACATTCTGTTAAAATTCCATCTTAACTTTTAAAAATATTTTCAGATACTCCTAAATGTATGCTTTACTTTATATATGTTCTAAGCTGAATGTTAATATTATGTTAATACGTCATAACAATATGTTAACTGAATGACCGAAATCTTATGAAATCATACTGTTTTTACTAAAAATCTAAAATTACGTTATTTTCTTGTTTTACTTCAGAGATTTTGAAAAATTTTTCCGTACAAAATAAATTTTAAGATTCTGAGACAATTTTCCGTATAAAAAAAATCTCCAATTCTTCAGATAGAAACTTTTTATGAATTTAAAAAAAAAATATTTTCAGACTCTCCTAAATATATGCTTTACTTTTGTAATGTTCTGAACTAAATGTTAAAATTCTGCTAATAAACCATAATAGAATTGAACGAAAACTTTGGAAAGCGAACAATTTTTAGAACTGGGTTTTTAGTTTATTTAATTTTTACTTTAAGCCGCCTTTAGTTCAATTTATCACCCCAAATTTAGTATTATTTTATAGTTTTCATTTATAGACTCTTTAATACAAAATTTAAGACTTGACTTAATTTAATACTTTTGTACATGATAACCCAATTCAACTTTCCTCAACTCCTAAAAACCTCCTTTTAAATGTTAAAAACAAACTACGCCAAACAACAACATCAAGGAGAAAAAGACGAAGAAGAAACCATTATACTTTTGCATAACAATAAATAACATGGAACACTATTATACACCAAAGGTCAGTGCAATACTAAACTAAAGGGAAAAGGAATAAAGTTCCAATAAAAATATTTTCACAAGACAGAAAAAAATACACACACACACAAAACAACTAAAACAAAACTGAACGGAATACTGAAAAGTACCGAACAAGAAGAAAAAAAAAAAATTGCAGCATATGTTAAGGCTGTGACAGTAAAATTACAACAACGACTAAAAGGAAAACAAAATTTTAAATGTAAACTAACAAGAAAACCTTGGAAATTCTACACAACTCTACACAACATTTTTTAACGCAGGCGCAATATGAAAATACTGGTTTTGAAAAATACTGGTTTTTTAATAAAAGGATATTAGTAGTTGTATAAGAAGAAAAAAAAAATATGAAACATGTCCTAGCATAACATGAAATCAGTCTATGATTTTATAACGTAAAGGAAGGTAGACAAAAGCGCATCAAAAATTTATGAAAAAACCAAAACAGAAATTTCTAAGAAATTATAAAAAAACAACAACAAATATAAAGCAAAAAAAAAATGTTAAAGTATACTTATAAGCGTAAGAAAAACCAAAAAAATAAAGTCTACTTTTAGGCTTTGTATGAAATAATAAAAAAAAATTGATTATACAAAAGTAAACCACAAAAGTGTAAAAATGTATATGAAAAAAGTGTTTAACATTGATTGATTATGTTAAATAAGGTTAAAAATAAATCCCCTGTTAGTTAACGCCTAAATTTATGCTTCCTTTTTTTCTACTTGTCTTTACCTTTCCATTGACAATGTGTCGTGTTGTTGTTAAGGTGTAAAACGTGTCTTACGTATATCAAGTTGACAAATATTATAAACGAGTTTGTCTGTCATTATCTATTTTTTTTGTTGCTGTGTGTGAGGCGTTTTGAATTAAATTGAATTCAATAAAGAAAAAAAAATTCCAACCATTTGTAAATGTCACATTTTTTGAAATCAAAAAAGTAAATATATAAAAAAATATTTTCTAACTCAAATAAATAGTAATAAATAAATTGAAAATCAATAACCTTTTAAAAAAAAATACCGAGAAATTTTTAAAAACCATAACAAACTAAAAAAAATACTGAGAAATTTAGCAAAAAATATATATGTAACTAAAAGTATACTACAAAAAAAATTCCTAAAAGTATGCTTTTAGTAGAAATAAAATAAAAAAATCTTTGAATAGATATTTTAACATGAAAAAATATCTTAAATGCTAAAAAATATAAAAATATTTATAAATTAATAATCAAAATTTAAAAAAATTAAAATTTTCTAAAAATAAAAATCACAAAAATTATATAAAATATACTAAAATCCTTGTTATACTTTTATTAGTTTCTTTACTTACACACTTACAAATTCCTTGCATACTTTTAGCCTATTAAATAAAATGTTTGTGTATTAATGTGTATTTGTGTTGCTAGTCTTCTCTGTAAGGAAATGTTAACTATAAAATTTTATTAACGGAAATGTTGAATTGATTTGTTTTCCATATGTTTTTATGGGCTGAAGAACAAAAAGGTAAGACTATACCAAATATTTGGAATTTTCTTTTTATATATTATACAAAATATTTTTATTAGTTGAGTGTAAAAACTTTTATTTTTTGAAATGTTAAAATTTCATAGGGAATACCACAAAGCTGTATTATTGAATACTTTTATTTGAATTTTTTGGAAAAAATAAAATACTTTAATATTTTAGTTGGTTATCAAAAAATAAAATGATCTGTTATTTTATTTATTTTGATTTGAATAAAATACAATTTTATTTTATTCAATTTCATACAAATAAAATAATATTTGTTTCCAAAAAATTCAAATAATTTTTTCTGATTGATTATTCAAACAGGAAAAAAAGAAATTTTCTTATTATTTAACAAAAATTTTTGAATAATTTTGGTTATTCACAAAAAATTGAATAAATAACGTATTATTTAAACAAAAAAAAACAAATATTTTTGAAAATTTTGTGTTTGAAAAAGAAATGTATTTTATTTATTTTGTCATTTACTATACAGTGAAACATAAAATTATTTTTACAAACTAATATTGTTTAATAGTAAACTTCTTAACAAAGCGTTTTTTTACTAAAACATTAGTTAGAATATTCTTTGTAAATTTTCCCGAACTGAAATCTTTAGATTTTTACTATTTTAAAATGTTGTTAAAACATTTTCCTATGGAAAATACTGAAGTTTTTAAAATACTTTCAGATATTTTTCAAATACAACAAAAAGTCCTGTGAGGATGTATATTTACTCAGCTTTTCAAGGTTTTTGGCTTTGGTGACATTTTTAAGAAAATATTCTTTAGTATTAACTCTAAAATCTTTCTACTACACAAAATTTATTTAAATAAAACAAATGCATATGGGGCATTCCATGCCAAATCACTCACTTTTAGGCCCGACCCCCTTCGATTAATTTTATTTTTGGATGTTTTAGTACGTATTAAATGCAACTTCCTGCCAAATTTTCAGCCTTTTATACCAAGGTGGTGTTAGGTAATCAATTTTTCAAAATGGCGATTTTTTCCAAAAAATGAAAAAATTTAAATTTTCAATCAATTTTGACCAGTAAAAAATATAGATATATTAAAAAAAGATGGACAACATTTTGTTGGTAGTTAAATGTAGTTTTAGAAAAAAAATTGAAAAAATTATTCGAAGTAATTATCACTTATTTTTTGACGTTTAAAAATTAAAATCGACCTTTTGAAAAAGTCCGAAACCTTCGATTTTTTTTTAAAAATGTCAAAAAATTCTACTCTAAATTATGCAACTTTAAAGTCATAATTCGAGATGTGATCGTAATTCGTTCTATTTTTATTCAAATTTTGAAAATTGCACTTTTTTTTTTTTGACTCTGGTTTATTTTATATGGTGCTCCAAAAAAAATAATTTGGTAAATATTGACCGTAACTTCCCCTAGATATATTAACTTGGGTGTAAAAATACGTCTCAGAAAATTTTAGGATGATCGGACATGGGTAAGGCGTGCCGCATCGGCTTTGAAGTTTGAAAATCGGATTACAAGGGAAAATATGCATTTTTTTCTGTTTTCTTAATTTTTTTGGTATTTTAAGTTAATTTTGAATTCAAATGGTTACAGAATTGAAATGTAGAGTAAAATGTCTCTCTATTAAGGTCATAAAAACCGAAATCGGTTTAAAATCAGCCAAGTTATTACAACTTCCCCAGGCATCTAACTTGTGGCAGACAACTTGATTAATCAATACAATCCGATTTTTGAAATTCATTGAAATTTTCTACTGTAATAACATTTTTTTATTCTTCAAGTTCAAATGTTATTAGATGACAAGTATTTTTCATATTGTGTTTTGCTAACATTTTTTAAATTAGTGCTAAAAATGCCTGCATTTTCCACACCCTTTTGAAATCTCTATTTAAAAAAAAAAAAATATTTTTTTTGTTTTAAAATTTGGAAAAGTCAAAAAAATATTACACTGAAACATGAATAATGAAAAAATGTTATTACAGTAGAAAATTTCAATAAATTTAAAAAAAGGGCCTCGTATTTTTTAATCAAGTTGTATGGCACACGCTAGATGCCTGGGGAAGTTGTAATAACTTGGCTGATTTTTAACCGATTTTAGTTTTTAGTACCTTATTAGAAAGGCATTTTACTCCACATCATAATTCTGTAATCACTTGAATTAAAACTTAACTTAAAATACCAAAGAAATTGCGAAAACAGAAAAAAATTCATATTTTTCCTTGTAATCCGTTTTTTAAACTTCAAGGACCATGCTAAGCGCCTTACACATGTCCGATCGTAACAAATTTTTGTGAGACGTATATTTACCTCCAAATGAATATATTTAGGGTAAGTTAGGGTCAGTATCTACCATTTTTTTTTTTTTTGGGCTCCATATAAAATAAATTAGAGCCAAAACATAAAAGGTGCAATTTTAAAAATTAAAAAAAAAATAGAAAGAATTGTGATCACATCTCGAGTTATGGCTTAAAAGTTGCATAATTTAGAGTAGAATTCTTATAGTTTTTTACAAAAAAATCGAAGGTTTCGGACTTTTTCAAAAAGTCGATTTTAATTTTTAAACGTCAAAAAATAAGTGATAATTACTTCGAATAATTTTTTCACATTTTTTTTCTAAAACTACATTTAAATACCAACAAAACGTTGTCCAACTTTTTTTAAAATATCTATATTTTTTACTGGTCAAAATTGATTGAAAATTTAATACCTTTTATACCTTGGTATAAAAGGCTGAAAATTTGGCTGCAAGTTGCATTTAATACGTACTAAAACATATCCAAAAATAAAATTAATCGAAGGGGGTCGGGCCTAAAAGTGAGTGATTTGGCATGGAATGCCCCATATGTATACAATTAAAAATTTTTCCTATAAAAAAAAAAAAATGTTTTTGAATGTATTATTCTATTTTTAAATGCACCCGTAACCGTACCCTAACGTAGCGTAGAGAGGTTTTTGTTAGATGGGAAGAAGTGAGAGCAATTATTCTTCTTTGCAGAAGGTTACGGGATTTTGTATATGATTTTGACCGCTACGCTACGTTAGGTGACGGTAACGGGTAGCTAACCTAGTCTTTATTATTTTTCTTACTTCTATGTCAAGTAAAAACGTAAAGAAGTTTTGTTGGGAATAAAATTTCTCTAACTTAACAAAAAAAAAAAAAACAAAACATAAATAAGAATATTTTGTACTATTTTGCTTAATGAACATTGCATAGAGTTAACGTTAAGTTGACGTTTTTAGGCTAACTAAACCTTAATGGTCAAAATGTAAGCTGAATATTTTAAATACTTTTAGGCATTTCTTATGAAAATGAAGTGTTGATTTCTTCAAAGAATCCTAATACCTGAAATGGGGAATGAAGTGTTGACACAGACTAAATACAGACTCGACAGTAGAGTTTTATAAGAAAAAATGGGGAAAAACTAAGCGATTTTAGGAGAAAACACAGCGGTTTTTAGTCCGTTTTACACTAACATGGCAACACTTTCTACGACTTAGGAGTGAGTGAAACAACAAAAACCGATCTGGCATCCATTTTTCTTATGGCGCGTTATATCAGTTTTCTCTTTCTAACCTAATTCGTAGAATAATTTGAAAATATTAACCATATGGTTAAAGAATACTTTTTTGACACCTGTCACTTATGTCGAGTCTGTATTAGTCTGTGGTGTTGATTTCTTCTTCGAATCCTAACACCTATTGCTTACACGTTTAAGCTCTTAATTTTCTTTAGTTTTTCTCTTTCGTACTTTCTGCAGAAATAGGATCAGACAGACGGAGATACAGGCGGATATTACTAGGAAGTCTTTAAATCGATCAAGGATAAAAACAAAAACATATCGTTTACAGTAGAGATGGGCGCGTGAGTGGATTTTGACTCACACTCACTCACGCTCACGCAAAAAAAAACTTATCACTCACTAATCACTAACGCAATTTTTTTTCACTCACTTACAATCACGTGATTGAAATTAAAATTTCTCACGCTCACGCGTAACTCACGCCAGATTCAAACACGCTCACTCACGCAAACAAATTTTCTTACAAAAAAAAAAAAAAAAAACAGCTAAAATTTTTTTTTTGCAAGAAATGAAAAAATTCTAATTAAATAAGTAAAATCAAAAATTAAATCACGCAAACTCACGCCCAAATAAAGGTATTAGTTTTTCTTCGGTATTGGTTTTCAATTAAAATTGTTATTAAAGGGTATTGGTATTGAAAAGGTATTGGTATCCATTAGACTGGCCATAGCGTTATATAGAAAAATTAAAAAATGTTAAATCCATAAGTGTTCGCACTGAAAAATGTGAGGTT
The DNA here is from genome assembly GCA_963921195.1 of Pegoplata infirma. Classification (NCBI taxonomy): domain Eukaryota; kingdom Metazoa; phylum Arthropoda; class Insecta; order Diptera; family Anthomyiidae; genus Pegoplata; species Pegoplata infirma. The sequence goes on from OY992539.1 coordinate 204,476,375, forward strand.
GGGGATAAAAAGAATTATGCATATTTAAAAAAATTTTTTTTTTTGTTCCGAGTACCTCCGGGTTGAGCCTAAAGTTTGAAAAACGGATTACAAGGGAAAAATATGACTTTTTTTTCATTTTCTCAATTTTTTTGATATTTTAAGTACAGTTTGAATTCAAATGGTCACTGAATTTTGATTAAGAGTTAATTGTCTATCAAATAAGGTGTTAAAAATTAAAATCGGTTGAAAATTAGCCGAGTAATGACAACTTCCCCCGGCAACTAACGTGTGGCTAACCACCTGATCAAGGAATTCGAGCCCAATTTTTGAAATTTATTGAAATTATCTACTGTAATTAATTTTTTTTATTCCTCAAGTTCCAATGTACTAAGAAGATACATATTTTTTATATTGCGTTTTGCTAACTTGTTTTAAATAAATGCTAAAGTGGTCTGAATTTTTCAACACTATTTTCAAATCTCCAATTTTAAATTTTTATTTTTTTTGTTAAAGAAATTTAAAATAATCGGCTATTGGAGTTTAGGGATTTGTTAAGCACATATAAAGGAATAAAAACCACAAAAATTGTAGGGTTTGCTGTTTTCATTTGGCTATTACAGTGATGTAATTTCGGCGGATTTCGGGAAAGTAGTAATTTTTGGCCCTTTTTTAGCTTTTATTTATTTTTTTTGGGTTTTTTTTACAAACTTGATATGTTTTGGACCGAATTATATCAACACGAGATAGAATACTTCAATTTGCAAAATTAGGGCAAAATTGACATACAAAAAATTGTCCCTGTTAAGGGTCAAAGGTCAAATTTTTGAAAATTTTTAATTTTTAAACATTAACAGATTTTCTGAGTGGAAATATATGAAACTACTTGATGTCATTTTAAAATGTCTTAACATATGTCTTTTTATTTAAATTCAGAATATTAACCCTTTAGTGATGGTGGGGCCCATTCGACCATTTGAACAAAATACACTTACATTATCTCCATTAAATTAAAAAAATTATAGGCCCCAACAGCACTTAAGGGTTAAATTTTTAAATTTTAATTATTTGCCATATAGTTTAGACCAATTAAAATAACATCGAGTAGATTCAGCAAAATCCGCCCAGCAAATCTGTTAATGTTTAAAAATTAAAAATTTTCTAAAATTTGACCTTTGACCCTTAACAGGGGCAATTTTTTATATGTCAATTTTGCCCTAATTTTGCAAATTGAAGTATTCTATCTCGTGTTGATATAATTCGGTCCAAAACATATCAAGTTTGTAAAAAAAACCAAAAAAAAAATAAATAAAAGCTAAAAAAGGGCCAAAAATCACTACTTTCCCGAAATCCGCCGAAATTACATCACTGTAATAGCCAAATGAAAACAGCAAACCCTACAATTTTTGGGGTTTTTATTCCTTTATATGTGCTTAACAAATCCCTAAACTCCAATAGCCGATTTTTTAAAATTTCTTTAACAAAAAAAATAAAAATTTAAAATTGGAGATTTGAAAATAGTGTTGAAAAATTCAGACCACTTTAGCATTTATTTAAAACAAGTTAGCAAAACGCAATATAAAAAATATGTATCTTCTTAGTACATTGGAACTTGAGGAATAAAAAAAATTAATTACAGTAGATAATTTTAATAAATTTCAAAAATGGGGCTCGAATTCCTTGATCAGGTGGTTTGCCACACGTTAGTTGCCGGGGGAAGTTGTCATAACTCGGCTAATTTTCAACCGATTTTAATTTTTAACACCTTATTTGATAGACAATTAACTCTTAATCAAAATTCAGTGACCATTTGAATTCAAACTGTACTTAAAATATCAAAAAAATTGAGAAAATGAAAAAAAAGTCATATTTTTCCCTTGTAATCCGTTTTTCAAACTTTAGGCTCAACCCGGAGGTACTCGGAACAAAAAAAAAATTTTTTTTAAATATGCATAATTATTTTTATCCCCAACCTCACATTTTTCAGTGCGAACACTTTAACTTTTCAAAAAAATTTCTACTATGGCCACTCTAGTATCCATCCTTGCTTTATTGCAAAAATTATAATAAATGAATTTGCTAACATTTATCACGAGTGGGAAGGTGTCCCTCAATGTCCCCCGGCTCAATCCCCTGGTGCTCCATCATAGACTTGGCGAAGGAGTATTAATAATGAAATTAAAAGCTACAATAATATCACCAGTGAAGCTTAAAATAGAGTGGGAGAGAAGGATGACAGAAAAGAAGGATTTTAATTGGAATTTCCTGAATTACAACATAACTTTTCTGTATTTCAATTGACTTTTTATAAATTACAACTTAGCTTTTCTGAAATTCAATTGGTCTTTTTATAGTTTTAATAGCATTCTTTATACAACAATTCTCCTAAAAATTCAAAAATAAAACTTTTTAAAAGAAGCTAATTTTAAACAAAACTATTTTGTATAAATAATTTTATGTTTCACTGTATAATAAATGACAAAATAAAAAAATACATTTCTTTTTCAAACACAAAATTTTCAAGAATATTTATTTTTTTTTGTTTGAATAATACGTTATTTATTTGATATTTTTGTGAATAACCAAAATTATTCAAAAATTTTTGTTGAATAATAAGAAAAATTTATTTTTTTTTGTTTGAATAATCAATCAGAAAAAATTATTTAAATTTTTCGTTATTTAAATAATAGCAAATAAATATTATTCATTTTCAAAATATTTGAATAATCGCTTATTTAAATATTTTTTTAAAAATATTGTTATTTATTTGTTTCGTTATTTCAATCATAGCATACAGCACTGGAATACCATAAGGAAATGGTAGTAAACATAAATTGTATAATTTGGATTAATGTTGTAAGGTTTTTTAGGGTTTTTAAATTTTAAGGCATCCTAAAGGTAGACAACATAAATATAACAAATAAATGTATTCACTATAATTTTAGGCATAAAGAAAAATTGGAAAATCGCAAGTTCAAGTAGATTATTGATCGCAATCAACTGCGAGAAATAGCCCCAGTATTATTCATTTGTTATTTCGACAAATATTTAGGATGGACGTTTCTCATTAAAAATCATTATTTTTTTAGGAAATGGTTTGTTATTTTTAATTATTGTAGCATATTTAGGGGTGAAAACATCTTAAATAAAAATAGTTTTTTAAATATTTGTTGTGACAAACTTTTGGGGGAACATGCAAAAATAACGAAAAGCCGGCAACATCAAGAAGTTTTAGATGTAGAGTATTAATATTACCCTCCATAAAGAAAAAATATTATTGCAAAAAACTTTATTAGACAATAAAATTTAGCAAAAAAAAAAATTTTATAAAAAAAAATTCGCGAAAAAAAAAATTTTTGGAAAAAAACAGCAACAATTTTTGGAGTCAAAAAATGTGTTTGAACTTGTTTAAATACCATTCAGGTTTTTCAAAATCTTTGAAAAACCTAACTTTTGAACCTCTAAACCGCTTAAATGCAATACCAAATTTCTCGGGACAACAACAAGTAAATATGTTGAGACTCAGTCATATCTGTGTAATACTTTGGCCGTGATCGCCATTTCAACAGACTGACATACAGACATCGCTAGAATGTCTTAGAATCGACCTATTAACATATATGTACCAACAAATCAAATATTTCCTTTTTTTTTTGTATTCTGAGAGATGTATATAAATATCGAAAAGGTTGTTTGTATGGGGACTATAAGTAGATCTCATCCGATAGCATACAAATTTGGTATTATTTGTAAATACAAAATACGATAACCTACTAAATTTTTGAAAGAAAAGCTAATGAACACCCTCTTTAAGCCAAAAACATTTAAATAATTTTTAGGGGATGTCATATTTTTATTGTAAAAAAAATTGTGTAAACATTATGTATAGAAAAAATTTATTTTTGTTAAATAAGTAATATTAAGAAATTTTTGTAAATAATTTTTTTTTTGAGTGTACATTTTTTTAATATAAAAAATGTTTGAGTGTAAAAATTTTTTGAGTGTATTTTTTATTTATTTTTGAGTTAAAATTTTTTTTGGAGTGCAAAATTTTTTTGAGTTACATAACCACTGCCTAAAATACTTTTGTGGCTTTTCAATGTCTTTTACAGCGTGAATTTTTGAGCACATGAAACTAATTCATGGTTTTGCTCATAACTTCTCAACCACTCAACCGAATTTGCTCAAATTTTATAACGACCAGACCAGGAAAACTCGAAATTAATATTGCGAACTTCAAGAGTCTCTGAGTTTTCATCCGACAGTTAATTTGTTTTCAACCGAAATACGGACGGACATCGCTAATTCATCATTAAAGCGACCCAGGATCGAGAATATATATAGGGCATTCCATGTGAAATCGGACACTTCGAAAAAAAAATTTTTTGGATGTTCCCAATTTGTTAACAGTTTTTAAAACCCTTCGAAAATTCTTTCGTGGTAAATTTTTCGATTTTTTTGATGACCCATTTAAAAGATATCGAATTTTTAAAAATTAGTAGTTTGTTCCTTTACTCAAACTTCTTTAACTAATAACTTCTTCAACAATGCACATTGGGGCAAACATATACGATTCTTGGCATTAAAAAAACCGCTTATTTTTAATAAGAGTGTGTGGTACCGTAGTAAAGGGGACAATCTGTAGATCATATTTTCATTATAAAATTTCATGGTTACCTTGCAAAATTCTGAAATTTTTGCAATATTATGTTCATTTAATGTATTTTTTTGTTCTTAAAATCTTTAATTACGTTAAAAAAATACAAACTCAGTTGGAATAATAAAATACATATACTTTCTGGTTTCTGCAAGAGTTTGCAAAAAAAAATTGCAAAAAATATATCAAAAAATACAATTCAGAAACAATAAAAACTATTTTTTTCAACAAATGTGAATAAGAAATATTTAACAATATCATATTTTTTTAGCATTTTGCAAAAAAACATGCAAAAAAAATTATGTGAATTTTTTTGAGAACAAATCAAGTAAAAAAAATTTAATGTAAAAAAGCGAGTAAAAAGTGTGTATAAAACCATTTTTTCGATTTTGCGTAAACAATACAAATTTATATTTAAATTAAAGAAAATATTAAATTAACCAAATTAAAAAGTTTTTTGAAGTTACAAAATTATTTGCATGCATAAACATTGAAACTATTAAAAACGGTAATAAAAAGTATTAAAAGTCTGTAACAAAGCTCAATTTAAAATTACGCACGAGCTTTGTTTAATTATGATAGGTGAAAAGTATGGTATGGTATGGACTTTTTACAAAAGCGAAAAGGATGTTAACGAAAAAGCAAAAAAGGATTGTAATATTTCTCCTCCAAGAAAATAAAAAATTCAATTCAAAATGGATACGATTAAAATACGTGAGTTGAAAATTTAGTGTGAAACCACTCATATATAAATCCCTCTAACTTAATATTTTTTAAGATTATCAAAAGAATAACTTCGAAATTGATATGAATAAAATTTGTTGATTGCAAATTGAGTGTGAAACCCCGCATATAAAATCGCCAAATAGTATTTATTTTTTAAGAATACCGAAATAGTAACTTCAGAATTGATAATCGAAAGAGTATAAGAAAGAGTAGAAATAAATACGAATAAAATTTTCAAGTTGGACATTTAGTGTGGAACCACTCATATATTCGAATAAAATTTGTGAGTTGGAAATTTAGTGCGGAACCCGTTATATAAAATCGCTTAATCCTCCTTTGTTGCTTATTTTCTTATATATCGAAATTTGTAAGATATATAATTAAATTCTATAAAACAGTTAAAATTTAATTTTTTTTTTGATTTTAGAGGGGTTTTAAACCCGCGATAACATGGCCTAAAGGCAAATAAAGGCAACCGTTTTACTTGGAATCTTGTTGTATACATGTCGCTCTATATTCCACATATGAGTAGTATCAATTCAGTGCAATTCGCAGTATACTTTTATTCCTTTGAAATTATGAATTTTATTAATTTTTATTTTCTTAATAGCCTATTTGAAAATCCCCTAAAAGTATAACTTTTTTGCATGTGTTTATAGCTTTAACGGTCAAAAAATGTTCTTAACATAATTCTTAATCATGAGGCATTCAAAAAATTTCGGTGTGTGGACGTTTTATGTATCTTTTAGTGCACCAAACATTGCCTTCAAATTTAAATTATTTTAATTTATTAATTTAACATATTTTTGCTTTACTTTAAACCCTTCCTACAGGAAGCCCCTAAGCTAAAAATAAAAAAATAAGTATGAGGTTATATGCAGAATTTTGTTGTCTTTCCATTGGTGCTACCCGTTTTTCAAAATTCGGGGTTTCAGTTTTTGACTTTTTGCCAAGGGCCCCCATATAGCTGCCCCAATGTGCAATGGTCCAAATTGCATTTTTTCCAAAAATATTTTTTTTACGTACTTTAAAAAAAAAAAAATCTTAATGGTGCTATTGTATGCGATTTTCAAGGAAAGTTGTTCCTAAACTCTTTGTAATTAAAATAACAAATGTAAATAGTATTAATATTATAAAAATAAACAAATTGAATTGAAAAATTAAAATCTCATTTTTGAAAATGTGTGTACTCTTTGATTTTTAAAATTTTTTTTTGTGTAAAACTTCAATTGAATCTACAAATTTTTTTGCCCAGTAGGATCGTGGGATAACGATTCCCAGCAAAACTTTGGTAATGGGTAGTGATTATATAACACATTACCAGGTAATGTATATAACTTATTTGTAGCATTATTTTATGATGTCTTACCAAACATTTGTTCCACAACGTATTATTTTCAAGTGAAAAATAATGCAATACTAATAATTTGCTACGTAATGCATGATTATTGGCAAAAATGTATTTCATATTTATTATTTTTAAACATTAAATCATGGATGACTTATATTTGGTTACATTATGTATTATTTGAAAGTTTGAAATAATGCATTATTTATAATTGGATGCATAATGCATTACAATAACATAAAAAATAATTATTTTATAAAAAAATGCGTAAGTTTAAACTAGAGATGGGCTCACGACAGGAAATTTCTAACGACACACACTCACGAGCATATTTTATCTACTTACACTCACTTACAATCACGTGAGTAAATTTAATACAAAATTACTTTTTCACTACTCGTAACACCTTATATATTATCTTCTGGTATGCTATATTATTTCATTTCTCGTAACCTATAAAATATCATATATTTTACACCTTACTCGTATTCTTCGTTATAAATTTATGACTTATTTTATACCTTACTGGTATTCTTTGTGATAATGTGGATGCATTACTTTGAGTCTCATCGCCTGTTAAAATCATCAATGCTGCAATGTATAAAATAAGAGATCCTATACCTTATTTTATACCTTATTTGGTAATCTAAGTTTTGCTGGGTTATTCTTGTTTCGGAATTTGTCAAATTCCATTGTCAAGATTATCTAGCAAAAAATAGAAACGATTTACTACAAAGTAGCAAACGAGTCTAATGACAAACCGTTTGTGCACAAACTAAAGTATTAATACATATTCGACTCTATCCACAATTTGAATTAGAAAGACGAAGAAATTGTACTATACTAGTAAGGCAACGATTGTCAATAACCAACAAAAATATTTAAAACAATTTTACATATCGCTCCTTTTCTTGTATAGTGTCATAACTCAAAATATTTGATTTTGCAGAAAACACGTTGAAAAAGGCCGGTACATAGAAAATGTAATAATGGCGTGTACTCTTCTCAAACGGTGAGTTTAAGAGATATTAATACGAATTTTTGACACAATATAAAGCACGATATAACGAATAATTCTGCATCATTAACTCAAAAAACGCATTTTTTGAGTTATGACACTATACAAGTAAAGGAGCGATATGATAGTCCATTGGACTACAACAATATGTTATTTGTGTTGTTATGAGTGTAATAAGCCATATTAGGGTTATTAATCACTATGGCGTGCCAACCATTATGTTCAAATTCTGATTAATTTTTATTAAAAAATAAAAATTTTAAAAAATAGTAATAATCGTTACTCCACAATCCTACTGGGCAAAAAATTTGTAGAATCGATAGAAGTTTTACACAAAACAAATTTAAAAAAAAAATCAAAGAGTTCTCACATTTTTAAAAATGAGGTTTAAATTTTGAAACTTAAAAATCGCATACTAGAGCACTTTTAAAAATTTTTTACGAATTTTTTCAAAAATTGCGTAAAAGCAAAAAATTAAAAAAAAAAAAAATGGAATTTGGTCCATTATTGAAGAAGTTATGAGTAAAAAACGTTTGAGTAAAGGAACATACTACCAGTTTTTAAAAATTCGATATCTTTGCACGGGTCATTAAAAAAAATATGAAAATTTACCACAAAGGAGTTTTCGAAGGGTACTAAAATCTGTAAACAATTTAGGAAAATCTAAAAAAAAATTTTCAAAGTGCCCGATTTGGCATGGAATGCCCCATATTGTTTATGCAGTCCTAGACCTATATTTCGAATTGAAGAGGGTAAAAAACCTTTCCGAGATATCACAATTTTAGTTTGAACATTGGAAGAAAACCGCCATTGTTTGTAAATTTCAAATAACAATCTATCAAAAACTGTTCGAGTGATTAAAAAGAAAATAATATACACAATCATTAGAGTGGAATTTTTTCAATTTTTGATTTTGCCAAGTGTACGGGAAATTTTTATACCCTCCAACCACAGTATAGGGGTATACTCACACACAAAAAAATATTTAAAAAATTGTGCCAGTTTTTGGTTTAATTGCAACCTATAAAGTGTTATTGTATAATTTACCTAAGTTTTTTAATATAAAAACTAAGGTAATTTATCAAATAACTTTTTTTAGGTTGTATTATCCCATAAACGGGAACCATTTTTTATTATTTTTTTTTTTGTGTGCACTTTGTCATTTCGTCTGTAACGTATCGAAATATCGGTCTTGGACCCCATAAAGTATATATTTTATTGATCAGTGATCGATTCTAAGACATTCTAGCTATGTCCGCCCGTCCGTCTGTCCGTCTGTTGAGGACACGATACAGTCCAAAATAAATGATAATAGACTTCCGAAGACCATGGGGAAAAAGTTCCCCCTTGGATAACTAAACCAAACAACGGAAAACCGCATTATTTTGCAGGGTTTTTTGTCTCAGAAGAAGTTCAAAATCGTAAGGGGAAGGTGCCCCTTAACGTCTAACACCAACCCCCCCCCCCAAAAAAAAGACGCCCCTGGATTTTTTTTATATTGTATATATTGTATTTATATCGAATGTAACACTCTCACTTGTTTATTTTAATACACTTTAAAATTATGTGGTACAAAATCGAGGCCAACCGGATTAAATTAGCCCGTGGTGCCCAACGATTAATGTTTTGGATTTTGGAAATTTAAAAACAAAAATTAAAAACATGTCTTGTCATATTTGTTAATTTTGATGGGATTTATAAAAAAAACAATATCGGTTAAATGATTATCGAGATATCGCTACTTGAAATTTACAAAAATTTTTTTTTACTTTCAAGAAATTTTTAACAAAAAACCAAAAAATTTCTTTCCCCTTATCCCTTCATAAAGCTTGCGACAATCTTTCATTTAAACTTAATATCAGCCAAAGACAAAGAAAAAATATTAACCCATGGCGCTCTTGTATCAAAATTTTGGATTTTTGAAAAATTTAGATTTTTTTAAATTTTCACCAAAATTTGAGTTTATTGAAAAATAAAAAATAAAAAAATCTTGCCCTCATTATTATACCCTCCACTTATGTTAGTGATAGAGGGTATATATAAGTTTGTCATTCCGTTTGTAACTTATCGAAATATCTGTCTTAGACCCCATAAAGTATATGGGGCATTCCATGCCAAATCACTCACTTTTAGGCCCAACCCCCTTCGAATAATTTTATTTTTGGATATGTTTTAGTACGTATTAAATGCAACTTCCAGCCAAATTTTCAGCCTTTTATACCAAGGTGGTGTTGAGTAATCAATTTTTCAAAATGGCGATTTTTTCCAAAAAATGAAAAAATTTAAATTTTCAATCAATTTTGACCAGTAAAAAATATAGATATATTAAAAAAAGATGGACAACATTTTGTTGGTAGTTAAATGTAGTTTTAGAAAAAAAAATATGAAAAATTATTCGAAGTAACTATCACTTGTTTTTTATCGTATAAAAATTAAAATCGACTTTTTGAAAAAGTCCGAAACCTTCGATTTTTTTTTAAAAATGTCAAAAAATTCTACTCTAAATTACGCAACTTTTAAGTCATAATTCGAGATGTGATCGTAATTCGTTCTATTTTTATTCAAATTTTGAAAATTGCACTTTTTTTTTTTGACTCTGGTTTATTTTATATGGTGCTCCAAAAAAAATAATTTGGTAAATATTGACCGTAACTTCCCCTAGATATATTAACTTGGGTGTAAAAATACGTTTCAGAAAATTTTAGGATGATCGGACATGGGTAAGGCGTGCCGCATCGGCTTTGAAGTTTGAAAATCAGATTACAAGGGAAAATATGCATTTTTTTCTGTTTTCTTAATTTTTTTGGTATTTTAAGTTAATTTTGAATTCAAATGGTTACGGAATTGAAATGTAGAGTAAAATGTCTCTCTATTAAGGTCATAAAAACCGAAATCGGTTTAAAATCAGCCAAGTTATTACAACTTCCCCAGGCATCTAACGTGTGGCAGACAACTTGATTAATCAATACAATCCGATTTTTGAAATTCATTGAAATTTTCTACTGTAATAACATTTTTTTATTCTTCAAGTTCAAATGTTATTAGATGACAAGTATTTTTCATATTGTGTTTTGCTAACATTTTTTAAATTAGTGCTAAAAATGCCTGCATTTTCCACACCCTTTTGAAATCTCTATTTTAAAAAAAAAAATATTTTTTTTGTTTTAAAATTTGGAAAAGTCAAAAAAATATTATACTGAAACATGAATAATGAAAAAATGTTATTACAGTAGAAAATTTCCATAAATTTAAAAAAAGGGCCTCGTATTTTTTAATCAAGTTGTATGGCACACGCTAGATGCCTGGGGAAGTTGTAATAACTTGGCTGATTTTCAACCGATTTTAGTTTTTAGTACCTTATTAGAAAGGCATTTTACTCCACATCATAATTCTGTAATCACTTGAATTAAAACTTAACTTAAAATACCAAAGAAATTGCGAAAACAGAAAAAAAATCATATTTTTCCTTGTAATCCGTTTTTTAAACTTCAAGGACCATGCTAAGCGCCTAAACATGTCCGATCGTCCCAAATTTTTGTGAGACGTATATTTACCTCCAAATGAATATATTTAGGGTAAGTTAGGGTCAGTATCTACCATTTTTTTTTTTTTTGGAGCTCCATATAAAATAAATCAGAGCCAAAACATAAAAGGTGCAATTTTAAAAATTAAAAAAAAAAATAGAAAGAATTGTGATCACATCTCGAGTTATGGCTTAAAAGTTGCATAATTTAGAGTAGAATTCTTTTAGTTTTTTACAAAAAAATCAAAGGTTTCGGACTTTTTCAAAAAGTCGATTTTAATTTTTAAACGTCAAAAAATAAGTGATAATTACTTCGAATAATTTTTTCACACTTTTTTTCTAAGACTACATTTAAATACCAACAAAACGTTGTCCAACTTTTTTTAAAATATATATATTTTTTACTGGTCAAAATTGATTGAAAATTTAAATTTTTTCATTTTTTGGAAAAAATTGCCATTTTGAAAAATTGATTACTCAACACCACCTTGGTATAAAAGGCTGAAAATTTGGCTGGAAGTTGCATTTAATACGTACTAAAACATATCCAAAAATAAAATTAATCGAAGGGGGTCGGGCCTAAAAGTGAGTGATTTGGCATGGAATGCCCCATATATATTATTGGTCAGTGATCGATTTTAAGACCTTCTAGCGATGTCCGTCTGTCTGTACGTCTGTGGAAATGGTGATCACGGCCAAAGTATTAAACATATATGACTGAGACTGAACCAAAATGTATGAGCACCTCGAAAATTTTAGTACATTCTACATAACCTTAAAATACGAAATGCTTTAAATTGGCTGCTGGTTGGCATATGTAAACAGAATTGGTATTTTTACAAGTATACACTAAAAAAATTATAATTTTACAAATTTTCAAGATAATTTTTCAAAAAAATCTAGTTAATTCACGAGAATTCCTTGTAATTTTAATTGCGCCAAAAACTGTAACTTTACAATTTTATTGGTAAAAAGCTTGCAAAATGAGAAAATTTTTGGTGAAAAGCTTGTGTCAAAAAATTTTTAAATTTACAATTTTATTGGTAAAAACCTTGTACAACTGCAAAATTATTGGTAAAATTACTAGGAATTTTTGTCAAATAGGAGGTAGCAAACAAAAAAAAGTTACAAGTTTTTCTTGTAATTTTACAGGTTTCTTTTTTTTTTTTTTGAGTGTACAAACCTGTTTTTTACAAAAAAAAAAAAAAAAATTGCGGAATTTTTTTTCACCAAAAAATTTGTTTCGTAAAAAATCTTTTTTTAGATTGTGGAGGGTATCTTTACATTCGGCAAGACCGAATTTAACTTTTGTACTTGATTTTATTAACTTTGGCACGCTAAATAAAATATCAAAAAATGCCTAAAATCGGTCGAGTGGTTTTCTAGATATGCCATTTGAATGTTGTCAAAAAATGTCTAAAACTAGCGGGTTTTTTATACGTTTAAGAAATCTTAAAAAAAAATCATTTTTTTTTATTGCGCTTGAGACAAGCATTCATTTAAACTTAATTTGAGCCAAACGAACCCATTTTAATTCTTGGCGACCTTCAATCAAAGTTTTTTTTTTTTGAAATTTTTTTCAAAAAACCAAAACTTCGACCGAAGGGTGGCAAAGGTTAAAATGATCGGATATGGCTCTAATTAATTTTAAATTAAAGTCTGTTTCGAGTGCTGTGAATGGGTCAAGAAAAATAAAATTTAGCTTTTTTTTTAATTCTTTACCGTCATTCTTTGCAAATTTCAAAGACCAAATTGTACCACATAATTTTTAGGTCTATCAGAATAAAAATTTGCCCAACCACTTGGGAAAATCTAAAGTTAAAGAAATAATTGGGGTTTTCACATTAAAGATTAAATTTGCCTTTTTTAGTTGGGTATTTGGCAAATTTGCTACTTTCTAAACGCCAAGTATTTGCCACCATTTTTTCTTTACATATCGTGAGCGCACTTTTCGTTAATAATTTGCGCAAAATAACTTTAATTAACTTTTTACATTCACAATTTTAAAATAAACACAAAAAATTTGTATGTTTCTTTTTGTATAAATGTTTTTGTTGCCGCGTTCAAAATTTCAGAATAAACAATCACAGCTGTTTTAATTTTTATGTTTTTTTTTTTTATTTGCCAGTGTGCATTTTGTTTTTAGACAAGGTTTGAGTTGGGCATTTTAAGAAAAATATGCCACATTCAAATTAGCATTTTTTTTTTACGTTTGGCACATTTGCCAAATACCAAACTAAAAAAGGCAAATTTAATCGTCACTGTGAAAACCCCAACTGCTACTCTGTTTGACATACCTAAATACATAGGTGCGTATGATTGATATTAAATCCTAGATGCTGTAATGAACAGAGCAGACTTAATTTTCAAGGCGTAATAATAATTATTTTTGTAATACTACGAAATGTTAATCATACGCACTACATATATATTTTTTGCACAAACTACTTAACGATGACTATCCCAAAAATTACTTGATTGAGGGCTCACATCATTACTTGCTACCCTACCTGGTACTGGGTCATCATTACCTACCGGATTACCTGCCAATTAATTCACACCACCCGCTTTATTGCCTTTAGCACATTAAAAATAAGAACCATTGAAAATGTATTAATTTTAATTTTTTTTTCAAATCATCAAAAGATTTATTTATTTTAAAACACAAGATAACAGACATATTTTTTTTAACCTTTTTTAAATAATTCATTATCCAAAAAAATGCAATGTTTTTCTCCCTTTCATTTATTTATTTATTTTTTAATGTAAATGTGTATTTAAATACTTACTTTGTCCTTTGTGTCTCTGTCATAAGTATGACAATGATAAATATTTTCTTTGCACTTTCACAAGTCCTTCAATAGCTATTGTAACAAAATAGGGTATGTAATATAATACACATACACATAAAATTTTATTTTCTAACATTTCTTTTAAATAGTAAACAAATTCATCTTTTGGGTATTTTTAGTAAAAAAAAAACACTTAACTCTTTTTGTCTACAAGTAAACAACAAGAAAATAAATGAAAAGAAGCCTTGGGACTATAAAAAAAAGCGTTAAGAAGAAAAAGGATTTGAGAATTCTAAATAAATAAAGTGAAATAACATATAAGGTAACTATTTACATTGGGTGATGGATAAGAAACGATATACATTTATAAAGGGATGGGTTAGGTTATTAGGACAAGAATAATGCGAAGAGAAAAAGCTGTCATGAAGACTATTAAGTGGCTCAATAAGATTACTATATATATTTTCTAAAAAGGTCTTTAGATTTGAAAATTTTTCGATACGAAAAATGTCTCAGAATCTGAAAATTTGTCTATAGGAAAAATGACTCAAATTTTTTTCGATATGAAAAATGTTTGAGAATCTGAGAATTTTTCTGTACGAAACATTTCTCAGAATCTGAGAATTTTTTATACGAAGAATGCCTCAGAATTTACGAATTTTTCTATACGAAAAATACAATCTGAGAATTTTTCTATACGAAAATTGTGTTAGTATCTCAGAATTTATCTATACGAAAAATTGAGAATTTTTCTATACGAAAAATGTCTCAGAATCTGAGAAATGTGTATCAGAACTTGAAATTTGTTCTATGCCCGGTGAAAAATGAGCACATGTGTAAATAAATAAATACGTATAAATGTGTGGAAATATGACTATTAGAGCGGCCTTTTTTGTTTTGCAAAAAAGTTTTACTTTAGATTTTGAATGTGTGGGCGAATTTTTATTCCCCTTAGGCCTAAAATTGCGTGTTAAAAATGTAAGGTTAACCCATGACGCCTGACGGTCAATTTTATAAAAAAGTAAAAAGCTAAAAATATATGTTTTGCGACACATAATTGTTAGTTTTAATGCGCTTAAAACGAATATAAAAAAAAATCGGTCGAGTTTTCAAGATATCGCTATTTGAAATTTGCAAAAAATTTCAGTTTTTTCTACGTTAAAAAAATTAAAGAAAAAAATCAAAAATTTTTTATCCTTGATCCTTTGATCAACAGTTGTATTTTTTTAGAAAAATTCACCAAGGACTTGAAACTTAAAAAAATACATATGCACAGAAAATAAAATCATAAAATTTAACTCAACAAAGAGCAGTTGTAAATGTCTTAAGCTAATATCAACCAAACATTTAGTATAAACGGCATACCGTTAGGCAATAGTACAAAAAATCTATATTGTTTTCAACAAACTAAGTCAAATAATTTTATTTCAAAATAAAAAAAATCAACAAAATATATGTATGCGGCAATTTGTCAATAAGACAAAAATTTTTTTTAACGTTTCAAATAACGCATTTGTTCATAATGTTCACTGATTTGTAAATAAATCTGATTTTTTTCAACAATTCCTTTGTTGAAAAAAAAATCAACGGTTTTGCTAGGTGGACAAATATCTTTGTATTTGTTGTAATTATTTGTTGAAAATATAACTTTTATTTGAAAAAGTCGTTTATATACATTGTATACAATGTATACAATGTATATAAATGACTTTTTCAAATAAAAGTTACATATATACAATGTATACAATGTATATAAACAACTTTTTCAAATAAAAGTTATATTTTCAACAATCAATATACAATATACAATGTATATAAACGACTTTTTCAAATAAAAATTCAATTTTCAAAAAACAGTAACAACAAATACAAAGATATTTGTCCATCTAACAAAACCGTTGATTTTTTTTCAACAAACAACATCAACAAAGGAATTGGTAACATTTGTAAAGCATAAACAAAAACGAAAACATACTCATACTCTAATGACAACATGTTCTCTCTCGTCGTTTGTTTTGTTTTTTATTTGTGCCTGTACTTCTTTTTAAATAGTAGTGTAGACAAAGCAGACAAAAAAACAAGAAGTAAATTTGAAAAAAAGATTACGAATTAAATTTTATCTGAACTGTTACGGTGTTAGCAGCAATTTAAATTATTGCAAAGAAATGATTATTAAAAAATTGTATTTCGAAAATAATGTAATCTTTTAATATAAACTTTTAATTTTGATCACTATTGTTTTGTTTTTGCCTATATATTTTTTTAATAATTTTTTTAGAGCTTTGCCTTCCAAGTTTTTACTGATTGCTTTGTTTCACTTGAGCGAAACAAAAATATGTGTATATAAAAAAGAACAAAAAAAAAAAAAATTTTCAAAAAAAGACAAAAAGGGTATAACGATATGTGTAAAATACATACTTAAGTGTCATAAAAAAAAATATTGAATAACAGTAGTATAATAATTTAAAATACTTTTGTTTAATTTCAATTTTAATATTCGCTATTTAATTGATTTAATTTATCAATACAACTTACTTATACTGTTAGTTGATATTACAAATTCCTTTGTTGAATTTCTTTACCTTATCAACAAATGGCGATTGTGTTTGTTGAATTTCTTTGTTGAAAAAAAAATTAGATTTTGTACGTTTGTCAATACAAATAATAATTTAGGAGAACTTTTACAAACTCATTTATCAATTGTTTTTTCAACAATTAATTCTTACAAACTTTAGTTTATAATACAAACGTCCATATAGGAGCACTTTCAGTGAAAAAATTAATTGTATTCACAAATATGGGGATCAATATAACAATTCGTTTATTTTCTGTGTATGGATGGATTTGGCTCAAATTAAATGAAAATTTGTATCAATCTCTATGAAATAAACAATGAAAAAAAGTTTCGGGATTTTTTTTTTTAAAATCCTTGACGTATGGAAAACCTTTAATTTTTGAAAAACTTCGAATAGTGATATCTCAAAAATATCTCAACCGATTTCAGAAATTTTTTGACATTCGTATTCATAATGACAAAGTTAATAAAAATCATGTATTACAAGATAAAAAGTTTGTCATTCCGTTTGTAACACCTCGAAATATTGGTCTAGGGCCCCATAAATTGTATATATTCATGATCCTCGATCCATTTTAAAGTCGATCTAACGATGTCCGTCCGTCTGTCTGTCCGTCTGTAATTTTTTGATATTCGTGTTCATAATGCCAAAGATAATAAAAATCATGTATCGCAAGATAATAAGTTTGTCATTCCGGTTGTAACACCTCGAAATATTGGTCTAGGACCCCACACTCAAAACATTTTGTAAGTAAATTCAACTGAAAAAACGTTTAAAACAATCGTTTTTCTTTTAAAAAACGGACTACTTATATTTCATTTGAAACAACATACTTTTTCAGTTATTTTTAAACGTTAATAAATGACTAGACATTCCGTAAAAACAAACGATATTTCAGTTATTTTAACTGTTTACAATTTTTTATTTTGTGAAGTAAAAATAAAATTTTTTGAATAACAAACTACAAAAACCGTACTTCTGTAAAATTATACGGTATAATCAGTCACAAATAATTAAACTGATAAAAAAATTTTTCCGTAACTTTTGTAGTTTATTATTTTAACAACTGTATAAATCGTTCAATATTTTATTTTCATTGAAAAACAAACAATAAAACGTTTAAAACAACTTTAACTAAAAACTTTTTGAATAACCGTAAATAGTTACTGTAAAACTTTTCTAGGTGCATAAATTGTATATATTCATTATACTCGATCGATTTTAAGTCGATCGAACGATGTACGTCCGTCTGTCTGTCTGTCTGTAGAAAACATGCAAATTTTCTAAAGACAATTTTCGGCATATACACTGGTTGCCAACTGATTAGAAACGTTCCTATAGTATATGCAATTTGTTAAAGACAAAGTTAACAATACTAAATGTTATTATTATCAGGCGAGTATAATTTGTAGGTAATTTATAAAGCTTTATTTTAAGCTTGATAACGCGCTATAGCGTCCTGATAGAGTAAATAATAAATGTGTTACGACGGTCGATCTGAAAAATGAAATTTATGGATATTTTTCTGAAAATTTTGTATATTTTTCATTAATTTTTTGTAAGCAAAGACAAATTTAAATTATTTTTATACCTCATTACTAGGAATGAGATTTTCATGCAATAAAAACCCTAAAAATATGAACTAAAAAATAAAATGTGTGCAATAAAAACCTTCTTAAAAGGCAAAACAATACCGATGGGTTTAAATAGTAACATTTAAAACTTTATGTAAGCAATATTTTTTTAGAAAAGAGGACAACACAGCTCAACAAGAAAATGCGTTTCGGATTCTGGTTAGTGATTTGGATAGTGTCTGTTGCGCTGATTCCAAATCCGGAGCCCAAATTTGCCTATCACGTCAGGATTTTGAGTAATTCGCAGTTAAAGTGCCGAAAATGGACATTTTTGACCCATTTTGAAAGCTTATAAAATAAGATCCTGACATGCAAATGACTTGGTATCAAGCGCGTTCGAAAGCTTGTAATTTCTCTTAAAGATAAGATAAAATGTTCCAAAAATTTAATTTTCTAAAATGGCAAAAAAATCATTAGCAAAAAACCTTCCATTTTTTCAATATTTAGTTTATTTACACAGTGTTTTTTAACAAATTTCCATACAAATTCATACGTAAATTTTATATTTAAAGCACTTGTGGCTAATGATTTTTTTACCATTTTAGAAAATTAAATTCCAAGAAGATTTGATCTTGTCTGAAAGAGAAAATTATACACTTTCGAATGAGCTTGATACCAAGTCATTTGCATGTCAGGATCTTATTTTATAGGCGTTCAAAAATGGTAAAAATGGGCCTTTTTTGACACTTTAACCGCTATTTTCTTAAAATTGTGACGTGATAGAAAAATTTTAGTGACCGTTTCGGAATCGGGGCACCTAACCCTATCAACTTTTTTCGGTTTCATCCAAAACGCAGCGACAAACCTCAGATTTGTAGAGCGGTGCAATCTATAAAAATTAAAAAATAAATAATTTTTCTTATTTTCAAATAAATTTTAAAAATTTAAAAAGTTTTTGAAACAAATAAATTTCAAGTTGTTTTTTTTTTTTTTTGCTATTTATACCAAAATATGCAATAATACGCACTTAAAAGTTAGAAATATGCAAAAAATAAAATTTTCAAACCAAAATATACAAAAATATTAATTTTCACAAAATATGCAAAAACAAATCGATGCCATTTTAACGCAAATTTCCTGAATCGGAAATGTAATTGGTCGATACTGTTTTTAGACTATCGACAAAAAACATGCATTTGCATGCAAATCACATCCGCACTAATTACCATACACTTAGGTGTACTAATATTGATAAACAATAACATATTTTCTTTGTTTACAAAAAATTGGTGGTCAAACGAATTAGAGGTCAAAAATGAGAATTTTTTCTACTGTATTTAAAAAACTTAATTTTTTGTTTGGGTTGTTAAAAAAATTGGACTATTTTTTAAATTTTTAATGTTTGAACTTAGAAAAAATAGACTTAGAAATAATTTTAAAAAATGTTCTGAAAAATGTCAATAAATAATTCGACCACATTTATTATTTACTTAATTTGGGCGCTATTAATGTTAAATTAAAGCTTTATAAACCCAGCAAAATTTTTGGTTGCAAAGAACCGATTGTGGAACAACTTATACTTCCCTAGAACCTGTTCTAATTCTTGTGCAACACCGATTCTTTTTACAAAGGGATTGTCCCAAAAGCAACAGGTGTTTGTAAGCAAAATTAGAACATATTTTTGTTGCTCGGAATCGGTTCTAGAAGTAAAATTTGGAACAGAAATAAGAATTAAAGACATATTTTTAATTGCATTAATTTATTAAAGAGAGATAAATACAATGATTTATAAAATGGAATATTTACATTTTTTAATACACATTAATCCTTTTCCGCCTCCAAAGTTGCATTTTGGGCCTTACAATGATGATATACCAGAACATGGATTTTCATCAAACGAAAATAAAAAAACATAGTATTATTAGCTTTTGACCAGACCCAGACAATGAAAATTTAATTTACTCACCTTTATTTCAACAATTTTCACGATTATAATCTGCTATTTTAATAGAATTTCGCGTTTTTTCTTGATTAACAAAAATAAATTAATATTTATTTTTTTAATTTTTTTGACACATAATTTTTTTTTTAATTCCTGAGAACCAAAATGTTATGAAACTTTGATTGCAGAGAACAAGCTTCACAATAATTTTCACTTAACTTGTTCTGAATAATTAAAGTGTAATAGTGTGTGGTTACCGAAGAACCTGTTCTAGAACAGGTGTTGTCAGAATCGGTTCTGAAAAATTTTCCTGGGAATTATCTTCATAACATTTTTTAAAATTATACACGTTTAATAATAATACCGTTGAGTATTGTTACCTTTTTCTTTATGGATCCATATATTCTCATTTTTTACCGGAAAGGAAAAGTATTTTTATATCTTTGACTTTCTACACAAAATTAACTTTTTAAATTACCTTAAAAAATTTACTTAATTCCATTTAAAATCGTTCTTTGTTAATTAATCCAAACAAAAAAAATTATGTGCAAAATTTTTGCTGCCTAGAAAAATTTATATAAATTTTATTTATTTATTTTTTTGTTAATTTTAAAAACCACAAGTATGTCACAAATACAAAATACAAAGAAACATTAAAGAGAAGACGACTATACAAAAAAAAAAAAAAATAAACAACTATAAAACAAAACCACTAACATTAACAACATAAGTTTCATGATGATCATCAGCATCATCATCATCATTCTTTACCAACACTAGGACCAGCAAAAGTAGCAAAAAGGCAGCATCAGCATTAATTCTGATACAACAACAAAACAACCGACAACAAAAACAACAACACCATCAAAATGTTTATTTTACCATTAACAAAATATCAATGTTTATACAATGGCTTTTTCACAAAATACATTTTAAACAAACGAACGAACGACTGAACATACCACACATACACTTGTACTACAAGGACTTTTATACACATCAACCAACACACATGCATTGATTTTTATACTTGCATATCTACTCACAAGAGAATTTTAAACAGGAAATATGCATACATACTTGTATACATGTACTTAAATACCTACAAACTTATAAAATATATGTATATAACTATACTATTAACTAGTACACGCACACATGGACAGATTAAAATTGGTATTACAAACTCACACCCATATAAAAACCTACACGAACTATAACTTGCATTTATTGATGGATATTGAGAGTTGCCAGATAATTATCTATTTAATTTGCAAAAAAATATAAAAACATCAGCGAGTTATTTAGGGTTAAGTGAGTCATTGGCACAATTGATGTACCCGGAGTTACGACATTTCCTCATGAAAGTGTTCAAGTGTCATTTGGATCCGTGTGACATATCATGTGACCTACAGAGGATCGGTCACTTTTACTCTCTATCTGCAAATTTTTGGTTTTATTTTAGTCTTTTTTCAAAACATTCCAGTAAAACGTGCGTTTATAAGGTTAAAAATAAAAAAAAAAAAAACAATATGCATCTCATTCAATTTGTCACATCTAAAATTTCGTACGTGAAAGTGAAATTGTAAATCATATCATTATGTCATATTAGACTGGCATTTTTCAGTATGCCAAAAATTATTATTCTCCGATTTTCGAAGTCCGGGCATTTTTTTAAGGGTATTCATTTCAGCTTTTTTTCGGTTGTAAAAATGAAAAATTGTACAAATGTAACTTTTTATTACAACAAACACATGAAAAAATTTTCCCATTAAAAGTTGCAATTGAAACAACCTATATCCAAGTGTAAAATTGTCAGAGTAAAAAGTTAAATTTTTCCAATTATTTAAAGCATTGCCATTCATTGCTAGTCAAAGAAAAAGTACCAAGATTTGCATCTGTTACTTAAGTTTTTTCTACCTCGGCAGCCCTTATTGAACATGTGTTTGAAAAATTTCTTAGAAGAAAATATATATACAAATAATTTTGGTTATAATAATAGAAATTAAGAATTAAACAACAAGAAAAAACTAACAGAATGAGTAAAAAGTGTAATTTATAAGTTAATTTGTTCATTCACCGAATAATTTAATTATTTTTGGAAACTTTGTATCATAACTTTTTTTATGTACCCGTTCACATCAATGAGAGTGGAATCTTGCATTTTTCATTTTTCCACTTTTACATTTTCTGAAATGAATACCCTTTTTATTTTACTGCACTCAAAAAAAAAAAAACCTTGTAAAATTACAAAAAAAAAATTGTAACTTTTTTTTTGCTACTTCCTATTTGACAAAAGTTCCTAGTAATTTTACAAGCTTTTTACCAATAATTTTGTAATTTGACAAGGTTTTTACCAATTAAATTGTAAATTTACAAATTTTTTGACTCGATAAAATTTACAAGGAGGTTTCGTAACTTTACTAGATTTTTTGCTACCTCCTATTTTACGAGAATTCCAAGTAATTTTACAAGCTTTCTACCAATAATTTTGTAATTTTACAAGATTTTTACCAATAAAATTGTAACTTTTTTGGCGAAATAAAACTTACAAGAAATTCTCGTAAATTTACTAGAATTTGTTTGTAAAAAATCTTGGAAATTTGTAAAATAACAAGAAAAACTGTAGAATTACAAGAAAAACTGTAAAATTACAAGAAAAACTGTAAAATTACAAGAAAAACTGTAAAATAACAAGAAAAACTGTAAAATTACAAAGAAAAATGTAGATTTCGATCGAAAATTATTTGTTAAAAAACAAGGAAAACTTTAAAATTTTGGTAAAATGGGATTACGAGACTTTTCCTAATAATTTAACAAAGTTTTTTGTGTGTGTGTGGATGCTCCATCATGTTAGTAGTTTACACCTTGCGGGAATTTTTAACACCGTCTATATTATGGGCGTGGCAGCAAAAATTACAAAAAGTCTTATTTCTGGAAATTTTAAGAAAGGAAATTGGGAAAAATTTGAACTTATAAAATTTTGCTTGATTTTTTTTTAAATGTAACTTTTGTATGGAAGCTATCTTAGGAAGTGGAGGCAGGGGTTAGAATTGTTCTAGAAAAATGTTGAGTGGCCAAAAATAATGGAGGTTGGTCTTAAATATCATCCCTCTATAAGGCTCCGAGGGAGCGGTAGGAGCTGATTTAATAAAACCAGTTTATAAAATATAAAAAAATTGTATGGGGACCGCCTTAAGGATTAAATATAGAGAGTAGATATGTTTTGATAAAATGTTGGGGCTAAAAAAAATACTTGGGGTCGGTCATACACTCAAAATAATTACTCTGTTAAATACTCTGTAAAATGACTGTAATCTTAATTCGACAGATATTTGACAAAGTTATCTGTCAAAATACAGATTTTAAGAAAATACTTTGTATTTTTTTGTGACCGAAAAACAAAATTTTATCTGTTATTTTACTTTTACTTTGTAATCTCTATTTTACAGATAATAAACAGAGTTTTTTTGTTAAAATACAGATTTTAGAAAAACACTTTGTTTTTTTCCCCGTAACCAAAATACTAAAAATCATCTGTAGTTTTACTAATTGCTCTGTAATACAGTTTTCAAATAATCTCTTCAAAAAACTCACAAATATTTCAACCCGTCTTAAAAAAACGTCTTAAATTTCAATAAAAACTGGTTAATTTTAGAGGATGTCCTGTAAAATTGGGTACTCGTAAAAAACTCGTAATTTTTACAAAAATAAAAAAAAGTAAATTTACAATTTGGAAACATTAAAGCAGGCAAATTTACACGATGGCATTTCCCAATTGTCAACACAACTTGTGACTGTTGTGTAAAAGCCATATCAAGTTCATTGAAAAAATATATAAGAAAGTCAAGGTAAAATATTGGTCGCTTTTTATCCAAATTTTACAGATAATTCTGTAAATTTACAGTTTTTTTTATAGAAATTATTTTACAGAGTTTTCTTCGTAAAATAACAAAAAATCTTGCTGGTTGGAAATCTATGGTATTTTCTGCTGGCTCAGCAGAGTATCTCTGTAATTTAACAGAGTGATTATTTTGAGTGTACATTTGATACCTCTAGGGGCATCCTAGGGACAGTAAGAGCGATGGGAGCTAATTTCATAAAAATGCAATTTTGTATTGGAGGCCCCTTAAGGAGTTGAGATAGGGAGTAGGTTTGGTTAAAAAAAAAATTTTGGGGGGTAATAGTGAATCCAGTTGTAAAAGATGCGCTTCACCTGGAGTGGAGGAAAGTATAGAACACATACTTTGTCACTGTCCAGCGGTGGCAGGGAGTCGCCGATCGATTACTGGTCAGATAAGCTTCTGTACTTTGGAGGATATAACGCGAATGGATCTTAGAATATTAAAAAGACTCGCAATGACTTTAAACGTGTTTAACACTAAAAATATTTTGTAGGCAAAAAAAAAAACAAGTAAGAAAATTATAGTTCGTCAAGACCGACCATATAATACCCTACACCAGAGTTTCCCGGAAAATGGGTCACAAGTTCAAACATGGACCGATTAGATCTATATTTTATCAACTCTTTAATAAGTGTAAAAAACACTCACAAATCAAATTCGATTGAAATTGGCTTCTTTTTGTTGACAATAATCCGCTTTAACTGAATATCGGGCGAAACTTTCACATGGTGCCTAAGTCCAAAAATGGTTCGTTGAAATCAGATTTTATAAGGTTATTAAAGTACGTTTTTAGCATACACAAACAGAATTTTAATTAAATATTTTCTATTTTCACGAAATTTGAGAGATTTATGTGAAAATCGGGAAGGTGGTTTGTATGGGGGCTACAAGAAGAACTGGTCCGATTTCTTTAAAATGCGGAATGGTGATTTGTGTAGATGAAACATGATTACCTGCCAAATTTCGAAACGATACCTATTATAATGCGGTTATAAGAGTCATTTGAACCAAAACTAAAGAGGACCTTTATATGGGGGCTAGGTCTAAATATGGACCGATGTTTTCCAATTTCAATAGGCTTCGCCCTTGGGTCAAAAGAGGCTTAATTTTAAATTTCAAGTCAATTGATTAAAAATTACGACCTGTATCGTGCTTACACCGTCTACATGGACAGAAAGACAGACGGACGGACAGACGGACGGTCGGACGGACATTGCTAAACCGACTCAAAAAGTGATTCTGAGTCGATCGGTATAAGTGGGTCTAGGTCCAATGTCGGTATAATTAAAAGTGGGCCTAGGACCAATATTTGGGGTAGTTACAAACATCAGCACAAACTCACCTAAAATACCTAAATACCTACGAAAACATTAAAAATTAATGATTTCGTAGGTTAATTTTACAATTTTTCCAATTAATTTTATTTTAAAAAAAATATTTTTTTTTTTTTTTGTGGAATCGATCCCGCAATCAACTACATTCTTGCCAAAGTCACTTGATACAAACATATTTTTATATCTTTATAAATAATTTTTTGTCTACAAAAAAAAAAATAACCAACACAAGTAGGTAAAAACTAATGGCTTCTCTTTAAAAAATTCCAGCTATTTAAAAAAAATAACGTACACAATTCATTAAAAATTAAAGATGAATCACTTATTTTTACTAACAGAACCAAAATAAATGACTTTAAAAATTAAATGCTAATAAAAGTTTTTATTTTTTATGTTGTTATTTTTAAAACAAAGAACACAAATAGTCATTAAAAAAAACTGAACATTGAACAATTTTTTTTTCTTTTAAAAACGACAAAACATAAAACTTTTTAAATAAACTACAAACAGTTAATGACTTAATTTTTTGAGTGAACTTACGCCGCTAGCGGAAAAAGTTTTGTGGTATAACTATGGACCAAAAGGTCTATGGGAGGTGTAAATCGTACCTAACTAAACCGAAGTACCGGGTGAGTTAACTAAAGTCATATAAAAGGTCGAATGAAATTAGAAATTATATGTGTATATTTTGTTATAATTTTATATAATTTATTGCAAAAATTTTACCCTTTTTTATTGAATTAATTTCTAAAAAATTGAATAATAATTTTTTTTTTTTTTAATTTTTTTAAATGCATCTCACCCAAACCAATAATAATACACCGTCAGACAGTTAAAACTAAACATAAACTGGACGATATACGTCTGAAAGTAGAGATAAAAATATTAAAACTACATTTTCGGTTTTTCATTTCGTGATCCTGTTTCCTTTTAATATGGCGTCAACATTTTAAAGGATACATTTTGTAAAATATTTCTGAAATATTTGTACTTGTCCTAGGATGCCACTGGTGATGGAAAATGAAAGAGGAGGATCTCCCCTAATTTTACCCTTTTTTTATTTTGCCGTAGTATGATAAAAGAATGTGAAAAAAGTCCTTGGAAAACTTTGTCAAAATATTTTGTTAAAAATTTTGAATGATATTGAAGGATAAAGTTTTGAAAGGTTGTGAATTTTTTCCTGATATGTAAAAATAATAATATAAGAAAATTTGGGGAGATCCTCCACTTCCAATTGCTATTACTAGTGGCATCCTAGGACAAGCACAAATATAAAAAAAAAATATTTTATAAAATTTAGGCCTTAAAACCGTTGAAGTCCTTTTAAAAGGAAACAGGATCACGAAATGAAACACTGTAAATGTAGTTTTACTACATTTAGTCTCGAGTTTCAAAACTATATTATCCAATTTGTGTTAAACGACTTGTTTCATTTTTCTCGGACGGTGATATTTACAAATTTTTACCCGGGTAGCTAAAAAAATGAAAAAACAGAAAATGTAAAAATTACGTGTTCTCTTCTCATATGGTGATTTTAAAAGATATTGATACGTATTTTTGACACAATATAAAGTGTTCTACAACGAATAAACCTGTATCACTAACTCAAAAATCTCATTTTTTGAGTTATGACACTATACAAGTAAATGAGCGATATATTGTTTAATTTTGTTTCACCAAACATACTTTACAATTTCACTTTTATAAGCATTTTGCTTTTATCACACGACTCTTGACCTTTTACTACGACAGAATATTACTGTCGGTGATTCCTTTAAAATCCATTTAATATTCCTCATTCATTATCTGGCATTAGGCTTGCCAGATCAAAAATGGTAAAAAGCTTGACATTTAGAAAAAAAAGCTTGATTTTTCTTGACATCCAGAAATAAAAGCTTGATTTTTCTTGACATTTTAAATATTTAAAAAATGTACTTTTTTAAACCATTTTGAGAATTTTAGTGGATTTGAGACTGAAAATAATAATATTTTTTAAGTTTTTTTTTACGCCCCAAATGCAAAAATTACTAACAGGCTTGTCGGGACTTTGAAAAATTTCGATTTTTTCTCCCTGAACCATTTTTAACGAAACAGATTTTTTTTTGGAAAAACTAATACTTTTTTAAGCATTTCTGATCAGTGCAACAAAAATTTCGAATAATCAAAAATCGGTGTAATTTTCAGAAAAAAAATCTTAAAAAATCTTTACTGAGAAAATGCGGTGACCGTTGTTAATGAATTTTTATAATTTAAAACAATTTTTGTAGGACTTAAATAATAAAAAAAGACGGAACTTAAAAAAATTAATCTCTGTTCTACGAAGAATTAGCAAAAAAGTGTGTTAATTTCAGCAAATTGTAAATGCGTTATGCAAAAGTGTTCTAAATTTCCAAAAAAATTGGAATCGGCTAATTTTAGAGTAAATTGTAAAGCCTTTTGAAATTTTTTAGTTGCGTTTCAGATATATACTTTTTACAGAATACTTAAAGAAATTAGTCATTTCGTAAAAGTGGAACTGCCCAAATTTGTCGCGCAACTGCAATGATATAGGAAAAATCAGTTCCTCTTCACGCTTATTATTTATGAAATAAAGGAGACATTGGTACAC
Source organism: Pegoplata infirma (assembly GCA_963921195.1). Classification (NCBI taxonomy): domain Eukaryota; kingdom Metazoa; phylum Arthropoda; class Insecta; order Diptera; family Anthomyiidae; genus Pegoplata; species Pegoplata infirma. The sequence continues at coordinate 204,504,357 of OY992539.1, forward strand.
CCAGTGGTAAAAACTTAATTTTTTTTGAAAATAATCATTAATTTGTATTTATATATGTATTTACATTTAAAGACTTATAAAATAAATTATTCTTGATTTTTCTTGACAATTTATTGGGAAATTGTCTAAAATTTCATTTTAGCTTGACAAATGACATTTTGGCTTGATTCTTGACACGTACTAAAAAAGCTTGACAATCAAGCCAAATCAAGCCCATCTGGCAACCCTATCTGGCATCCTTTGTAATGCTGAAACCCACACCATGCAAACAAATTTTTCACTCAGTCTCTTACACAAAAAATTAATGTTAAAATACCGTGGGTGGTCTTTTCTTGTTAACACAGTAAATTATAGAGATTTTTTTAATGATTGTCTGCGTTTGGGCGAAAAATACTAAAAGTTTGATTTCATTGAACTTTTTTTCTGAAAATTTTTTTGCTTGATAAAGTATTTATTTTTATTGAAAATACTTTACAATAGTTTTTACGCTTATACCCATATGACGTTGTCTTTTTTAGAATATTTTTCTTGTTTTTTTGTACGGATTTTTTTTAATTTATTCATACATTTCGTATTAAAAAACAAAATTCTAAAATTGTTTTTTTATTAAGTTTTATAAAAATTATAGACATTTCTGTTATTCCCATACCGTTTTTAAACTCTCCAGTTAGTGTTATCATCAGTAGGATTTTAAATGTCGGTTTGTCTTGTTATATTGTTTTTCATATATGTGATTTTTTTGTAAACATGTAACTCAGTCGAGAATCGAACCACGGCTATTTTTGTCATATTCATGCCATTAAGAACACAGGCTGACCGGCCCCTTAGACGATACAACCACTACATTGATATCTGTATTGTGCGTTTTTTCGGCAAAGAAAAATTTACAATTTTACCCAATTTAATTAGTAAAATATTATAATGTCTGTAATGCTTTAAAATCTGTAATTAAACAGAGTTTAAAGCCATGCTTTAAGCACATTTACAATAATCCCTCAAATTCATTTAGTTTATTATGACTGCTTTATGAAATGCTACATTAATATTTTTGTTTTTTTTTTTTAAATTGCAACTCTTTTAGCCTTGTAATACTTTTTAAAGGTTTCATATTTTTTTGTTTTGTTTTATTTTTTGTCATAGTTCTTGTTTAACAGAGTTTCTCAGTAATTTAAAATTAAAATATATTTTTAACGATGAAACTGCAGTAATCAATATTTTTGCTAATTTAAAAGTTAATTATAAAATTTTTTTATTATTTGAAATTTTTTATTAAAATGTGTCATGGATTGCGTAACGACACCTTTTTGAATTTATGATTTTCCACTTGAGAAGCCCGTTACAAAACAATTTCACATACTGTGTTCAGTAGTAAGCTTCATCATCTGCAAACAATTTTTCCATTAGTTTTGTTAGAATATATTTTGTTTTGTGTTTTATATTAGGAATTCCATAGACAAAATCTGAGAGTTTTTAAAAGAATGTCAGCATCTGCTATTTTTTCTAAAAGAAAATTTTTAACAGAAAAAATTGAGCCGGATAAATTTTTTATAGAAAAAGATGAATTAGATAAACTTTTTTACAGAAAAGTTTTTAGAAAAAGTTAATCCGGATAAACTTTTTTATAGAAAAAGTAAATCCGGATAAACTTTTTTATAGAAAAAGTTAATCCGGATAAACTTTTTTATAGAAAAGTTAATCCGGATAAACTTTAGATCCGGATAAACCTTTTTATAGGAAAAGTTAAATCTGATAAACTTTTTTATTGAAGAAGTTAACCCGGATTAACTTTTTTATAGAAAAGTTAATCCGGATAAACTTTTTTAGAAAAAGTTAATCCGGATAAACTTTTTTATAGAAAAAGTTAATCCGGATAAGCTATTTTATAGAAAAAGTTAATCCGGATAAACTTTTTATAAAAAAAATTAATCCGGATAAACTTTTTTATAGAAAAAGTTAATCCGGATAAACTCTTTTATAGAAAAAGTTAATCCGGATAAACTTTTTTATAGAAAAAGTTAAACCGGATAAACTTTTTCATAGAAAAAGTTAATCCGAATAAACTTTTTTATAGAAAAATTTAATCCGGATTTAAAAAAAAATATACCGGATAAACTATTTTACAGAAAATGTAAATACGGATAAAATTATTTTGTAGAAATAGATGATTCGAATAAAAATTTTTATGGAAAAATTTGAAATGGATAAACTTCTTTTATATAAAAATTTAATTACCATTTTTTATAGAAAATTTCGATCCGGGTAAATATTTTTATAGAAAAAGTTGATCCGGATAAACTTTTTTTATAGAAAAAGTTGATCCGGATAAACTTTTTTTATAGAAAAAGTTGATGCGGATAAACTTTTTTTATAGAAAAAGTTGATGCGGATAAACTTTTTTTATAGAAAAAGTTGATGCGGATAAACTTTTTTTGTAGAAAAAGTTGATGCGGATAAACTTTTTTTATAGAAAAAGTTAATCCGTATTAATTTTATTTAATAGAAAAAGTTAATCCGGATAAACTTTTTTTATTGAAAAAGTTAATCCGAATAAACTTTTTATAGAAAAAGTTAATTTTTTTTACAGAAAAAGTTAATTTTTTTTTACAGAAAAAGTTAATCCTGACAAACTATTTGATAGAAAAAGTTAATCCGGATAAACTTTTTAATAGAAAAAGCTAAAACGGATTAACTTTTTTGTAGAAAAAGTTGATTCGGATATAGTCTTTTATAGAAAATGTTGATCCGGATAAATTTTTTTATAGTAAAAGTGTATCCAGCTAAACTTTTTGATCCGGATAAACTTTTTTATAGAAAAAGTTAATACGGATAAACTTTTTTATAGAAAAGGTTGTTTCGGGAAAAGTTTTTTATAGAAAAAGTTGATCTGGATAAATTTTTTTTTTATAGAAAAAGTGGATCCAGATGAACTTTTTATAGAAAAAGTTGATCCGGATAAATTTTTTTTACAGAAAAAGTTAATCCGGACAAACTTTTTTATAGAAAAATTTAATCCGGATAAACAGTTTTATTGAAAAAATAAATACGGATAAACTTTTAATAGAAAAAGTTAATCAGAATAAAATTTTTTAAAGAAAAAGTTAATCGTGATAAAGTTTTTAAAAGAAAAAGTTAATCCGGATAAACTTTATTATAGAAAAAGTTTATCCGCATAAATTATTTTTACAGAAAAAGTTAATCCGAACAAACTTTTTTATAGAAAAAGTTAATCCGGATAAACTTTTTTATAGAAAAAGTTAATATGGAAAAACTTTTTTATAGAAAAAGTTGACTCGGATAAAATTTTTTATAGAAAATGTTGATCCGGATAAACTTTTTTATTGAAAATGTTGATCCGGATAAACTTTTTTTTGATAGAAAAAGTTGATAAATTTTTTTTATAGAAAAAGTTTTTATAGAAAAAGTTAATCGTGATAAACTTTTTAATAGAAAAGGTTAATCTTGATAAAATTTTTATAGAAATAGTTAGTCCGCATAATTTTTTTTTACAGAAAAAGTTAATCCGGACAAACTTTTTTATAGAAAATGTTAATCCTGATAAACATTTTTATTGAAAAAGTTAATACGGATAAACTTTTTAATAGAAAAAGTTAATCCGGATAAACTTTTTTATAAAAAAATTTAATCCGGATAAACTTTTTAATAGAAAAAGTTAATTAGGATAAAATTTTTTATAGAAAAAATTAATCGTGATTAAGTTTTTAATAGAAAAAGTTAATCCGGATAAACTTTATTATAGAAAAAGTTAATCTGCATAAATTATTTTTACAGAAAAAGTTAATCCGGACAAACTTTTTTATAGAAAAAGTTAATCCGGATAAACTTTTTTATAGAAAAAGTTAATATGGAAAAACTTTTTTTTAGAAAAAGTTTGATCCGGATAAACTTTTTTATAGAAAAAATTGATCCAGATACATTTTTGTAAAAAAAGTTGATCCGGATAAACTTTTAAATAGAAAAAGTTGATCCGGATAAACTTTTAAATAGAAAAAGTTGATCCGGATAAACTTTTAAATAGAAAAAGTTGATCCGGATAAACTTTTTTATAGCAAAAGTTGATCCGGATAAACTTTTTTATAGAAAAAGTTGATCCGGATAAACCTTTTTATAGAAAAAGTTGATATGGATAACTTTTTTATAGAAAAAAGTTGATCCGGATAAATTTTTTTTTCAGTTAAGCCGGATAAACTTTTTTTATAGAAAAAGTTAATCCGGATAAACTTTTTTATAGAAAAAGTTAATCCGGATAAACTTTTTTATAGAAAAAGTTAATCCGGATAAACTTTTTAATAGAAAAAGTTAATCCGGATAAACTTTTTTATAGAAAAAGTTAATACGGATAAACTTTTTTATAGAAAAAGTTAATCCGGATAAACTTTTTTATAGAAAAAGTTAATCCGGATAAACTTTTTTATTGAAAAAGTTAATCTGGATAAACTTTTTTATAGAAAAAGTTAATCCGGATAAACTTTTTTATAGAAAAAGTTAATACGGATAAACTATTTTATAGAAAAATGTTATCCGGATAAACTTTTTTATAGATAAAGTTAATTCCAATATAAGTACTTTTTTATAGACAAATTTAATCCGGATAAACTTTTTAATAGAAAAAATTAATCAGGATAAAATTTTTTATAGAAAAAGTTAATCGTGATAAAGCTTTTAATAGAAAAATTTATTTCGGATAAACTTTATTATAGAAAAAGTTAATCCGCATAAATTATTTTTACAGCAAAAGTTAATCCGGACAAACTTTTTTATAGAAAACGTTAATCCGGATAAAATTTTTATAGAAAAAGTTAATATGGAAAAACTTTTTTATAGAAAAAGTTTATTCGGATAAAGTTTTTTATAGAAAATGTTGAGCCGGATAAACTTTTTTATTGAAAATGTTGATCCGGATAAACTTTTTTTTATTGAAAATGTTGATCCGGATAAACTTTTTTGTATAGAAAAATTTGATAAGGATAAACTTTTTTTTTATAGAAATAGTTGATTAGGATAAACTTTTTTTTATAAAAAAAGTTGAATAAGTTGATTCGGATTAACTCTTTTTATAGAAAAAGTTATTCTGATCCCGATAAACTTTTTTATAGAAAAAGTTGCCCCAGATAAATTTTTTTTTATTATAGAAAAATTTTAAACGGATCTACTTTTTAATATTTTTTGGAATTCGAACGGTCTAGGTCAACACATCCTTGAACTAAAAACTTTTATAATTGAAAACTCTGTAGATATATTATTAGTATCTGAGACACACTTCACAGAAAAAAGTTACGTAAGTATACCTAACTTTACAATATACAACACAAATCATCCTGACAATACCGCCCATGGGGGTACAGCAATAATTATAAAAAACTCAATTAAATGTACTGAACTAGAAAGTTTCAGAAAAGATTACCTTCAAGCTACCTCAATAATAATTGAAGACTTATTCGGCCCACTTGTATTGTCTGCTGTATATTGTCCACCTAAACACAATAATACTAAAATCGAATATATTAAATTTTTAAAATCAATTGGTAACCGTTTTATTGCTGGAGGAGACTTCAACTCCAAAAACACATTCTGGGGCTCGAGAATAACCCTTACAAAGGGCAGACATTTACTTGAAGCAATTAAGGAAACTAATAGCAAAATTTTAAGCACTGGTGAGCCTACTTACTGTCCAACTAATTTAAACAAAAAACCTGATTTAATTGACTTCTTTATCACGAAAAATATAAAACATGAACATTTAAAGATAGAATCGTGCTTCGAACTATCATCCGATCACTCACCCATAATACTTAAATTTAAAAGTAATGTTCTTCTTGCGACCCAAAGCAAATTTTCTTACAACAAAAAAACAGACTGGGAGTGCTTTAGAGAAATAATTGAAAATAAACTTGATACACAGATATCATTAAAAACCAAAGATGAAGTGGACAGTTCCATAGCATATTTTAATGACACACTAATGTATGCTGCAATAGATTCTTCACCTATAATAACCCAAAAACAGAACAAATATAGTGTATCGTCATCTATCAAAGAAAAGATTAAGGCAAAACGTAAACAAAGAAAAAAATGGCAATCAACAAGATCACCCTTAGATAAAAAAATCCTTAACAAACTCACCAAGGAATTAAAGGATCTTTTGAATAAGGACAAACAAGATAAACTGAAAAGTTATCTTGAAAACCTAGATTCAACCACGACAACAAACTACTCATTATGGAAGGCCACAAGAAAAATTAACAATGCTATTATCCATCAACCACCAATCCGAAAATCTGACTCGACGTGGGCCAGAAACCATAGTGAAAAGGCTAAGGTATTAGCTGATCATTTTTACACAACTTTTTCTAATCAAATGGACAAACAATATTTTACTCTGCCAAATATCATTCCAACCACAAACTGTCACATCAAAAATATTTCTCTACATGAAGTTCGAAATACTATTAAAACAAGAATTAATGCCAACAAATCCCCTGGGTATGACAGAGTAACAGGCAAACTTTTAAAAGAACTACCAAAGAAGGGACTTATCTACATAAGAAATATTTTTAACGTTATAATAGCAATGAAATATTTTCCTAAAGTATGGAAAGTTGCAGAAATAATTGCCATTGCAAAGCCCAACAAGGATGCCACAAGGGCTACTTCGTACAGGCCAATAAGTCTATTACCACTTTTATCGAAATTATTTGAAAAACTTATTTTTGATAGATTAGAACCAATACTAAGAGAAGAAATCTTATTCCAGAGCATCAGTTTGGTTTTAGACCCATGCACTCCACGATCCAGCAAATTCATAGAGTCACTAACAAAATTTCATCTGAAATTGATAGGAAAAATTTTTGTGTGGCTACATATCTTGATGTAGCGAAAGCGTTTGACAGTGTATGGCATGCTGGCCTACTTTATAAATTAGAAAAAAATCTACCAATGGATTTCTTTCTTATTCTACAAAGTTATTTAACTGACAGACACTTTTATGTTAAATATAAAGACGAATGTTCAAGCATAATTAAAATGGAAGCGGGAGTTCCGCAAGGTAGTGTCCTTGGCCCAATCCTATACCTTCTGTACACAGCAGACATTCCTATCCCAACAAGAAACACCGATATGATAGCAACATTTGCAGACGACACAATCCTATTATCATCAAATAAAGATATAACTATGGCCATATCAAACCTTCAACAATTGTTGGACAATACTTTAAACTGGTTTAAAATCTGGGGTATCTTAGTAAATGGCGAAAAAACAGTACAAGTGACTTACACTAACAGAAAGATAAGTGACCATCAAGCAATTACAATAAACAACACTCCAATTCAAAATGATAATAAAGCTAAATATCTTGGCATGATAATTGACTCTAAACTAATCTGGAAAGATCATATTATCCGTAAAAAAAATGAAGTAAAGTACAAATTTGGACAACTTTACTGGCTCTTAGGAAAGGATTCAACTTTATCTACACAAAACAAACTACTCATATACAAAACCATAATAGCTCCTATATGGAGATATGGCGCAGAACTCTGGGGTACTGCAAGCAACTCAAATATAAAAATCATCCAGCGAGCTCAATCAAAAATACTGAGAACTATTATAAACGCCGAATGGTACATATCCAATGAAAGTATACATCGTGATCTTAACGTCAGTACTATCCAAGAGGTCATAAAAAACTCCAGCCTAAAACATACAATCAAGCTTACATCTCATTCTAACAATGAAATCAGACAACTACCCAATAATGAGCTCTCAGGTTCAAGAAGACTAAAGCGATACACTCCATCGGAGCTAGATGCCCGATTCTTGTAATTTGGCGCAATGTATTTTATAAAACTTAACAAAAATAAAATTTTACTAACACTAAAAATAAGCTATCTTAAGTGTTGATTTAAGATAATTAATACCCAAACCTTAAAACTAATTACTAATTGTCATATAAAGACAGGTGTAAATAAAAAGGGATGAAAAAAAAAAAAAAAAAAAAATATTTTTTGTGGAATACCTCTCATGTTGATATACAATACAAATTTTTTATGTAACACATAAGCTGTGAAGAAAAAAAATGTCTATTTTTGGCAAATAAAGTGTTTAAAACTAACAAGAGAAGCATTTAAAAAAATATATTTTGGGTAGACTAAAGCAGACTTGTTGTTTAAATTTTTTATTTAAAGACAAATGAATTCCAAGTTGTATAATATCTAAAAATTGAAAAAAAAAAAAAAATACCTCATGCAAATATAAAACATAAAATAAATAGGATTTATTTTTTTTGTGTTAAATTTCAAAGGATTTTATTTTCTGTCAATTTCAGTTCTAATCTTTCATAATAAAAAAACTAGTTGATATTTCTATAAATCTATTTAAATAATATTTTTTCTTTAAATCTTTTGAAATAAAATACTCTCTCTCTTGAAGCTGGTTTTCCTTTCAATAATTTGTTTGTCTTTTTCCTTTAATTAGTATTATTATTTTTATTTAATAGATTGTTAAGCATGGTTTCTATTGAAGTACTAGTCCTACATATTTTTTTATTTATTTATTTCATTAATTTTAAATATGATTCTTAGTTTTTTATTTCTATTTGCATATAATAATGAGTTTGTTAGTTAAATATCAGTTAGCATGTTCTACAAAGTACACTAAAGTTATGAAAATTATACATAATTGTAGTCCTTAAAATAATTTTGAAATAAATACAACTAGAATTAACACAATTTTACTATATTAAGGTGTTGCAGGTAAAAGTAAATAGGGCAGTATAACATTTTTAAAGCAAAAAGAAATTTAAATTGATTTAAATAGAAGGATTCGAACCGAGAACCTCACGGCTGTTAAGTTGGATAAAAGTCCGGCTTAACTTTTTTTAGAGAGAAATTTAATCCTGATAAACTTTTTAATATAAAAAGTTTATTCCGATATACCTTTTAATAGAAAAAGATTGTCCGGATAAACTTTTTAATAAAAAAAGTTAATTCTGAAGAACTTTTTAATAGAGAAAGTTAATCCGGATAAAATTATTTTGTAGACATAAATGATCCGGATAATTTTTTTTTATGGAAAAAGTTGATCTGTATAAACTTCTTTTATAAAAAAGATTGATTCGGATAATCTCTTTTTATAGAAAAAGTTGATCCGGATAAACTTTTTTTATAGAAAAAGTTGAACCGGATAAACTTTTTTATAGAAAAAGTTGATCCGGATTAACTTTTTTATAGAAAAAAATGATCCGGATAAACTTTTTTATAGAAAAAATTGATCCGGATAAACTTTTTTATATAAACAGTTGATCCGGATAAACTTTTTTATAGAAAAAATTGATCCGGATCAACTTTTTCTATAAAATAAGTTTATCCGGATCAACTTTTTTTATAAAAGAAGTTTATACAGATTCCAGGGCTAACAAGGGAGTTGTTCACAAATTTAAGAAAATTTGAAAAATAAAACAGAAAAGTATTTTGAATAGGTTTATTTTAGCTCGAGGCCATTATTTTCTTTACTAATTAAAACTATGATATTCTCATAGAAAACTGTTCAAGAAATTTATTTTTCTGTTTTAAATTTATTTATGTTGATAATTTTTGCAAGACTTAGTCGACACGTACTTCAGAATTTGTCAGATTCCATTGTCAAAGCTATTTAGCAAATATAAAAACCCTATACTACAAGTAGCAAAGGGAATTTAAATGACAATTTGGTAATGTTCAGACGAAAATATTACTACATATTCGACTCTACTACCATTGGGAATTGGAAGAAAAGTTTAGAAAATTTACAGGAAAATTTCAGTAAATGTTAGGAAAATTCAGAAAATTTATGGTAAAATTAATAATATGAAAAATTATAAAAATGTAGGAAAATTAAGAAAATATTTGAAAAATTCAGACAAATTTAAATTATAATTAATTTTTATTAAAAAATAATAAAAATTGTTTTATTCGACATTTAAATTATTTTATTTTGAGTAGGTTTATTCTAGCTCGAGGTCATAATTTTCTTTACTAATTAAAACTACGATATTTACATAGAATAAATTTCAAGAAAATTTTTTTTCTGCTTTAAATTTATTTTTTGTTGGTAATTTTTGTAAGACTTAGTTGACACGGGTTTCGGAATTGTCAGATTCCGTTGTCAAGACTATTTAGCAAATATAAAAATTCTATACTACAAGTAGCAAAGGAAATTTAAATGAAATTTATAAATTCAAAACAGAAAAATAATTTTCTTGAAAATTATTCTATGAGAATATCATAGTTTTAATTAGTAAAGGAAATAATGACCTCGAGCTAGAATAAACCTATCCAAATTTAATAATATTTTAAAGCTCGAATAAAACAATTTTTATTTAAATTCTGATTAATTTTTATTAAAAAATAAAAATTGTTTTATTCGACCTTTAAAATATTATATTTTGAGAAAGTTTATTCTAGCTCGAGGTCTTTATTTTCTTTACTAATTAAAACTATGATATTCTCATAGAAAAATTTTCTAGAAAATTATTTTTCTGTTTAAAATTTATTTATGTTGGTCTTGCGAAAAAGACTTAATCGACACGTGTTTCGGGATTTGCCAGATTCCATTGTCAAGACTATTTAGAAAATATGAAAACCCTATACTAGAAAAAACTATTAAAAATTGATTTCTAACCATTTGGTTCATTAAAATATTATATTTTGAGTAGGTTATTTTATCTCGTGGTCATTATTTATTTTACGTATTAAAACTAATTAAAAAACAAGTAAGAGTGTTAAATTCGGCTGTGCCGAATCTTTAATACCCTCCAACTTGCAAAAAAAAAAAACATGCAGTGGCGTTTTATTTTTTTTGGGGGGGGGGGTCGGTAGGGGTAATTGGGGGGGGCAAATTTCCTCTTGAACTTGTGTTAAAAAATTCATTCTTATGCGTTTTGCACTAAAGAAATCCAAGTTTATCATAATTTAAAAAAAAAAAAATATTCCACGCCCATAGAAGGGGGGCGGACCAAAAAACAACGACAGTGTTTAATTCTCCAAATGCAGGACTTTGAACTTCTTGTAGTATAAAAATGTTGCATTTGTTAAATAAAAACACAAAAAAAATCATGTAAAAAAATGGTATTTTTCAGAGGTGGGTTTAGTTCTTCAAGGGGGAACTTTTTTACCCCTAGTCCGATTTTGCTCATTTATGAACCTAACCTGTCTTGGAATATTCGTGCTAAATATCGGAAGTCTAGCTCTTTTATTTTGGACTGCATCGTGTTAACTACAGACGGACAGACGGACATCGCTAGAATGTTTTAGAATCGATCACTGATCATAAATATATATACTTTATGGTGTCCTAGGCCGATACACGGAATGACAAAGTGAGTATACCCCCATACTGATGTTGGAGGGTATAAAAATGTAGGAAAATTAAGAAAAATCTGAAAAATCCAGAATAATGATAAAAATCTCGGAAAAAAATTAAGAAAATTAAAAATAATCAGAAAACTAAAAAAAAAAATCGCAAAATTTAAAAAAATCAGGTACAACTAAATCAAATTAAAAAGCTAAAAAAACATTTAAATATAAAACATGATTTGGCGGAAAAGAATCTCGCATACGCACACCATGACTCACCAATCCGGCAAAAAAAATATTTTTTAGATATTAGAGGGTATAAAATAATCTGCTTAACCGATTTTACTACCCTCACTTGTTTTTATAAATTTTATGTACATTTTTTTAAGGTTTTACAATTTTTTTTTTGGATTATACAGAATTTTCAACCTATAAAACAAGATTGTTTTATTTTTAAAAAAATCATAATAAAAAACGTACAATAATCTTGATTTACAACCTGCGTTTCCATAGTAAATCAACAACATGATATTTAAGGTTGTAAATGAAAAACTATAGTTTAACATGATTTTCAGATCCATAAAAAAAACTCACATACAAACGCCAAATTTTTTTTTTATAATTTTTTTTTTGTATTATTTTTTTTTTTATAAATTTTATTTTTATATTATTTTCAGATGTCATTAAAAAACCATTTGTCAATGTTGTTTACAAACACACTTCACTTGAAACTGGCAAAATGTTGAAAACGGCAAATAACTCTATCATCCGTATATCAACATTGGTTGGGATTTCTTTTTTTTTATTTTTCAACACAGTATTAAATGACATTTTCCAACTGGCACTTAGCACGGTAGGGGAAATCACAAGCCTTTAAGGGAAACAAAATATACAAAAAAAAAAAAAAACGATATAGATAAAAATGTTATTAAATGTAAAATAAAAAAACAAGTAATAAACTTAAATTCGGTCTTGCCGAATGTATAAATACCCTTTACAAAGTCTAAAGTTTATTCTGGCTCGAGGTCATTATATCCTTTACTGATTAAATTTATGATATTCTCATGGAATAATTTTCAAGAAAATTATTTTTTTGTTTTAAATTTATTTATGTTGGTAATTTTTGCAGTCCATTGCCAAGGCTATTTAGGAAATATAAAACAATATTCTAAGAGAAAATCATGAGTTTAATTAGTAAAGGAAATAATGACCTCAAGCTAAAATAAACCTACTCAAAATAAAATATAAAAATTAACCGGAATTTATAAAAAAATATGTTTTTCGACAAATCGTAGTTGAATAAATAAATTTTGATAAGCGGAACACAAATATTAAAAATGTTCCTTATCGGTCGAACGGTTTTCAAGATATCACTATTGAAATTTTAAAAATTTACGATTTTTACACGTTCACGAAATTTGTAAAAAAAATCTCAAAATGTCTGCCTTAGCACTTTCATAGAGCTTGAGACAATTTTTCTTTTAAATTTAATATGAGCTAAATCCGATAATTTTGATCTGTGGCGCCCTTTAATCAAAGTTTTGGATTTTGAAAAATTTCCTCCAATATTTTGGATTTTTGAAAAATTAAAAAAAGCCAAAAAGATACATCGGGCAATTTGAAAATTTTTTTTTTAGATTTTCCCAATTTGTTTACAGTTTTTAGTACCCTTGGAAGACTCCTTCGTGGTAAATTTTCAGATTTTTTGATGACCCGTTCAAAAGATATTGAATTTTTAAAAATTGGTAGTTTGTTCCTTTATTCAAACTACTTTTACTCATAACTTCTTCAATAATGGTCCAAATTTCAATTTTTTTTTTTAAATTTTTGTTTTTTTACGTACTTGTAAAAAAAAATCCCAAAAAATTCTTAAAAGCGCTCTAGTATGCGATTTTTAAGTTTTAAAATTTAAATCTCATTTTTGAAAATGTTTGTACTCTTCGATTTTCCTGAAATTTTTTTGCATAAAACTTCTTCCGATTCTACAAATTTTTTGCCCAGGAAGATCGTGGGATAGCAATTATTACTATTTTTTAAATTTTTTTGAAAAAATTTTATTGTAATTTTCCAATCTTAAAATCATTTTTACTGCTTCAATGGTGCGTCCTAGAGGGGTCATTTATAAGACCGACCCCCATTAATTTTTACGTCTTAACATTGCTTTGGAACAAACTAATACCCTATCTCCAATTTCTATGGGGGCTCCCACACAAAACGACATTTTTTAAAATTTGCTCCAACCGCTCTAACTGCCCTAATAGTGCCCTTAGAGCAACAAAATGTATGACCGACCCACAATATTTTTTAGTCCAAACATTTTCTATGATTACACCTACCCTCAATCTCTAATTGTTAAGGCGGACCCCTTAAAATTTTTTTTATTTTTTGTAAATTTGTTTTATTTAATCAGCTTCTACCGGTCCAATGGTGCGTCCGAGAGGGGTCATTAGTGAGACCGACTTCCATTTATTTGTACCCTCCAACATTTTTGTAAAACATACCTACGTCCTATATCCACTCCCTAAGTGGGCTTCCATTCAAAATTACATTTTTAAAAAATTTGCTCCAACTGTTATTTGTATGGGGTTTTTATAATCCGCTTGGCCTCAAATTTGTAAAATATAACTTATTGGTCTAGTTAAATAAAAATTTTCCCAAACAGTTGGGAATATCAAAAGTTTAAAAACACATCACTCTACAACCCACATTATATTTTTCTTTCCATTCTGCCCAAATTTTGAAAAATCGAAAATAAACAAAATAATGGTCACCTTAATATACAGTGGGCGACAATACACTGGAAACTTTTTTATAGTAGATGCAATTTGTTAAAGACAAAGTTTACAATACTAGACGTTATCATTATCAAACGAGTGTTATTCTGAAAAATGCTATGTAAGTAATTTATAAAGCTTTTATTTAAGCTTAATGGCGTCCAGATTGAATAAATAAATATAAAAAAATAAATAAATAAATATATAAAAATGACATGTTAGTTTGTTTGTTTGTTTGTTTGTATGTTTGTTTGTTTGTGTCGCTTTCAGAAAAAAACTACTGAACCGATTCAAATGAAATTTGGCATGTAGATAGAGAATTTTCTGGAATGAAAAATGCGACCAATGGCATCTCGATTGGATGCCCCGCCCCCTTTTACGCCCACTTTTTGTGAATTTCAGATTTTTTAATATATTTGGATGTTTGTTACTGTATTTGGATGTTTGTTACGCCCACTTTTGTAAATTCAAGGCTTTTCAATACATTTGCCTGTTTGTTACAATATTTGGTTGATTGTTACCAATTCACATGGGATACATATAGCAATTTTTGTGGAAGTGAATATAACCCTTACCGCATTCGGATTCGATGCCCCGCCTTTTTTACGCCCACTTTTTGTTAGTTTATGCCGTTTTCACGCCAAAACGACGTAACGAATTAAAAAGGAATTTGGCATACAGTGAGTTTTCTGGAATGCAATAGTGGCTTTACGCCCACCTTTTTTATAAATTCGACATTTTACAATATATTGGTTGTTTGTTTTCTTTAACATTCCACTTTATATATTTAAAATATCTTTCTTGAATTATCCTTATCCTTATCCTTATATATATATAAAAATGACATGTTAGTTTGTTTGTTTGTTTGTGTCGCTTTCAGGAGAAAACTACTGAACCGATTGAAATGAAATTTGGCATGTAGATAGAGATTTTTCTGGAATAAAAAATGCGACCAATGGCATCTCGATTTGATGCCCCGCCCCCTTTTACGCCCACTTTTTGTGAATTTCAGATTTTTCAATATATTTGGTTGTTTGTTACTGTATTTGTATGTTTGTTACAGGTTAGCATGAAATTTGGCATATTAATATGGTGCTTTTTGCAAGGAAATCCCGCATCTTGATTGGAAGCCACGCCACCTTTTGTAAATATAATATCCTCACAAAGGGGCGTGGCATCCTTTGGTTTTTCTTTCTATCTGGTTCACAACCACTGATAAACGGCTAAACCGATTTACATGAAATTTTAACCACAGATAGTACTAACTGAGGCGGGAACTATAGGTCAAAAGAGAGAACGATCGGCCAAGTGGGCGTAAAATGCCACGCCCCTTTGTATTACATTGAACGTTATTTCTGCCTTTTCAGCAATTACGTTTAAATGGCTGAACCTATTTTAAAGAAATTTTCACCACATATAGTACTAATACAAACGGGAAACATAGTTCATAATAGGACGGGGACAGACAAATGGGTGGAAATGCCACGCCATTTGTATTAAATGGAAAGTTATTTCTACCTGTTCCGTAATCACGCTTAAACGTCTGAACCGGTTTTAATGAAAATTTCACCACACATAGTACTAACCCAGGCGGGCACTATAGGGTATAATAGGATTGCGCTCTGACGGATGGGCGTATAAGTCCACTCCCCTTTGTTCTACATTGGAAGTTATTTCTGCATATTCCGTAATCTCTCTTAAACGTCTGAACAGATTTTATTGAAATTTTTAACACAGATAGCACTAACCGAAGCGGGAGCAATATGCCATTTCAGCACGTGATTGGGCAAAGGCGTTGTACTAATTCAAAATTACTATTGCTGCTATAATAAAGCGCGTTTGGACAAAGAGGCATTAGTTGCAACGCTTCTTTGTACTATACTAAAAGTTGTTTCTGTCAGTTCCGCAATGACGCATCAACGGCTGAACCAATTAACACAAAATTTTTGCAACTAATAGTAAACGAGGCGGGAACTATAGGACATAAAATAAGCGATCAGACAAAGAGGCATAAAATGACACCCCTGTTAATCTTATTGCACGTTCTTTTCGCCTTTTTCACAATCACGCTTTTTCGGCTAAACTGGTTTAGAAGAAATTTCCACACACAGATAGTACTAACCGAGGCGGGAACTATAGGCCGTAAATGAGTGCGATTTGACAAAGGGGAGTAAAATCCCACGCTCTTTTATATTACATTGAAAGTTATTTCTGCCTGTTCCATAATCATGCTTAAACGCCTTAACCGATTTTAATGAAATATTCATCACATATAGTTCTTCAGAAGCGGGAACTATAAACCATAATAGATCGCGAGGCGTAAGTTGCCACGCCTCTTTGCACCACACTAAAAGTTTTTTCTGTCTGTTCCGTAATAACGCTTAAGCGCCTAAACCATGGTTGGTTACCGTTACCCTTATTATACCGTTACCGATTCAAAACCCTTTCAAATCGAATACCGTTACCGATACCTCTAAAAATATTTTTAAAATACCGCTACCCTTACCGTTACCGTTATAATTATTAGAAGTTACCGGTATTGTACCGGTATTCAAAATTTTACCTGTTTTAAGGGATTTTAACGAACAAAAAAATAAAATCAAATTGCTAACATAATTTTAAATTTATAATTTGCAAATTATCATAAAATAAATGACAAAAATAATAATCATATTAAATCTATACTGGTTTTTGGGTCTATAAAATATTTTTAGCTTTCAGTTCTATCTTTTTTCAAATTTTTAACTAAATTAATAATACCGGTACGTACCGGTTTGGTTGGTTCGGTACCGGTACATACCGTTACCGAAACGATTTGAAAACACTTACCGTTACCTTTTCCGAAATAAATTAAAATTAGATACCGTTACCGTTACCCTTACCGTTATTCGTTTCGGTAACCAACCTTGGCCTAAACTGATTTAAACAAAACTTCCACAACATATAGTACTAACCGAGGCGGTAACAGTATGCCATATTAGCGCGTGATTGGGCAAAGGCGTTGTAGAATGCTGCACCCCCTTGCACTATTTGAAAATTATTTTTGACAGTTCCGCAATCACGCAAAAATGGCTAAACCTATTTTTACAACTGACTAACCGATGAAGGCCATATCAGCATGCGATTGAACAAAGGGACGTAAATTACCACACGCCTCTGTAATATATTGATAGTTATTTCTGCCTATTGGGAAATCACGCTTAAAAGTCGAGTAGTAACCTGGAACAATGGGCCATATCAGCGCGCGATCGGACAGAGGTGTTGTAAAATGATGCGAAATTTAAATTTTCACCAGATGTAGTGCTAACCGAGGATGGAACCATAGGGCATTACTAACTATCATTCATTGTATAATATTTTTTCAACCCGGGCAACGCCGGGTGCAAAACAGCTAGTAAATAATAAATGTGCTTCGAAGGTCGATCTGGAAAATGAAATTATTTATAAACATTTTTTAGAAAATTTTAAAAATATTTCCGAGCCGATATTTTCCAAGTTCAAACATTAAAAATTTAAAAAAAGGTCCAATAGTTTTTATTCAGTGAACAAATAAATTTTCCAACAACCCAAACAAACAGTGAAATTTTTTAAATACAGTAGAAAAAATCCACATTTTTTGTCCTCCAATTCTTTTGACTACAAATTTTTTGTAAACAAAGAAAAGATATTATTGTTTATTAGTTTTTGTAATGAAATATCAAAATAATTAAAATTTTTCTTTGTTTACAAAAAATTGGTGGTCAAAAGAATTGGAGGTCAAAAAATGTGTTTTATTTCTAGAGTACTTAAAAAATTTCACTGTTTGTTTGGGTTGTTGGAAAAATTATTTTATCACTGAATAAAAATTATTGGACCTTTTATTAAATTTTTAATGTTTGAGCTTGGAAAAAATTGGCCTTAAAATATTTTTAAAAAATGTTTTAAAAAATGTTTACAAATAATTTCATTTTTCAGATCGACCCTCGTAGCACATTTATTATTTACTCAATCTGGACGACATTAAGCTTAAATTAAAGCTTAATAAATAACCTCCACAGCATTTTTCAAAATAATACTCGTTTGATAATAATAATAATAATAAATTTAGTATTGTTAACTTTGTCTTCCACAAAGTGCATCTACTATAAAAAAGTTTCCAATGTATTGTCGCCCACTGTATATGGGGCCTTCCAGGCCAAATCACTCACTTTTAGACTGATTTCGATTAATTTGTTTTAAATGTTTTAATACATATTAAATGCAACCTGCACTCAAATTTTCAGCTTTTTGTAGCAAGTTGGTGTTGAGTAATCAATTTTTCAAAATTGAGATTTTTCAAGAAAAAATTAAAAAAATTTAAATTTTCAGTTAATTTTACCCAGTAAAAAATATTGATATCTTAAAAAAAGTTTGACAGCATTTTGTTGGTATTTAAATTTAGTTTTAGAAAAAAAATGTAAAAAAATTATTCAAAGTAATTATCACTTATTTTTTAACGTTTAAAAATTAAAATCGACTTTTTGAAAAAGTCCGAAACCTTCGATTTTTATACCCTCCATTGTCATTCCGTTTGTAACACCTCGAAATATTGGTCTAGAACCCCATGAAGTATATATGAAGGGCTTATTGTAAAAACTCGATAAGCAACATTTCATTTTATGGTGGTTTTTGCTCTTAAACTTTTGAAATAAAGTAGAAAATAGAAGTTTTGCAGAACTCTCCGTCTCAAGATACTTGTTCGAAGGGTTTAAGCAAGACTTTTGCCAAAAATTTGTCAATGGGACATCAATAGAAGGCAAAAAACAACAAATAAAATGTTGCTGATCAAGTTTTTGCAGCAAGCCCTTCATATATTCATGATCCTCGATCGATTTTAAGACGATCTAGCGATGTTCGTCCGTCCGTCTGTCTGTCTGTTGAAAACACGCTAACTTTTGAAAGACTTTACGGAGGCTCCTGAAGTTTGACAAATATGTTGAGCATTTACCTGGTCAGGTTGGTAATGCAATCCAACGAAATCGGTCCAGTGGTTCAAAAGTTATGACCAAAATACAGAATTTCGGCAAGGGGTTTTCGTGAATTTATGAGAAGAAATACACGCTAACTTTCGAAAGGCAACTCTGAGGATACTGAAGCTTGGCATATATATTTGTCGTTCCTCTGGCCTAGCTTGTATTAAATTTCAGCCAAATCGGTAGAGTGGTTCAAAAGTTTTTAACAAAACCGTGAATTTCAGATTAGTTTCACCTTAAACTCACGTTTGAAACCCGTTAAACATGTTTTAAAAGCATTGATAAGTCCCAAAAATATTTAACAACGTATTTTTGTCACTCAAAAATATTTTTAAACTAAAAAAAAAATGCACTGGTAAAAATTTTGCAATCAAAAAAAAATTACACTCAAAAAAAAAATATGTACTAATTTTTTTTTGAGTGTAAAATTCTACTCAAAATTACTCAAATTTTGACTCTGGTTTATTTCCACTGGTAAAAATTTTGCAATCAAAAAAAAAATTACACTCAAAAAAAAATTATGTACTAATTTTTTTTTGAGTGTTAAATTCTACTCAAAATTACTCAAATTTTGACTCTGGTTTATTTCCATTAATCGAATGGGGTCGGGTCTAAAAGTGAGTAATTTGACGTAGAATGCCCCATTTACTTCATGAGGCCCTTGGCCAATATTCCCAGGTGTGAAGTGTTACAAACGGAATAACAAACTTATTTATACCCTCTATCACTAACAATAAGTGTAGGGTATAAAAACAAACAAAACCATGAATTTTTTATTTTTTTTTTTTTAATAAAAATCCTTTAAATTTTCATGTGTGTTAGCCATTGAAAAAAAAAAATAAAAAATCCCTCACACACACTCGAAAAAATAATGAACCTTCATCACCTTCTTCTCCATTATACATATTCGTTCCATTAGCAAATAAACCCACCTGAATACGTGTATTATAGTGTAGTCCCTCTGGGCATTTATTCAAAATGGCAACACCACGATTACATTTGTAAAATACACTACAACTGGTTGGTGAAGGCTTTTGTATGACAAAAGAATCATCTGGTTGTTCAGCAGGACATACAATCTCAGCTTGTGTCAAATAACACATACACACTGTTAACAAACCGAATAAAATTAAAGCCTTAAAATTCATTTTTAATTTTTTCTTGCAAAAAAACTTGAATGCAGTTGGACAACAAGCACTTGAGCAGATAACTGTATATCGATAAAATACTTGCTGTTACTTTTATATGACAGAACTTGGGTAAAAATATTTTAGATGAAGTGAAATTTTAAAATAACCCAGCGAAGTTTTTTGCAAGTGGTTGTAAAAATTTAAAGAATTATAAAGAATTATTTTTAATACTTTTTTTGACTTATTCAAAACGCCTTCGAAAAAAATTTAAAAACTTCAGTGGGCCATAAAAAGAGAACTTAGGCTAAGTTTTCAAAACCCTTCTAGGGGTTTGGTCTTCTATTGGTATACTTTAATTTTTGTTGCTCCCGTCCGAGATACACTCGATGACCCCAATTTTGTTGCACACTGTTATAAATACATTTTTCATATTTTTATACCCTCCACTCTATTGATAGAGGGTATATATAAGTTTGTCATTCCGTTTGTAACACCTCGAAATATTGGTCTAGGACCCCATAAAGTATATATATTTATGATCCTCGATCGATTTTAAGTCGATCTAGCGATGTCCGTCCGTCCGTCCGTCCGTCCGTCCGTCTGTCTGTCTGTCCGTAGAAAACACGCTAACTTTTGAAAGACTTTACAGAGGCTACTGAAGTTTGGCATATATGTTTGTCATTTACCTGGTCAGGTTGGTATTGCAATCCAGCCAAATCGGTCCGGTGGTTCAAAAGTTATGAGCAAAAGAGTAAATTTCGGCAAGGGTATTTCGCGAATTTACGAGATAAAAAACACGATAACTTTCGAAAGACAATAATGAGACTACTAAAGCTTGGCACGTATCTTTTTCGTTCCCCGGGTCTATTTGGTATTAAATTTCAGCTCAATCGGTCCAGTGGTTCAAAAGTTATAAGCAAAACCCCGAATTTCAGATTAGTATCATCTTAAATGCCACGTGTTTAACAAGTTTTAAAAGCATTGGTGGTAACTAAACAATGCTTTTCAAACTTGTTTAATTTTAAAGCAATGCTTTTTAAACTTGTTTAGTTTTAAAAGCATTGGTAACTTAAAAATTACACTCGAAAAAAATTTTGCACTCAAAAAAAATTTTACACTCAAAAAAATTTACACAAAAAAAAAAAATATTTTTTTTACAAAAAATGACAATATTTTGTGTAAGAAATATTTTTACAGTAAAAAAAACATTACACTCGAAAAAAATTTTACACTAAAAAAAAAAATTAGTAATTTTTCTTTAAAAAAAAAAAAAATGACAAAAAAAGAGTTTTTTACTTAAAATAAAATATTTCTAATCAAAATTGTTAAGTTTTTCACGTTAAAAATGTACTACCCTTTAAAAAAATGCATTGTGGAGGGTATTCATAGATTCGGCAAAGTCGAATTTAACTTTTCTACTTGTTTTATTTTGTACTGACCTGTCTGTTGTTACAGATTCTACTGGGATTTGAAATGTAAAAATTTTAGTTTTTTTATCTTTAATGTTTTTTTGTTTTTAAAGCAATAACAATGTTTTTGTTGTTAAGTTAATTGATTATTTTTATAAACAAATAATTTAAAATGTTCTAAAATTAAATGCTGATAACATCAATTTGCAATTAAGAAAAAAAAGTGAGAGTTTTTTGTTATCACCACCAAAATTTGATATGACAGGCAGAAAAAAAACATATAAATAAAAGGTAAAACATTTTTTTTATAGAAAATTTTTCAGATTTTAAATAAATTTTCTGCAATTTTCATAAATTACTTCATAATCCTTTACAATTATTTTTTCCATACAAAATCTCTTTATAATTCATTTATAAACAGCCACTCTTAAATGGCCTTTTATAGCCATACTATAACTAATCAATCAAAAGATATTCCTTTATAAATCTCCAATCCATTTAAAAGCCCTTAAATTCAACAAAATTATTTTTCGTTTTAAGTATTTACAATTTTTAACATTTCCACTTAAGTATGCAGTAGACTCTTAGATTTGTATAACAAAATTAATTAACCTTACTTCAAAATTTATTTATGAACATTAAAAAAAAAGAAAATTTACACAACATTAAACCGGTAAAAGGTGTCTGATATGAAAATATAAAACAAACAAAAAAATCAATACTACCATTAAGTTTTCTTCCATAAGCTTTTGTGAAAAACAAAAGCTATTTTAACCCTTCCTCTCTCCTATGCTTTTGTAGTTTTCTATTTTTATACTAAACACTTCGGGGCAAAGGTTATTATTTAATTTTTTTATATAGTTGGTAACAACGCTTGATGTCGGATTATCGTCTGTTTGTGTGGCGCTTACTTTCGATATACAAGCCAGAGATTTGTGATAGTTGGGATATATATTTAAGATAGTGTTTTCCATTTTGGTATTGCATTTCAGCAAAATCGGTTAGGTGGTTAAAAAGTTATGATTGAAAATGTAAGGCCATCTCCAAAATTTTAACCTGCAATAATAATCAAAAATAACCAAAATTTTCACGCTAATATAAAATTGTATCAACGGAATTATTGTTGTATAAACTGAGTTTCAGTAGAAAATTAAAATTTGTTTGTTGTTTATTTTTTTATAGTTTTTAATTAATTTTTTTTTGTAATAAGTTTAAAACATTTTGTAGGGTATTTAAAAATTCTGTCACTTCCAATTTTAATTTTTTTTCAACCTGTTTTAACTTTTTCTTTTATTTTTTGCAATTATGTTTTACCTTTATGAAAAGTTATTTTTGTATGCAAAAATAAAGAAAATTTTATAGAATTTTCATATTTTCTTCTTAACCACTTGGGTAGTAATTGTGTTTTTGAAATGTCGATTACAAGCACGATATTGTTCAAGGACTTAACCCAGCAAAATTTTAAATTTTAGCGAACTTTGTAGATTCTTTTTATTATTTTTTAATTAAAATTCTGTTTAAATTTTTAAATTAATAAAAATTATATATTATTCGAGCTTTAAAATTATATTCTGAGAATGATTATTCTAGCTCAAGGTCATATTTCTTTTACTAATCCCAGCAAAACTTTGGTAATGGGTGGTGATTTTATAACACATTACCAGGTAATGTATATAACATTTGTCCCACAACGTATTATTTTCAAGTGAAAAATAATGCATTACTAATAATTTGCTACGTAATGCATGATTATTGGGAAAAAATGTATTTCAGATTTGTTATTTCTAAACATTAAATCATGGATGACTTATATTTGGTTACATTATGTATTATTTGAAAGTTTGAAATAATGCATTATTTATAATTGGATGCATAATGCATTACAACAACATAAAAAATAATTATTTTATAAAAAAATGCATAAGTTTAAACTAGAGATAGGCTCACGACAGGAAATTTCGAACGACACACACTCACGAGCATATTTTATCTACTTACACTCACTTACAATTACGTGAGTAAATTTAATACAAAATTACTTTTTCACTACTCGTAACACCTTATATATTATCTTCTGGTATGCTATATTCTTTCATTTCTCGTAACCTATAAAATATCATATATTTTTCACCTTACTCGTATTCTTCGTTATAAATTTATGACTTATTTTATACCTTACTGGTATTCTTTGTGATAATGTGGATGCATTACTTTGAGTCCCATCGCCTGTTAAAATCATCAATGCTGCAATGTATAAAATAAGAGATCGAAATCGAAATATCGGTCGTGGACCCCATAAAGTATATATATTATTGATCCATGATCGATTCTAAGACATTCTATGCATGTCCGTTCGTCTGTCTGTAGATAACACAATGAAGTCCAAAATAAAACATCTAGACTCCTGAAGTTTGACACAAGTATATCTCATGTTCATAGGCAGTTTAAGTTCGTGAATGTGCAAAATCGGGCCAGGAAAAAAAAAAAAAGTTCCCCCTTGGTGAACTGAACCAACCTCTGAAAAAATACTCTTTTTTACATGTTTTTTGTATTTTTGTTAAATAAATGAAACATTTGGTATATTTATCACGATGGGAAGGTGCTCTCAACGCCCCCACTGACCGCATAACCCCCCCCCCCCCACCAAAAAAAAAACGCCCCTGACAAATTTTTTTTTTATTTTTTTTACATTTTGGAGGGCATAAAAGATTCGGCACAGCCGAATTTAACACTCTCACTGTTTTTTTTTTTTAATTTTACATTTTTTTTCGATTTTTATATAATTTTTTGATTTTTTAAAATTTTTTTCATTCATTTTTCTAAATTTTTTCTAAGTTTCAGAATTTTTTTTTTGCATATTTTAAATTAAATTTATATTTAAATTTTAAATTTTCTTAAACATTATTCTATTAGAATATCACGGTTTTAGTTAATAAAAGAAATAATGACCTCGAGCTTACATCTACTTTCAAAATTTCAAAATTTTATTAAAAAAAATTTAACATATAAATTTTTTTGTTTTCTGCATATATAAAGAACACATTGGAAAAGAAAAATGTGGAATATGGCGGATATCCGTCGGGTAATTTTTGGGGAATCGTGTTGTTGGAAGTTGGCGGATTTCAAGGAAATGTTGATTTTATCAATAATTGGGTTTAATAAATCCTTATAAACTACATTTTTGTGGAAAATTAACAGTTTTTTGGTGTTGTGGCACTCTTTTAAATAAACATCTGCTATGAAATCTTACCAATGTAGGACATCTTTAACCCACATTGGCTGGGGTTAAAAAATGACCGCCGCAGAAAATTTGAACTTTAGAACTTTTGTGATATAAACATGTATAAAATGGCTTCTGCGATTTTTGACCCAACTACAATTTCGAGTAGTATATTATATTTTGAGGATGTTTATTCTGGCTTAATACAATAAACCCCTCTTGAAAGGGGATCAAAAATTACCCATTCAGTAAAAATTATATATTTTGTTGATAATATGGGCCAATATGTGTAAAAATATATCATAAATATGTAAGATTTTAGGGCTGATTTTAAGTTATCTAATAGATTGCTACAAATCAAGGTTGGTTACCGAAACGAATAACGGTAAGGGTAACGGTAACGGTATCTAATTTTTATTTATTTCGGTAAAGGTAACGGTAAGTGTTTTCAAATCGTTTCGGTAACGGTATGTACCGGTACCGAACCAACCAAACCGGTACGTACCGGTATTATTAATTTAGTTAAAAATTTGAAAAAAGATAGAACTGAAAGCTAAAAATATTTTATAGACCCAAAAACCAGTATAGATTTGATAGAATTATTATTTTTGTCATTTATTTTATGATAATTTGCAAATTATAAATTTAAAATTATGTTAGCAATTTGATTTTATTTTTTTGTTCGTTAAAATCCCTTAAAACAGGTAAAATTTTGAATACCGGTACAATACCGGTAACTTCTAATAATTATAACGGTAACGGTAAGGGTAACGGTATTTTAAAAATATTTTTAGCGGTATCGGTAACGGTAACGGTATTCGATTTGAAAGGGTTTTAAATCGGTAACGGTATAATAAGGGTAACGGTAACCAACCATGCTACAAATCAATTTTCAGTAAAAAATATATATTTTTACTGAATGGGTCATATTTGACCCCCGGCCAAGAAGGGGTAACGATTTTTTTTAAGGAAAATATATTCTTACAAAATTATAGTAGGGGTAAAAAACACATAAGCCATTTGGTACTTGTTTATACACAAAATTTAAGCTTTAAAGTTCCAATTTTCTGCGGGGGTCATTTTTGAACCCCCACCAATGTGGGTAGACATTTTAAAAAAATGTCATCAATTTTATAAAGGCAGAGTCAGCAGCAAGTCAGAGGTGTTTTTTTTTGACGACTGGGAAATTTAAATTAATATTTCAAAATCTTTTTTTATTGCTTTAAAAAAAACTGTGTACTGGTTTACATTTAACTCTCTTCTTAAACCATAAACAATTCCTTTGAGATCCATAGTACCGCAAAAACTGTTTAGAAATAATAATGTTTTAAGTTATGATTTGTTATAGCGCTTTTTTTATATTGTTAATTCTACTTTTACTTGTTGTTGGTGGTATCAAGTATTTTACATAGCTATTTTATAAAGGTAATAATCATAAAGTTTACTTTTACTGTATGTTAACAATATAAAAGTTACATTTTTACATTAAACTAAATAATAATAATAATGGAAACAAAGTAATATTTTAAACATATTGCAGAAATGTATCAAGGGTAAATAATGTGCATAGTTTGGGAAACTATAATAATGCAATTTAAAAAAGTGGAAAGAAGAAAACAAAGTTTAAATATCAAAAAAAGCTTTTAATGGGAAAAAGTTATGGAGGGTAGACTAAAACGGACAATATTCTAATAAAAGCTCAACCAAAGTTTGTAAATGTCATTCTATAAAAGCCCAATTTGAAATATTATATTGAAATTCTGAAAGGACTAACTGAAATTTAATTGAAACCAATTTAAACTTAGAAAAATTCAATTTTCTAAGAAAAGAATTTAATTAAATTCAGAAACTAACATCCGAAAGGTGTAAATCTAAAAAAGTCCAATTGAAATTCAAACAAGTAAAAAAGTTAAATTTGGCCTTGCCGAATGTAGTGATACCCTCCACAATTTCAAAAAGATTATTGCAAACAACTTTTTCTAAAAGGAAATTACTTTTGAAAAAAATAAATTTTAAAAAAATTTCCGCGAAAAAAAAATTGTTAAAAAAAAATCCGCGATTTTTTTCATTTTTTGTCAAAAAATATGTTCGTACCTGTTTAAATACCATTTGGTGTTCAATAATGTTCACATATGTCAACCAGCAGCCGAATTAAAGCAATTTGTATTTTAAGGTTATGTTGAATGTACTAAAATTTTTGAGGTGTCCTTGCATTTTCGTTCATAACTTTTGAACCGCTGAACCGATATCGCTCAAATGCAATACCAAACTTCTCGGGAGAACTTTCAATGAATATGTTAAATTTCAGTCATATCCGTGTAGTATTTTGGTCGTGATAACCATTTCCACAGACAGACGGACATCGCTAGAATGTCTTAAAATCGATCGGGGATCATGAATATATATACTTTATGGGGTCCAAGACCGATATTTCGATGAGTTACAAACGGAATGACAAACTTATATATACCCTCTATCACTAAGTGGAGGGTTTAAAAAAGTTCTCTAAGATTTCAGAAAAGCCTTATCTATATTTAGAAAAGCTCAATTTAAATTTCAAAAATCCCAATTAAAATCCAGAAACCCAAAATTATAATTTACAATTTTTTAAGGTGTTTTCTTGAAATTATCTGGATTTTTGTAAGATTTTTTTCTGATTCTCGTGAATCACACGTAATGTCTCATGTAACTAGACAGGCTACGTTTAGTAATGGATAAAATCGGACAAGGGAAAAAAGTTCCCCCTTGAAGAACTAAACCAACTTCTGAAAACGCCAATATTTTAGACGTTTTTTTGTATTTTTGTTAAGTAAATGAAACAGTTTTATGTTCGCAGAAGTTCAAAGTCCAGCGTTTGGACCTAGGGGATTGAAAAATGTCTCTTTTTCGTCCGCCCCCTATTTTAAGGCGTGGATAGAAAAATATAATTTAAATAATAATAAATTTACAATACTTTAGTCCAACTTGTAAACATATAGCGCAAGGACCAATGAGTCACCCAACTCAACGCCCCACATTGGTTCCAAATCAAAATCTAGCAGGACAAAAGTCCAAAAATTAGTGTCCTTAAAATTGGGAATTAATAGTGCTAGGGGCAAGCTAAGGGTGTGTTCTGATCAAACTAATAACCATTTTTTGGAATTAGGTCTTTAACTTTGTTAAATATGCGAATGAAATAACATTTTTGGTATCCAATATTTAAAAAAATAATATATGTATATATAAGTGTTCAACTAATAACATCATATTATCCATGTTACATCAATGGTTTCAAAACGGTATATGTACAAGAAAGCTACAGATTTATACTTATTCTGGACATTAATAAGAAATTTATTATCGATCTTCTTCTTACATTTTTTGTACTTTGAAGTATGGTCAATAATAACAATATTTTTGAGGACTTATGAAACTTCCGCAGCTTGCCAAAACCGAATCCAGGCATATCATGTCGAATTACTACATACAACTTATAGGTAATTTATTACGGAACGTTGTCATACAGACATTTCTTGCAGGTTTTTGCAAGTTTAAAATTAATCACAGTTTATATGAAAATAGATTTTCGCGTAATTTTTTTTTTCTAAATAAAGTATCGAATTTTTGTAAGTTTTTGATAGCTTTTAAGTATTATAATTATGCTTAGCTTAAATAAAGCATTAAATGTGATGTTTCCTATTAAACCGCGGCCAAAATTACACACTTCTACTAAATTCAAAAATGTCCGTCCGTCTGTCCGTCTGTCCGTCTGTAGAGGACACGATACAGTCCAAAATAAAAGAGCAAGACTTCCGAAGTTTGGCTCGAATATGTCTTATATTACTAGGCAGGTTAAGTTCGGAAATGGATAAAATCGGACCAAGGGGAAAAAAGTTCCCCCTTGGAGAACTAAACCAACCTAATAAAAATCGCATTTTTTGCAGGGTTTTTTGTACTTTTGCTAAGCAAATGCAACATTCTTCTCTCAGATGAAGTTCGAAATCGCAAGGGGAAGGTGCTCCCTAACGTCTCCCCCCAACCCCCCCCCCCCCCAAAAAAAAACAAACCCCCCTGGATTTTTTTATATTGTTTTTTACATTTTGGAGGGTATAAAAGATTCGGCACAGCCGAATGTAACACTCTCACTGTTTTTTTTTATTTTTTTTTTTTACATTTTGGAGGGTATAAAAGATTAGGCATGGCCGAATTTAACGCTCTCACTTGTTTTTTTCAATTACACTTCTCGACAAAAATTTTTTTTTTTTTAGAGATTACAAAACTTTCAAAAAATAAGTTTTTGCATTTCATATTTCTGTTCTGCATATAAACCATTTTTGACATTAATGAATTACTGAAATTAGAAAAAAAATAAAAAGTTGTCGATTAGTGTAATCGACTTAGAAAAATTTAGACATGTTTTTTGAACTCAGCGACCCCAAAAACATATAAAACGATGATAAAATAATTTTGTCCAGCTAGATTTGGACTTGGAACCACTGTGCGCCCCTCCCACCTAAAAAAACGCCCCTGTCAATTTTTTGTACATATTGAAGGGTATAAAAGATTCGGCACAGCCGAATTCATCACTCCCACTTGTTTTATAATGGATTTATTAGTTTTTTTTTTTTAATTTCTTGCAAAAAATATTTTTAATAACGTTTTTGTTATTGGTAAAAAAATTTTGTGGAGTAAATAGATCTTGCGTGACTTACGCGTGAGCGTTATTAAATTTAATGTGAGTCAGGCGTACGTGTAAACATTTTTTTTAACTGAAAACAATATCGGTCTTCTCGTTGTAGCGAAATCTACTAAGGATTATAAAAATCTACTAAGGATTATAATATAAGGAATCGAACCCACGACCCCTTATTCATAGGCTAGCACGCTACCGACTAACCTACAAGGACACCTCCCTCGTAGGTTAGTTGAAATTATTATTATCCGGAGTTTATCCTAACTTTTTTTTGTTTTCCTTAATTTTCCTGACCTTTTATTATTCCCTCCTCTAGTAATAGAGGGTTTATAAGTTTGTCATTCTGTTTGTAATACCTCGAAAAATTGGTCTAGGACCCAATAAAGTATATATTAGGGTTTCTTCGTCTACCGGGCCACTCCTCTCTTCAAAATTGGTATGGGTTTAAACATTTCAAAAAAAAATATTGAATTACTTAAAAATATTTGCTGTTGAATGTCGAGTGGCGGTTTTTGAATTTAAATATGGCGTCCAATTTTTTACAAATATTATAGATTCGCTTAAAACTCTTCATACACGGGTTCTTGGGTTCGCTTAAGAAGAATCTGCAATTGGATTTTCAAAATTCAAAATGGCGAATCCAACATGGTGAAAATTGGAATTGCATTCCAATACCATGGTTGTTTTTGCAATTTCAGCAAGTGTTTTTCGCGAAATTACAAGATAAAAATTACACGATCACTTTCCAAAGACCTTAGTGACGCTGCTGAAGCATGGCATCTTCATTTGTCGTTGCCCTGGTCTGATTGGTGTTGAATTTCAGCAAAATCGGTTTAGTGGTTTAAACGTTATTTGTAAAACCGTGAATTTCATATTGGTTTCACCTTAAATTACCGTGTTTAAACCCCCTTACATACAATAAATTATTGTCAAAAAATGTTCAATTAAATCTATTGATCAACAAAATTCAAATGAGTCAGTCAATGTTTTGATTAAATTTTTTGTTATTTCCTTAAATGTCGAATTACAAATTTTCAACATACCAGATTTTTTTTTGCTTTAATTTATTTGAATAGATTAAATCAAAAATATACAAAATAACCTCAGTTTACTTTTTTTATTGTTGGCAACATATTGGAGAGCAAAAAAGATGAATTTTTTGATAATTTTGTCATAAGCATGCAATTCCTTTGTTAAATCAGTAATTATTTTGATTGACTATAATCAAAAAATTGATCACATTTTGCATCAAAATCGAAAAAATGTTTGTTGAAAAAATTTTCAATCAATCACCTACAATTTGATGATTGGTATAACAATTTTTTTAAATTGGAGGAATTTCAATAAAAAAAATTGATTGAATGCGCGTTTTTGTTGATTGCAATTCGTTACAAATGTTTTCTGTGTAAACAAGTTTTAAAACCAGTGGAAGATCACAAAAATATTTTACAACATATTTTTGTCACTCAAGAATATTTTTTCACTAAAACAAATTGTGGAGGGTATTCCTGAAATTTATGAATGAGTTCAGTCAAGTCGAGTTTAACTTTTCAACTTGTTATATTTACATTGAGTATTTCGGATGTCAGTTGGTATTTTCTGAATTTTATTTGGAATAGGTAAAGATTCAAGCGCTCAAAAATATGCGGAAATTTGATTTGTGGTTATGCATTGAGCTAAAACACCTCAATTCAACCGATGAGTTGACCTCACCTCCTCCATATTTAATGAAATTCAGTACAGAGGTTTAGTTTAACATTTTTTTGGGATATAAGTAGCTCTCCAAAATTTAAGGTTAAAAGAATGACCTTTGACCTTTTTCAGAAGAAAATCTTTGTGAATGTCATTAAAGTCTGTTTCATTACCTATTATTTGAAACATAAACGAGATATGTATCGTTTTTACTTTTTCAGATATTTTTATTTATGTCAGAACACTTTTTTTAATATATACGATTTTCCCAATTTTCAAGACCCCATATCTCAGGAAGAAAAACTACCAAAAGTCCAAAATTTTAGCACTATAATTTGTTTGTAAGGGCACAACTAATTTCCAGTTTCATCAAAATCGAAAGGGGTAAGGTCAAAAATGCTACTTTTTTCGGTTGAATTGAGCTGTTTTTACTCATATAAGATATTCTGTAATCCTAGTATTTATGTTTTTTAATGAAGTCATTATCATTTATTTAAACTTTTCAAGTTTAAATGAATAATCAAATTTAAAATTTATTTAATTTTACTATACTATTCCGCCGCTGGAGTATTGGGAAAACATAACCAAATTAATGATAATACTGCAGACTTATTGTTAGATATTAAATATTTATTTTTATTTTAAACAGACTACAAAAGTTTAAATAAGGAGTTCTCAAACTAGAGAATGAGTCGACTATAAAGTTGTTAAAAAGCTTTTAGCGGACGGATTCTTATTTTATCAGTTTAGGCTCCGTTAGTGTCACTGTCCCATTAAACCAAACGATACCGCTATTATATCGAGGCAATATCAATACCTTTCCTTATGATATCGTTTTTCCATAAAAATATGATATCGTTTGCGCTATCGTTGACTCCAGTCAAAACGATCAAAAATCGCCATTTTCTAGAATTAATCAAAAAACTATCGTTATTCCACACGATAACGATATAGTTTCGATATGAATATGTGATATCGTTTTCGCTATCGAAATTTCCACGAATGACGATAGCAAATGGTATCTAATTTTAATTTAAGGTTGTACCGTAATCGGTATCATATAGGTGATACCAATTTCGGTATCTCATATAGTTATTTGGTTTATTGGGGTTACCCAAAAAATATCGATATCGGTCTCTTGAGTCGAGAATGAGTCTATTTATAAATTTAAAGTTTGCTAGTTTGTGTTTAAAATTTCTGTCTCCAGTTTGGGAATTGCTGACTTGAATTTTAAGTAATTTCACATAAAAATATGTAAATCCCTTAGTGTATTATGAGAACATATCAAAAACCAATTTTTGCTTGTCTAACAAAATATTTATTAATTATTCAAAATGCACAAAAAGCACAAGCACACAGAAACAGATCTCTTTTATTTAATACACTATAGAAATATATATTTCATGGAATATAAATATGTTTAAAAATACATATAAACGAAATATTATAACTTATACGTATGAATTTGTATGAAAATCTGTATTAGTAAATGTACAACTAATACAAGCGTAGGATGAAACCTTAAGAGGAAGGGGAGTTGGTTTTACACAGAGAGAAGAAACATGATTGCGACAACAATAATGGTGGATAAACATAGTAAAAGGATAAACATAGTATGATTGTAGTGATCATATTATGACCATAGTATGAAAAAAATTGTCATTGTATAGTTGTTGAGGATCATAATATGATTATCACAATCATCCGAGTATGTATTATCAAATGACTCCACCATACCATGTTTCCCCTTCATTATGGATGATTTGGTGTGCTGCAATCATATTACAAACAAGGTTTTTCTCTGAGTGTTGTAACAAAACTAAAATTGATCATTGTTTTAGGTTGTAAAGAGAAATTCGACAAACATTTTCTTTTTCCTTCACAACCTCTGATATCTTTAACTGATCTACTGGGCTCTCCCGTCTGCCAGTGTCCAAATATAAGACTTCAACAAACAGACAGGCTGATATCGTTAGATCGACTTAAAATTTATCAAGGAGCACGAATGTAATTTCGAAATATTGTAAATAGCTATATTTCGAAAAACAGCCACAATCTTGCATGCACTATAAAAATCGAGAAAAAAATTTTATTTAACTTTTTTTTTACCATTGTAATAAGAAAAGAAAAAAAATATTATAAATAAAAGAAAAAAAAAAAAAAAAACACCACTAAAATACCTGTCTAATATACAACCCGTTTTTAAAACCCCTACTTTTACTCTTCCTCCATAATCTTTCGCTACGCCCCTTTCTTCTATTATGTCTTCCCTAAAAGCATTTTCATAATATTTTGTTAAAATATTTTATATTCTTTAATGATTTATGACTTTTTATATGTTATTAAATGTTAAACAAAACATTTTTTGTGGGTAAAATATTTCTCGCCATTTTAACTGCCCATTTTTGGCAGGAAAACTTTTAAATATAAAAACAAGCCAAATAAGTTTAACTCGACTAAGCCGACTACATAAATGCTCTCCACAATGTTAAAACATCAACATAAACATTAACCTTATCATTAACATTAACATTAACATTAACATTAACATTAACATTAACATTAACATTAACATTAACATTAACATTAACATTAACATTAACATTAACATTAACATTAACATTAACATTAACATTAACATTAACATTAACATTAACATTAACATTAACATTAACATTAACATTAACATTAACATTAACATTAACATTAACATTAACATTAACATTAACATTAACATTAACATTAACATTAACATTAACATTAACATTAACATTAACATTAACATTAACATTAACATTAACATTAACATTAACATTAACATTAACATTAACATTAACATTAACATTAACATTAACATTAACATTAACATTAACATTAACATTAACATTAACATTAACATTAACATTAACATTAACATTAACATTAACATTAACATTAACATTAACATTAACATTAACATTAACATTAACATTAACATTAACATTAACATTAACATTAACATTAACATTAACATTAACATTAACATTAACATTAACATTAACATTAACATTAACATTAACATTAACATTAACATTAACATTAACATTAACATTAACATTAACATTAACATTAACATTAACATTAACATTAACATTAACATTAACATTAACATTAACATTAACATTAACATTAACATTAACATTAACATTAACATTAACATTAACATTAACATTAACATTAACATTAACATTAACATTAACATTAACATTAACATTAACATTAACATTAACATTAACATTAACATTAACATTAACATTAACATTAACATTAACATTAACATTAACATTAACATTAACATTAACATTAACATTAACATTAACATTAACATTAACATTAACATTAACATTAACATTAACATTAACATTAACATTAACATTAACATTAACATTAACATTAACATTAACATTAACATTAACATTAACATTAACATTAACATTAACATTAACATTAACATTAACATTAACATTAACATTAACATTAACATTAACATTAACATTAACATTAACATTAACATTAACATTAACATTAACATTAACATTAACATTAACATTAACATTAACATTAACATTAACATTAACATTAACATTAACATTAACATTAACATTAACATTAACATTAACATTAACATTAACATTAACATTAACATTAACATTAACATTAACATTAACATTAACATTAACATTAACATTAACATTAACATTAACATTAACATTAACATTAACATTAACATTAACATTAACATTAACATTAACATTAACATTAACATTTTAGAAAAAATTGAGATGAATTAACTTTTTGATAGAAAAAATTGAGATGAATTAACTTTTTGATAGAAAAGGTTGCTCTGGCTAAACTTTTTTAATGAAAAAGTTGATCCGCATAAATTTTATTATAGAAAAAGTTGATTCGGAGAAGCCTTTTAATAGAAAAAGGCCGGATAAACTTTTTTTATAGAATAAGCTTTTATAAAAAAAGTTTTATAAAAAATATTTTTATTAAAAAAATTTTGATCCAGATAAACTTTCTTACAGAAAAATTTATCCGGATAAACTTATTTATAGAAAAAGCTGATCCGGATAAACTCTTTTTAAAGAAAAGGTTGATCCGCATAAACTTTTTTATAAAAAAAGATGATTTGGATACACTTTTTTACAGCAATATTTAATGCGGAAAAACTTTTTTATAGAAAAAGTTGATTCCGATAAACTTTATTATAGGAAAACTTGATCCGGATAAACATTTTTTTTTAGACTTTTTAGAAAAGTTTTCTTCGTTTTTATATAGATAAAGTGGAAAAATATAACCGGTTGATTTGGATAAACTTAAAAAAAATGAATCTGAATATTTTTTTTTATAGAAAAAGTTTATCCGGATCAGCTTTTTATTTAAAAAATTTTATCCGAATAAAGTTTTTCTGTAAAAAAGTTTATCCGGATGAGCTTTTTCTATAAATAAGTTTATCCGGATGGACTTTTTCGATAAAAGGTTAATCCGGATGAACTCTTTCTATAAAAAAGTTAATCCGGATGAACTTTTTCTATAAAAAATTAATCCGGATGAACCTTTTCTATAAAAAGGTTAATCCGGATGAAGTTTTTCTATAAGAAAATTAATCCGGATAAAAAAAGTTAATCCGGATGAACTTTTTCTATAAAAAAGTTAGTCCGGATAAACTTTTTCTATAAAAAAGTTAATCCATTAAAACTTTTTCTATAAAATAATTAATCCGGATAAACTTTTTCTATAAAAAAGTTAACCCGGATAAACTTAAATAAAAAAGGTTAATCCGGATAAAATTTTTCTATAAAAAAAGTTAATCCGGATTAACTTTTTATATAAAAAAGTTAATTTTTTAATAAAAAAGTTAATCCGCATAAACTTTGTCTATTAAAAAGTTAATTCTATAAAAAAAGTTAATCCGGATAAAATTTTTCTATAAAAAAGTTAATCCTAATAAACTTTTTCTATAAAAAAAGCTAATCCGGATAAACTTTTTCTATAAAAAAAACTTGTTCCGGATAAACTTTTTCTATAAAAAAAGTTAATCCGGATAAACTTCTTCTATAAAAAAAGTTAATCCGGATAAACTTTTTCTATAAAAAAAGTTAATCCGAATAAACTTTTTCTATAAAAAAATTTAATTCGGATAAACTTTTTCTATAAAAAAATTAATCCGGATGAACTTTTTCTATAAAAAAGTTAATACGAATGAACTTTTTTTGTAACATTTTCTATAAAAAAGTTTATCCGGATGAACTTTTTCTATTTATGCCCGTAATTTCAACAAGTAGGTAACTACGGGTGTAAAATACCTAATAGATATCTTTACCTAGCCGGTAAAATAACATTGAAAATTATATTTACCTAAGAATTAAATTTACGAAATTTTACATACACGGTAGATATCTATGCACTGATAGTTATCTGCTTGTTGAAATTACGGCTATAAAAAGTTTAAAGTCTCAGATTCTGAGACATTTTTCCTTATAGAAAAAAGTCTCAGGTTTTCATATAGAAAAATTCTCAGATTCTGAGACATTTTTCTTATAGAAAAAGTCTTAGATTCTGAGACATTTTTCTTATAGAAAGTCTCAGATTCCAATGCATTTTTCGTACAGAAAAAGCCTCAGATTCTGAGAAATTTTTTCTATAGAAAAATTTCTCAGATTCTGAGACATCTTTCTTATAGAAAACTTCTCAGATTCTGAGACATCTTTCTTATAGAAAACTTCTCAGATTCTGAGGTGTATGTTGAATATATGTACTTTATAGGGTCCTAGATCATAGTTTTCATGTGATACAAACGAAAGGAAAATCTTTGTGTGTATCCTTTATCAGTTAGTGGAGTGTGTAAAAAGAGAAAATACCTAAATTTTTTTTGGGGTATATAATAAAAAGTCATAAATTATAAATAAGGGCAACATTTTTATAAATTTACACACGTTTTAATAGGTTTTTATTTAAAACAAAATTTATTGTCTGTTTTGTTTTTTTTTTTTTCTTCAGAAAAAACAAGAGCGAAAGTGTATTTTTTATTTTGTAATTTTACCACAAAAAAAGGATTCACTTGAAATTTACTTTATTTTAAGAAAATTTAATTTATTAACCCTTAAAAGTCTTAAAAAGCATAGTTTTTCTAGACTGTAATTAGTGTTGAAAATTATTTGCTATTTAAAGCTCCAGGGTATACGCCAGTTTTTGGAGATAAGTTAATGCTTGCTTTAATTTGAAATTTAATTAAAGTGAAAAAATTAAATTTAAATCCTTTCAACTTCTTTTAAAAACCGTAGTTACTTAATTGTGTTCTTTAACATCCTTTGAATGTCCACAGGAGTCCAACAAAATTCCCAGTTGCTTTCATGTTTCGTTATGCTGGCACGTGACATAATTAACTCTATGCTTAAATTATGTTTTTTTTTTTTAATACTTTTGCTTATTTTCCACAATATTTTGTATTTCCTTTTGTCCTTTTTTCAAAATTTTATCTACTAACATTTTGTATTCTTTAGTAATCATTGTGGGAAGAAAAATGCTTATCTTTAACTACTTATAATGGAATGATGGTGTTGGATGTTAAGTTTTTGGTTATAGTACGTTTAGACTCCAAAAAAAAATATCTCAAAATTAACTCTTCTGTAGTTTTGGCAGTAAATATTATCCGTTTAAAAAAAAAAAGATTAAAAATATTTGTATTGCCAAAAAATCTGTCAAAATACATTCTCTTTTCCTCCAGTGTAAACGCCTTATTCACAGTAATTTTCATTTAGTTGTTCTTCTGTACATAGATGTGGTCATAACAATTTTTATGCTTTGCTGGTTGATATTATATAAATATAACACCAAGTTTTTTTTTTTTCTTTTTAAAGATGAAAAGAGAAATTGGTATGACTTAAACGTGAGTTAAGGAATTAAACGATAAATTTTTCTATTTTGTTTCCTTCTTTTACCCCAATTGCAGTACTCGTATATAAGTGTTAATCACGTTAATTTGTTAGTTGGTAAAACGTGATAAGCTTTAGCAAAAAGAGAGATAAGAATAAATATGATTATTGTTATTTTTTGTGTATTAAACTTTCTTGCAAAAACAGAATTAGATTAAAGGGTTCCAAAGACTTTTGTTTTTAATTTAAATTATCGATTAAAAGAAATACTGAACAGAAAAATCCTATATCAAAATTTTCTGATTCAAAGATATTTTTCGAATTAAAAAAAAAAATAATAATAATGGATAAGCTTTTTAAGAAAAAACGTTGATTCGGATAAACTGTTTTATACAAAAAGTTGATCCGGATAAACTTTTTAAAGCAAAAGTTGATGCAAATAAACATATTTATAGAAAATATAATTCGGATAAATTTTTTATAGAACAAGTTGATCCGGATAAACTTTTTTTATAAAAAAAAGTTGATCCGGATAAACCTTTTAATAGAAAAAGTTGATCCGGATAAACTTTTTTATAGAAAAAGTTGATCCGGATAAACTTTTTTTATAGAAAATGTTGATCCGGATAAACTTTTTTTTATAGAAAAAGTTGATCCGGATAAACTATTTTTATAGAAAAAGTTGATTCGGATTAACTTTTTTATTGAAAAAGTTTATTCGGATCAACTTTTTTGTTGAAAAAATTGATCCGGATAAACTTTTTATAGAAAGAGTTGATCCGGACAAACTTTTTTATAGAAAAAGTTGGTCCGGATAAACTTTTTTATAGAAAAAGTTGATCCGACTAAAGTTTTTTTTAGAAAAAGTTGATCCGGATAAACTTTTATATAGAAAAAGTTGATTTGGATAAACTTCTATATAGAAAAATTTGAATTTATAGAAAAAGTTGATCCAGATAAGCTTTTTAATATTTTTTTTTTATAGAAAAACTTGTTCTTGGGAACCTTTTTTACAAAAGAAGTTGATCCGGGTAGTCTTTATTATAAAAAAAGTTGATCCGGATAAACTTTCTTATAGAAAAATTTGATCCGGCTAAACTTTTTTATAAAAAAAGTTGATCCGGATAAACTTTTTCTGTTAAAAGGCTTATCCGGATCAGATTTTTAATAGAATAAGTGGATCCGGATAAACTTTTTTATAGAAACAGTTGATCGGGATAAACTTTTGTATAGAAAAAGTTGATTTGCATAATCTCTTGTACAGAAAAATTTGATGTGGATAAACTTTTTTATGGAAATATTGATTCGGCTAAACTTTTTTATAGAAAAAGTTGATCTGGATCATTTTTTTTATAGAAAAAGTTTATCAACATAAACTTTTTAATAGAAAAAGTTGATCCGGATAAACTTTTTCTATTAATAAGCTTATCCGGATCAAGGTTTTTTATAGAAAAAGTGGGTTTGGATAAAAAATTTTATAGAAAAAGTTGATCCGGATAAAAGTTTGTATAGAAAAATTTATTTAGATAATCTCTTTTACAAAAAAATATGATGTGCATAAATTTTTTTTATAGAAAGAGTTGATCCGGATAAACTTTTTTATAGAAAAAGTTGATCCAAATATACTTTTTATAGAAAAAGTTGATCCGGATAAACTTTTTATCGAGGAAGTTGATCTGGATAAACTTTCTTTAATAAAAAATTTATTGTTATAAACTTTTTTGTAGAAAAAGTTGATCCGGATAAACTTTCTTAAATAAAAAAATTATCCGAATGATTTTTTTTATAGAAAAAAATTATCCGGATAAACTTTCTTAAATAAAAAATTGATCCGGATAATATTTTTTACAGAAAAACTTGATCCGCATAAACTTTTTTTTAAGAAAAGTTGATCCGGATAACTTTTTAAAAGAAAAATTTGATCCGGATAAACTTTTTCATAGAAGAGTTGATCTTGATAAACTTTCTTATATAAAAAGTTGATACGGATAAACTTTTTTATATAAAAAATTGATCCGGATATTTTTTTTTTATAGAAAAAGTTGTTCTGTATAAACTTTATTAAATAAAAAATTGGTCCGGAAAAAGTTTTTAATAGAAAAAGTTGATCCGGATAAACTTTTTTTTAAGAAAAATTGACACGGATAAACTGTTTTTAGAAAAAGTGGATACACATAAACTTTTATTGTAGATAAAATTGACTGTTTTGTAGAAAAAAACGTCTCGATAAATTTTCTTATCTATAAAGTTGATCCGGATAATTTTTTTTAGAAAAAGTTGATCCGGATTATCTTTTTTATAGAAAAAGTTTACGGAAAATATTTTATAAAAAAGTTGATTTGGATAATATATTTTATAGGAAATGTTGATCTGGATACATTTTTTTACAGAAAAAGTTGATCCAGATGTACTTTTTTATAGTAAAAGTTGATCCGGATAAAATGTTTTTATGTAAAAAGCTGATTCAAACATAATTTTTTGTAGAAATCCGGATAAAATTTTTTATAGGAAAAGTTGTACTTCGTTATTAAAGGCTTTTTCCGGATCAGCATTTTCTATAAAAAAATTATTCAGATCAACCTTTTCTATTAACAAAAATTATCTAGATCAACTTTTTTTTTTAAAAAATGATTCGAACAAAACTTTTTATGCGGACCAACTTTTTTATTTTTCTATAAAAAAGTTTATCCAGATACTCCATTTCTATGAAAAAGTTGTTCCAGATCAATTTTCTCTATAAAAAAGTTTAGCCGTACCAACTTTTTCTATAAAAAGTTTTTCCGTATCAACATTTTCTATAAAAAAGCTTAATTGGATCAACTTTTTGTTTAAAAAAAATTATCCGGATCAACTTTTTCTATTAAAGAGTTTATGTGGATCTTATCTAGATAAACTTTTTCTATAAAAAAGTTTTCCGGATCAACTTTTCCTTTAAAAAAGTTTATCCGGATCAACTTTTTGCAAAAAAACTTTTATCCAGATCATTTTTTTCCTTAAGAAAGTTTAGTCGGATCATATTTTTCTATAATAAAGTTTATCCGGATCAACCTTTTCTATAGAAACATTATATTTTATTTAAAAAAATTTATCGGGAGTAACTTTTCTATAAAAAATTTTATCCGGATAAACTTTTTCTACAAATATGTCTATCCGGGTGAACGTTTCAAATAAAAAAGGTTATCCTGATCAATTTTTTCTATAAAAAAGTTTATCCAAATCGACTTTTTCTATTAAAGAATGTTTTTTTTTTAATTGTCTGACCTAGTTCCAAAATGCATTTAAAGTTTTTTTTTTTTTTTGAAAATGTTTAAAACTTATTAACATAAATACTTATATAATAAACACAATACTTTTGTTTAAGCACACTTTTTTCTTTTTATTTAAATTACTAAAAAAAAAACAAATTTTGTTTAAACAAATAATAAAGTATCATAACTGTGATTCTTTTTTTATATATAGTCGCAAAAGATATTCATTCACATTCCCTTTAGAAAATCTTTATAAATGTTTAAAAACTTTAACCATAAAAAAAAATCTTATAAAACACAAACTTTTTCCT
Organism: Pegoplata infirma; assembly: GCA_963921195.1. NCBI lineage: Eukaryota > Metazoa > Arthropoda > Insecta > Diptera > Anthomyiidae > Pegoplata > Pegoplata infirma. The sequence continues at coordinate 204,546,075 of OY992539.1, forward strand.
AAAAAAAAATACAGCATTCTAATATTTTGTATCACTTCTTTCTCTTTGCAGTTAAAATACAAAAACTTAAAAATCAGCCACAAAAAATAAAATAGCAAAATGCATACCGCAACATTAGACCACCTGCATCTAGTTAGACATAAATTCTGTTTAAGATAAAACTTTTCTATTTTTTTTTCCACTTCTTTCCAACTCATATTCCTTCAAGTCACCAGAACAGCAGACAATTGTATTATTTTGTATCATAAAATTGAGTACAACCAGGAGCCGGAAATAGCAAAAGTTTTATAAAAAAAAAAAAGTTGTTGGTGGTTTGGTTTTTTGCACACCATCCACCCAACAAGAAACCTAACAAGATTTAGGAAATAACATTTCTAAAACGAAAGAAAAAAATGTGTTCAAAAACACAATTTTGTTTTTTAAATTTACGCACATATTTAATATATTTATGCTGTTATTTACTAATAGTAGTAGCAGCTGGTTCCCGGGTGGTCAATGGTTTAAAGTGCTATTGTAATCCAAAAGAATGTGATGTTATACGTTCACTGGATTGTCCGGGTAAAGGATTAATGTTATGGGATCCATGCAAGTAAGTAGAGAATTTAAATTAAACAAAATTATTTTTTTTTTGTTTAAAGATGAAATTTTATCCAAATAAACTTTATTATAAAAAAATTTGATTCGGATAGTAAAAATTGATCTGGATAAATTCATTTTATAAAAAAAAGAATAGTTGATCCGCGGATAAACTTCTTATCTGGAAAAAAATTATCCGGATAAAATTTTTTACATACATATGATCCGGATAAACTTTTTATGAAAAAAGTAGATCCGGATAAACTTTATTATAGAAAATGTATATCCGGATAAACTTTCTTATAGAAAAAGTATATCCGGATAAACTTTTTTATAGAAAAAGTTGATCCGGATAACCTTTTTTGCAGAAAAGGTTGATCCGAATAAATTTTTTATAGAAAAATGAGATCCGGATAAACTTTTTTATAAAAAAGTTGATTCGGATAAACCTTTTTATAAAAAAACTTGATCCGGATAAACTTTTTTACAGTAAAAGTATATCCGGGTTAACTTTTTTATAGAAAAAGTTGATCCGGATAAACTTTTTTATAGAAAAAGTTAATCCGGATAAACTTTTTAATAGAAAAAGTTGATCTGGATAAACTTTTTTATAGAAAAATTGATCCGGAAAAACTTTTTAATAGAAAAAGTTGATCCGGAAAAACTTTTTTTTAAGGAAAAAGTTGATCCGGATAAACTTTTTTATAGAGAACTTTCAACTCAACTTTTTCTATAAAAAGTAAATCCTTGATCCGGATAAAAAGTAAATCCTTGATCCGGATTTACTTTTTATAGAAAAAGTTGAGTTGAAAGTTCTCTATAAAAAAGTTTATCCGGATCAACTTTTCCTTAAAAAAAGTTTTTCCGGATCAACTTTTTCTATAAAAAAGTTTATCCAGATCAACTTTTTCTATTAAAAAGTTTATCCGGATTAACTTTTTCTATAAAAAAGTTTATCCGGATCAACTTTTTCTATAAAAAAGTTTATCCGGATCTACTTTTTCTGTAAAAAAGTTTATCTGGATCAAGTTTTTTTATAAAAAGGTTTATGAAAAAAGTATATCCGGATCAGCTTTTTTACAGAAATCAACCTTTTCTATCAAAATAATTATCTGGATCAACTTTCTATAAAGTTTATCCGGATGAACTTTGTCTATAAAAAAGTTTATCCGATGAATTTTTTCTATAAAAAGGTTTATCCGGAGCAATTTTTTCTATATATAAGTTTATCCGGATCAATTTTTTTTTTTTTTTTAATTTGTCCGCATAATTTTTTTCTATAAAAAATTTATCCGGCTCAAATTTTTCTATGAAAAACTTATCTGGATCAACTTTTTCTGTAAAAAATTTAAGTCGGATAAACTTTTTATAGAAAAATTTGAGCCGGATAAACTTTTTTATAGAAAAAAATTATGCGGACAAATTAAAAAAAAAAAAAATTGATCCGGATAAACTTTTTTATAGGAAAAGTTTATCCGGATAAACTTATTTATAGAAAAAATTGATCCGGATAAACCTTTTTATAGAAAAAATTCATCGGATAAACTTTTTTATAGAAAAAGTTCATCAGATAAACTTTATAGAAAGTTGATCTAGATAATTATTTTGATAGAAAAGGTTGATTTCTGTAAAAAAGCTGATCCGGATATACTTTTTTCATAGAAAAAGTTGATCCGGATAACCTTTTTAAAAGAAAAAGTTACTACCGATAATCATTTTTTTTTAATGTTGATCCGGATAATATTTAAAAAAAAATGTTGATTCAGATATATTTTATTATAGAAAAATTTGTTTCGGATAATCTTTTTTATAGAAAAAGTTAATCCGGATAATTTTTTTATAGAAAAAGTTGGTCCGGATAAAATTTTTTATTGAAAAAGTTGATCCGGATAAACTTTTTTATAGAAAAAATTGATCCGGATAAACTTTTTTATAGAAAAGTTGATCCAGATAAACTTTTTTATAGAAAAAGTTGATCCGGATAAACTTTTTTATAGAAGAAGTTGATCCGGATAATTTTTTTTATAGAAAAAGTGGATCCGGATAAATTTTTCATAAAAGAATTGGTCCAGATAAATTTTTTTTAAAAAAGTTGATCCGGATAAACCTTTAAAAGAAAAAGTTCATCCGGATATACTTTTGTAAAGTTGGTCTGGATAAATTTTTTATAGAAAAAGTTTATCCGGATCAACTTTTTCAATAAAAAAAAAATTATCCGAATCAACTTTTTTTATTAAAAAGTTTATCCGGATCAACTATTTTTATTGAATAGTTTATGCGGATCAGCTTTTCCTGTAAAAATTTTTTCAACATTAACCTCTTCCAAGTTAAAATACTTAAACTTTTTTACATAAAAAGTTGTTCCGAATATTTTTTTTAAAAAAGTGTTGATCCGGATCAACTTTTTCAATAAAATTTTTTATCCGAATCTAGTTTTTTTATTAAAAAGTTTATCCTGATCAGATTTTTCTGTAAACATTTAGTATCAACTTTTTCTAAATTAAACTACTTAAACTATTTTACATAAAAAGTTGATGCGGACAATTTTTTTTGAAGTAGATCCGGATAAACTTTTTTATATAATCTGATCTGGATAATTTTTTTTAGAAAAACTTTTTCCGATTGCACTTTTTTATAGAAAAAGTAGATCTGGATAAACTTTTTTATAAAAAATGTTGATCCGAATAAACTTTTTATGAAAAAGTTGACCCAGATAAACTTTTTTATTGAAAAAGTTGATCCATATAAACTTTTTTATTGAAAAAGTTGATCCAGATAAACTTTTTTATACAAAAAGTTAATCTGGATAAATTTTTTATTGAAAAAGTTAATCCGGATAAACTTTTTTAATGAAAAAGTTGGTCCGGATCGGAAGCAGAATCTGACCTTTTTGTGCCATTCTTTTGTATCAAATTATATTTTTATTTCAGATGCTGTCGTATTTGTGCCAAAACATTAGGTGAAACCTGTGGTGGTCCCGGTGATTTTTCTGGTCAGTGCGAACCACCTCTAAAATGTGTAACAAAATTACCCATTTCCAGTGGTTTAGGTGTTTGTATGGGTAAGTTTCTATTATTTTATACAATTATAGGTTAAGGAACTGTTATTACAAAGACACTACCAAAAATTTTATTAGTTTCAAATGCGGAAATTTTACAAATTTTACCAAAAATTAAACCCAGCAATTTTTCTAAATTCTAATATATTATTTTTCTAAAATCCAAATAACCTCTATCTTTTACGTACTCTTCCGTCCATTGACATATTGCCCTGGTATTGCTTGGCAATAAAAAAATCCATGGTTATTTGCCACTGCATGGGCGGTATAAATGCTGGATAATCCTTATCATTTATGGTATAATTATGTATAAAAAATTTTTGATGCTAATTTTTCAAGAGAAAATTTAAATACTTTGAGTATAATTAAATGTAAGTATATTTAATTTCAATCTTACCGCTTTTATAGGACATTTTTTAGGTAAATTACTACGTTTAAATACTTCCACCATTGCTATTTGTAAAGCATTTATGCCAGTATATGCTGATTCTAGCAATTTACAACCATCAAGTTCCCATTTAACCATATTCATGCGTCGATTATCCTTTTTTAATATATCAAATTTTGTAATAAAATTGAATTCGGTGATTGTTTTAGCCAAAACAAAGTCTATTGACAATTGTTTAACATTTAAAACTTCATAATTTAATTTTTGCATTAAATCTTTATTCAAAATGTTGAATTTAAAATTAGTCATTTCAATTGACATTTGATCTTTCTGGAAAGAGGAGAATGTTTTTATAACATTTGTTAATTAAGAATTAAGAAAAAATTAAAAAAAAATTTCGAAAAAATTTTAAAAATAATTTTTATATTTTATTTCTTACTTTTTTGGATTCTATTAAAAAAATAAATAGCAATATGCAAAATATGGTGCGTACAATTTTTTTAAACATTTTGTTATAAAATATATTTTCAAAACCGCTTTTTTCATCGAAATACTATTATTTAAGCAAATATTGCTTACGGCAATTATTTCATTAATAGTTTATTAATATATTTATTGACAAAATAACTTAATTGACCAGTCAGAATTAGTGAAGTAGCAATTGTAATATTTATCTAAATATAGCTTTCAAATTAACTTATTTCATAACATGACTCAACAAATATTTTGCAAAAAAACACGCAAGGGTGTTAAAAATTTTTTTTTTTAGAAAAAAATGTAAAAGTGTATTTTTCTAACTTGTTTTTGTGACTTTTTCAATTTTTTTTATACGATTTTTTTTTCAGATTCTAGCAAATTTTCTATAGAAAAATTTTGTCAGATTCTGACAAATTTTCTACAGAAAAATTTTGTAAAATTCTGACAAATTTTCTATAGAAAAATTTATTCAGATTTTGACAAGTTTTCTATAAAAAAATTTAGTCAGATTCTGACAAATTTCCATAGAAAAACTTGATCCGGATAAACTTTTTTAAAGAAAAACTTAATCCGGATAAACTTTTTCATAGTAAAAGTTGAGCCGGATAAAATTTTTTTATAGAAAAAGTTGATTCGGATAAACTTTTTTGTAGAAAAAGTTGATCCGGATAAAAATTTTTATAGAAAAAGTTGATCCGGATAAACTTTTTTTATAGAAAAAGTTGATTAGGATAAACTTTTTTATAGAAAAAGTTGATCCGGATAAACTTTTTTGCAGAAAAAGTTGATCCGGATAAGCTTTTTTATAAAAAAAGTTAATCCGGATAAACTTTTTTATAGAAAAATTTGATCCGGATAAAATTTTTTTATAGAAAAAGTTGATCCGGATAAATTTTTTCATAGTAAAATTTGTTCCGGATAAATTTTCTGTAGAAAAACTTGATTCGGATATACTTTTTCATAGAAAAACTTGTTCCGGATAAACTTTTTTATAGAAAAACTTGATAAGGATAAGCTTTTTTATAGAAAAAGTTGATATGGATAAACTTTTTTTATAGAAAAACGGGATCTCAATAAACAGATTCTGACAAATTTTCTATAGAAAAATTTAGTCAGATTCTGAGAAATTTTCTATAGAAAAATTTAGTCAGATTCTGACAAATTTTCAATTGAAAAATTTAGTCAGATTCCGACAAATTTTCTATAGAAAAATTTAGTCAGATTCTAACAAATTTTCTATAGAAAAATTTAGACAGATTCTGACAAATTTTCTATAGAAAAATTTAGTCAGATTCTAACAAATTTTCTATAGAAAAATTTAGTCAGTTTCTGACAAATTTTCTGTAGAAAAATTTAGTCAGATTCTGACAAATTTTCTATAGAAAAACTTGATCCGGATAAACTTCTTTATAGAAAATCTTAATCCGGATAAACTTTTTTATAGTTAAAGTTGAGCCGGATAAACTTTTTTATAGAAAAAGTTGATCCGGATAAACTTTTTTATAGAAAAAGTTGATCCGGATAAACTTTTTTATAGAAAAAGTTGATACGGATAAGCTTTTTTATAGAAAAAGTTGACCCGGATAAACTTTTTTATAGAAAAAGTTGATCCGGATAAACTTTTTTATTGAAAAAGTTGATCCGGATAAACTTTTTTATAGAAAAAGTTGATCCGGATAAACTTTTTTATAGAAAAAGTTGATCCGGATAAACATTTTTATAGAAAAAATTGATCCGGATAAACTTTTTTATAGAAAAAGTTGATCCGGATAAACTTTTTTATAGAAAAAGTTGATCCGGATAAACTTTTTTATAGAAAAAGTTGATCCGGATAAACTTTTTTATAGAAAAAGTTGATCCGGATAAACTTTTTTTTAGAAAAAGTTGATCCGGATAAACTTTCTTATAGAAAAAGTTGATCCGGATAAACTTTTTTATAGAAAAAGTTGATCCGAATAAACTTTTTTATAGAAAAAGTTGATCCGGGTAAACTTTTTTATAGAAAAAGTTGATCCGGATAAACTTTTTCTATAAAAAAGTTGATCCGGGTAAACTTTTTTATAGAAAAAGTTGATCCGGATAAACTTTTTCTATAAAAAAGTTGATCCGGGTAACTTTTTTATAGAAAAAGTTGATCCGGATAAACTTTTTTATAGAAAAAGTTGATCCGGATAAACTTTTTTTATAGAAGAAGTTGATCCGGATAAACTTTTTTATAGAAAAAGTTGATCCGGATAAACTTTTTTATAGAAAAACTTGATCCGGATAACCTTTTTTATAGAAAAAGTTGATCCGGATAAACTTTTTTATAGAAAAAGTTGATCCGTATAAACTTTTTTAAAGAAAAAGTTGATACAAATAAACTTTTTTAAAGAAAAAGTTGATCCAAATAAACTTTTTCATAGTAAAATTTGTTCCGGATAAACTTTTTTATAGAAAAACTTGATACGGATAAACTTTTTTATAGAAAAACGTGTTCCGGTTTACGGCAATTTTTTTTATAGAAAAATTTTTCAGACTCTGACAATTTTTCTTTGGAAAAACTTAGCCAGATTTTGACAATTTTTGTTTAGAAAAAGTTTGTCAGATTCTAGAAAGATTCTATAGAAATATTTTGTCAGATTCTGACAAATATTCTATAAGAAAATTTAGTCAGATTCTGACAAATTTTCTATAAAAAAATTTAGTCAGATTCTGACAAATTTTCTATAAAAAAATTTAGTCAGATTCTGACAAATTTTCTATAAAAAAATTTATTCAGATTCTGACAAATTTTCTATAAAAAAATTTAGTCAGATTCTGACAAATTTTCTATAAAAAAATTTAGTCAGATTCTGACAAATTTTCTATAAAAAAATTTAGTCAGATTCTGACAAATTTTCTATAAAAAAATTTAGTCAGATTCTGACAAATTTTCTATAAAAAAATTTAGTCAGATTTTGACAAATTTTCTGTAAAAAAATTTAGTCAGATTCTGACAAATTTTCTATAGAAAAATTTAGATTCTGATAACTTTTCTACAAAAAAAAGTTTGTCAGATTCTGACAATCTTTCTTCAAAAAAAGTTTGTCAGAATCTGACAACTTTTCTAAAAAAAAAGTTTGTCAGATTCTTACAACTTTTCTATAAAAAAAGTTTGTCATATTTTCCTTTTCTATAGAAAATTCAAGGATATAGTTAATTTTTGTATGAGAAAACTGGGTAAAATCTATAGGTAACAAAAATTTAAAAGTGTATTTTTCTAAGTTGTTTTTGTGATTTTTTCGGATTTTTTTTGTACGAAATTTAAATATAAAACTTTTTCTATAGAACAATTTTTAAATTTAAAGTTTTTTATAGAAAAATTCTATAGAAAAAAATTTAAATTTCGTATAAAAAAGTCTGAAAAAATCACAAAAACAAGTTATAAAAATACACTTTTGAATTTTTTTATTTTTAGATTTTACTCAGTTTTCTCACAGAAAATTAGAATATATCTTTAAGATTTCTATAGAAAAAGTTCACCAGAATTTGACAACTTTTCGGAAAAAAAAAAATGTCAGTGCGTAGGGCATTTAAAAAAACGGCACTGCCGAATATATTAGCACTCTAATTTGTTTTTAATTTTTATATTTAAAAATCATAAAACACATTATTCTTTAAACGTTTGTTTATAAAAATCTAATACAGAATTATTTAAATATTTTAAAATTATTTAAGTAATGATGAATTTAATTTTTTTGCAGATTCTAATGTTTTTAATTAGTAACGATTAAATCATTTTTAAATAATTTCATTGAGTTTTTATTTAAAAATAATACAAATTCCACAAATCATTTAAATATTACTTCGTCATTATTCCAAATATGAAGTGGTTTTCAAAACTTTTAATAATTTGGATTTTTATAATCCTTATTTTTAATACGACAGCTAAAGTATACCTAATTTAAATCTTCCCAAAATCCATTAAATTTTTACAGTTTCCTTAAAATTTCAGCGTGATTTTACCATAGAAGTTTTTGATATTTATGCCAATTTATCAAAAGAAAATCAATTTAAAAAATTAAATTATAAAATTTACAATAAAAATATGATTTTTATTGAGTTTTCTGTAAAAAAAGACGTTACAGATTTTGAGATGAAATACAATTTTGATATGGTCAAAAAGGATAATAGTCGCTCGAGTCTATTGAAATTGGATATAAATGGTTGTAGGGCTTTGGAATCTACCTATAAACTACCAATGATTGCTATAATGGTCAAAGAAGTGTTTCGTAAAAGTAATGTTCCAAAAAAATGTCCTATTATGGCGGTAAGATTTTTTTTTTTTTGAAAAATTTAATATAATTTATTTTTTTTTTTTTTAACTTTTAGAATAAATTATTTTTTATAAATAATTATACATTTAGAGCGGACGATTATCCACCATATACACCGATTATAACTTGGCAATCGTCAACTGATTTTTTCTTTGATGAAAAATATCAGGGAGTATTTGTATTAAAAGGAAGAGTTAAGAAAGTTTAAGTATGATTATATGATAATATCGATGGTAAACATAGGTTAATTTTATTGTTAACTTATGTAGGAAATAATTTGTTTATATAATGCGACTTTCCAATTGTTTCCCCGAAATAAATGTTAACAAACTCTAAAACAATTTAATTTCATTTTTTATCAATTTTATGTATTATATTCACGACCACAAACGGGGAGGGTCAAAAAATATGGGCTATTCTTTTAGACTTCGTCGGAAACCTTTTTAGTTTTGTTAATTCTTCCAAAACGTCAAAAAGCCTCTTAAGAAATAACATTGGCTTCGATGCCAGAAACATGCAGTCGAATATCTGAAAACTCGTCGAGCTATAGTTTTTAAGTTATTTCAAAAATAGTAGTAAAATAACACAAAAATTTAAATTTTTGAGTTAATAAACGCCGGAAAAGTGTATAGTTCGGCTAATACTTTCACGACAAAAGGTCAGTTAGGTAATAATAAGGTTATATTGGATGGGTGCCCGCTACTCACCCTCTGATACAAAACCTGTTTAGGCAATCCAGGTCATCGAAAAATCTGTTCTCCAAATACTTAAGGCGGCGCTTCATAAGACCCAAACATTCACACAACAAGTGCTTCACTGACTCCTTCTCCTCCTCCACTTCCCAACAACTTCTACAATAGTACCTATCAGACAATCCCATATGCACGGCCATTTGGCCAATCATACAGTGTCCTGTAAGTACTCCCACTAATAAGATAGTTAGAAGACTTTTTGTCCTCTTAGAATTTGGCAGTGGCCACACTTGTTTCCTATATAGAAAAAGTCTCAGATGCTGAGACATTTTGCTTAGTCTCAGATGCTGAGACATTTTTCTTATAGAAAAATTCTCAGATTCTGATACAGAAAACTTCTCATATTCTGATACATTTTTTTTATATCTCAGATTCTGAGACATCTTTTCTATAGAAAAATTCTCAAATTCTTAGACATTTTTCCTATGGAAAAAGTCTCAAATTTTAAGACATTTTTCCTATAGAAAAAGTCTCAGATTCTGAGAGATTTTTTATGTAGAAAAAGTCTCAGATTCTCAGATATTTTTCATATAGAAAAAATCTGAGATTCTGAGAAATTTTTCATATTGAAAAAGTCTCAGCATCTAAGGCATTTTTCGTATAGCAAAAGTTTTGCTTATATTATTAACAAGCCTTAGTGGACCTTTTTTCCGGTAGGTGCATCTATATTCCAAATTTCAAGTCTCTAGCTTCAGTGGTTTGTGGAAATATAAAAAGTACCAAAATGCCTTTTTTACCTCTATTCCCTAGAATCAACATTTCAAATTTCAAGTCCCCATTTCGTTCCCTATTTTATTCCATTTGATTCCGTGTTCCATTTAAACTAGTCCTATTCATTCCGTTCCGAATATGCGCTAACATGCGCTAAAAAGCAAACAAGTAAGAAAATTATAGTCGGTCAAGACCGACCATATAATACCCTACACCAGAGTTTCCCGGACCATGGGTCCCAAGTTCAAACATGGACTGATTAGATCTATATTTTGTCAAATCTTTAATAAGTGTAAAAAGCAATCACTAATCAAATTTGAGTGGAATAGTCTTCTTTTTGTTGACAATAAATCGCTTCAACTGAATATCGGGCGAAATTTCCACATGGGACCTAAGTCCAAAATGGTCCGATGATAATTAGATTTGATAAGGTTATTAAAGTACGCGTTTAACATACACAAACAGAATTTTAATTAAATATTTTCTATTTTCATGAAAATTGAGAGATTTATGTGAAAATCGGGAAGGTGGTTTGTATGGGGGCTACTAGAAGAACTGGCTCGATTTCTTTAAAATTCGGAATGGTGATTTGTGTGTATAAAACATTAATTCCTGCCAAATTTTGAAAAGATACCTATTAAAATGCGACTATTAGAGTCATTTGAGCCAAAACTAAAGAGGACCTTTGTATGGGGGCTAGGTCTAAATATGGACCGATTTTTTCCAATTTCAATAGGCTTCGTCCTTGGGCCAAAAGAGGCTTAAGTTTTAAATTTCAAGTCAATTGATCGAGAATTGCGACCTGTATCGTGTTTACACCGTTTACATGGACAGACAGACGGACGGACAGACGGACGGACGGACGGACATCGCTAAATCGACTCAAAAAGTGATTCTAAGTCGATCGGTATACTTAAAAGTGGGTCTAGGACCAATATTTCGGGTAGTTACAAACATCAGCACAAACTCATTATACCCTGTACCACAGTGTGGTGTAGGGTATAAAAATTCTTTGCCGTTCTTTAGAAATCTTTTTTCGCTAAATGACCCTGCATTCCAAATTTAAAGTTTCCAGGACCATTATTTCAGGAATTATAATAAGTACCAAAATACACTTTTTTACTCCTCTTTAGAATCGGAATTTTGAAAAAGTACTTTTTCAGAAATTTTCCCGTTGTTGGAACTAACATTTTAATATTTTTTTGTAGGACCTTAATTTCAAAAAATTTTAAAAGTACCAAAGTACATTTTTTTTACCACTTTTTACCCTTAGGATTTTCAAAATAATAGGATTTTTTTTTCAGAAAAAAAAGCACCAAAGTGCTCGCTTTGTAGCTTTGTACCCCCCCCCCCCCCCCTTAGAATCGGTATTTCGACTAAGTACTTTTTTAGAATTTTTTTCATTGTTGAAAACAACATTGCAAATTTGAATTTTTTTGTAGGACTTTAATTTCAAAAAATATAAAAAGTACCAAATACAATTTTGTACCCCTTTTTAATGTTAGGATTCCAAATTTCCAGAAAGTACTTCTTTTGGGAATGTTTTTCCGTTTATTTTCGAAATAATAGGATTTTTTTTTTAGAAAAAATAAAAAGTACCAAAAGTACTCGCTTTTTAACCCCTCTAAGAATCGAAATTTCGAAAAAGTACGTTTTCAGAATTTTTTCCGTTGTTGGAACCACCATTGCAAATTTTAATATTTTCGTAGGACCTTAATTTCAAAAAATATAAAAAGTACCAAAGTCCCATTTTTTACCCCATTATCATTTTTTACCCCTTTACCATTTTTACCCCTTAGGAATCCGAATTTCCAGAAAATCCTTTTTTTGGGAATTTTTTCCCTTCAGAGGATCCTACATTTTAAATTTCATACTAATTGGATCTTTTTCAAAAAAAAAAAAAGTACCAAAGTACTCGCTTTTTCCCCTGTTTCAACCCTTCGTTTTCATCCCTTAAAATCAACATTTCAAAACCCCAGTCTTAGCGGGAGCTGAAACTACAATCCAAATTTCAAGACTCTAGCTTCAGTGACATCTTCATTCAAAAGCAAATTACTAAATTGTTATGAAATTTAAAATTCAAATGCGATTTTCTCGAAAAAAACGAAAAACGTGTGTCTGAATTTTTTTGTGTGGATGCCCAAACATCTAAACTTAAAAAAAGTGGCCGCAATTTTGATAAATTGACTTTTTAAAAAATGAAAAATTTCAGAATTATTGATAGCCCATACAAAACTATATAAGAATGTAAATTTTTGAGATTGTGGTGCATTCCGTTTTAATGTGATAAATATTTTATGAAGGCAACTCGCCACAAATTTGACAATTTTTTCAATATTTGACCACGCCTTCTTAGCCCAGTTTTTGAAAATTAGAAAAACCAAAAACGCTATTTTCTTAGTTTCATATAGGGCTATCCAAACAACCTATTTAGAAGTTTACGGTACACATGTTTTTTTTTTCGCTGGACATTTGGTGTGGAATGCCTCATATATAGATTACACAGTGATACAAAATCGAACGAATCGGAATGGGTTGAAACCAAAAGCAAATGAAAATTGACCTTTTACATAACAAAAGCGTTTTTTTAGTTCAGCGCTAGAATATTTTTTACTCGTATTTTAAGGTGATTTTAAAGCATTTTAAGTTCTTGTGTACTAAACATGTCCTACTTTAGAGGTCCCTGGTGGTGACGTTATTGGACATGTGGGGTCCAGCGTCCAAACTTAAGCTCGAAATTACGTTAGCTATAACCGGTATGAATTTCGCTGCAATCGGTCCCTAACCTATTTACTGAATAGCCAAATTAGTAAAAATAATCCACTGTGCATCGTTGCTAAAAATAATTAAAGTTCACCAACTTTAAATGCGTGTAAAAAAACCTAGCGCTGAACTAAAAAAAACCATTAGGGATTTATTATGGAATATGTCAACTTTCATTTGCTTTTGGTTTTCCCATTCCGATTTTGGTTGTTGCACTGAGTTATTAATTAATCTATTTTTATACCCTCCACTCTAGTGATAGAGGGTATATATAAGTTTGTCATTCCGTTTGTAACATATCGAAATATTGGTATAGAACCCCATCTAGTATATTCAATATATTCATGATCCTTGATCCATTTTAATTCGATCTAGCGATGGCCGTCCGTCCGTCTGTCTGTCCGTTGAAAACACGCTAACTTTCAGTGGTTCAAACGCTAACGGTCCAGTGGTTCAAAAGTTATGAGCAAAAGAGTAAATTTCGGCAAGGGTTTTACGCTAATTTACGAGGTAAAAAACACGCTAACTTTCGAAAGACAATAATGCTGAAACGTGGCACGTATCTTTGTCGTACCCCAGGCCTAGTTGGTATTGAATTTCAGCAAAATCGGTGCAGTAGTTCGAAAGTTATTAAGAAAACCGTGAATATCAGATTGGTTCCACCTTAAGCCACGTGTTGAAAAACCCGTTAAACAAGATTTAAAAACATTGGGAAGCCAGAAAAATATTTTAAAATATTTTTTTTTTGACACTCAAAAACATTTTTAAACAAAACAAATTTTAAACTCAAAAAAAAAATACACTCAAAAAAAAATTTTGTAAATTTTTTTTTTTTCAAAATTGACAAAAAATAAGGTTTTTATTCAAAATAAAATATTTCTAATCAAAAATGTTAATTTTTTTCACTTATTATCACTTCAAAGTGCATTGTATTCATAGATTCGGCCAAGTCAAATTTACCTTTTCTACTTGTTTTTTATTAGTTTGGACTTTATTTTTATGTTTAATAATCTTTTTTTACAATTTTCGAACTCTTCCTTTTAATACAAAAAATCCCAGATATTTTTTATTAAAAAAATATTCTGTATGGGATTGCCAAGTCATAGCTGGCGTAATTGCTGGATAATCTTCAGCCTTAAATGTAAAATTATTTACAAAATATAGTTTATTCTGTAAAAAACATAAAACAAATAATATTTTATACTTAATTTTGTATTTGAAACTCAAAAATTCTTACCGCCATTAGAGGACATTTTTTTGGTACATTAGTATTACGAAATAGCTGTGTCGTCATAGCGGCAATTAATGGTACTGAATAGGCCGACTCTAGAGTTTTGCAACCATCTACCTCCATTTGCAATAGTTTTACAGGTCTATTATCCTGTTTGATCATCTCAAAATTTACCCAGCAAAAAATAAACGAAGTGGTTCAAAAAGAATTAGTGGTTTCACTACATAAAAAGTAGCGATAGGTGCCGAACTTCATATTCCGTAGGAAGTACTTTTAAAATCACTTCCAAAAATGCTACAAAATAACAATAAAAACATCTTTCACCAGTTCTTTGCTTAATGATTTTGAAGTACCTTTTCCATATGTTCTTAGGAATCAAATCACCACAACATATGAACTTCTTTTTCAACTGAAACAATTAGAATGAGGGTGATACACGAAGTATGCAATTTTTTCTACGTCCAGCTTCAAATAGATTTAGGTTTTGCAAAAATGGTGACAAAATTTGGTAATTGCATTTCAATTCTCTTTATTTAGAGCTTAAAAATCGAAAAGACGAAAATCGATTATTGATAAATTTTTCAAATTTCATATCTTATATCAAAAAAAGTTGGTCCTAAATTAAATAAATACATTTACGAACTAAAGCGGATGTTGCTGCATCACATTATTAAAATTGTTTAAGCTTTTAAGAAAATTGAGGTATAGGCTTGTGGTCAAAACAAACTTGTGAATCAATTCGCCGTGAATTTTTATAGTTTTGTGATCTCTATAATTACCCCTTTTTTAATAGCGAAGTATATACGTTAGATTATCAATGAAATTAATTTTTCTCACGTAAGGTTTTTAAGATATTCGCGTTTTAATATTGAAATATTTGGGTCTCCTCTGTAACGTATGCTTAAATTTCTCAAACACAATAGAACTCGATTTAGTAAAAAAGGCATCTTTATTCCATATCTGGCATCCAAATTTTTCTATCGCGTACTGTTTTTGAAATATTGGCGTTTGAAAAACTCAAACTCTACTGTTACGCACTTATATTCTTTATAAATCACACTAAAATTTTCAAACGCGAATATCTCAAAAACAGAACATGCTTGAAAATTGTGGATTGCAGTTTTGGAATCAGGAGTTCCATTTTATATGAAATCAAGTCCTATTTCGTGGAAGCAACGTAAGAATACGTAACAGTGACCCCTAAAAGTGTTTTTTTTACTTTTTAACAGCGAATATCTCAAAAACGTACGTGCTAGAAAATTTGGACGGTAGATTTGGAAGCAGGATACCAAAATCTATAAGGACCAGTTAGAAATTTCACTGGAAGGTTTTTGCTGTCGAACAGTGTTTTTAGTGCAAATATTACAAAAAAATACTCTTTCAATCAATCTTACAAAAATAAGTGAAAAAAGAACTTCTAATTTAGAAGTTCTAAATCACCAAATAAAAATGACATAATCACACCGAAAATGCCAAGAAATATGTACTTCTAAAGAAGTGATGAAAAAAGTGCTTCCAAAAGGTCAAGTTATATTAACATCCTGATCACTACTTCAAAAGTTGTGATAAAAACACTAGTGATATATGTTATACTTAAGTGTCAATCTTTCGCCACTGAAAAGTGGCGATAAAAAGAACATACTTTGTGTGTCACGCCCATATTAAATTCATCAATGTTTCAGTTGAAGAAGAAGTACATCTGGTTCATAAGTTGTGGTGAATTTTGTAGTGAATGGTAAGCTCTTTTTTTGCTGGGTTAATTTTAATTTGAAGTCGGTTATATTTTTGGACAATACAAATTCAAGATTGAAAGATTTTTTATTATAAAGTTCGTAATTTAAAGACTTTACATAATTTGGTGTGGTTAAATTGATATACACCTCAAGGAGATCTATGGTAAAATCACGCTAGAGAAGAGAAAAGACGAAAAAAATTGGACAATTATTAAATTATTAATTTAACTTAAAATTTTATTGTTACTTTAGCCTGTGCCTTAGATAAATAAAAAATTACAATCCAAGTTATTACAAATATTTTAAAAGACTTCATTTTAAGACTCAAAACGAAATAATATATTTTTGACTAAATTATTTAAAAAATGATGTCATTAAGCTACCAACAATATTTTTCTAAGATAATTAATACGTTAATATTTATTTATTTATTTATTTATTTATTTGTTTATTTGTTAACCTGTGTAACAAGACATAACATCTTAAAACAACACAGGGTGGTATTTTGTAAAAGTATAATCTTAATTCTAGCATTGTTTTTAACAATAGAAATAAATTATATTGAACATTTCATTATCACAAAATAGAGAGAAAAAAAGAATAAATAAAACATTAAACATAAAAATTATTAAACATTAATAAAAATAATATAAAATTAAACATAATTACAAGAAGAAAATTACAATTTGAAAAAATTAATAAAAAATCAAAATAATAAAAAACAATCTAATAATATCAAAGTACATAACTATGAATATAGTTCAAAAATAAGTTTTTTGAAGCGTAGAGCGTTGCTTACAGTTTTAATATTAACATTATTATTATTGCGTAAAGAGTTCCAAAGACGGATACCATATATAAAAAACTGCCATTCAGACATTAGGCTACGATGTCTAAACGGTATTAGATTCCCAGTTCGAGTAAACCGACTAAACCTTAATCTTTTGAATAGATGATCAGGTACTTTTGTGTAAATAATTTTATGTAAAAAAATGAGTTTTCTTATTTTTAAGAGATCGTCAAATTGAACCCCGTATATTTGTTTCGTAAAAATCGAAATTCTGTCAAACTTACGACGTGCAAACACATATCTCGCAATATTATTAAAAACGACATTGTATCTTCGCTGACTTACGGTATCACAGCTAGAATAAATTTCACATCCATATAAGAGAATTGGAATTAGATATGTTTTTGCTAGCAAGAGTCTTATTTTTACCGGGGTGCAATGTTGTGTCGACCAGAGGGTTCTAAGCATTGAATACGTTTTTCCACAAGTTGCTGTTACATGATCATCCCATGTAAGCGTACTGTTAAAGATGATTCCTAAATTTTTAGCATTATCAACAATTTCAATTAGCTGGTTGTTTATATAGATATTCGGTTTAACGATTAACTTACTAGTTCGTTTTCTTATCACAATACATTTGGATTTGCGTGGATTTAAGCTCAGTCCATTTGCTGAAGCCCAGAGAAAAACTCTGTTCAAATCATTATTAAGTTTTACGATGCATTCATCGAAGTTCTTTTCATTTCTGTTGCTCATGTACAATTGAGCATCATCAGCGTACAAGCGGATCCTGCAGTGTAATAACTGATCAGGGAGATCATTTGCATATATTGAAAAGAGAAGAGGACCAAGAATTGATCCTTGTGGAACTCCTCTTCTAATTGGGAGAAATGATGAGGTTCCAGTGTTGGTTTCAACACACTGCACACGATTTTCCAGATAAGATGACACTAAATTGGTAGATGTTGATGAGAAATTCATCATCTTACATAGCTTTTGACTAAGTATAGTATGGTCTACCGTATCGAAGGCTTTAGAATGATCCAACAAAACAAGCATGGTCAAGTTACCATCATCAACTTCCTTTCTCAGATCCTCAGCTACATCTGCCAGAGCTGTAATACAACTGTTTTTTGCTCGAAAGCCAGATTGTCGATCTGTAAGCAACCCATTATCAGTAACGTATGATGTTATTTGATTATGTAAAATTCTTTCTAAAACCTTAGATAAAAACGGTAAGATTGCTATAGGCCTGTATTCCTTGTTTGATTTTGGAATAGGCAGGACTTTAGCCTGTTTCCATCTTAAGGGAAAATAACTTGTCGTAATAATTTTATTAAGCACGTGAGTTAAAATTGGTAAAATTGACGGAAGTAAAATCTTTATAAATCTTGGATGTATACCATCAACACCTGTATTATTATTTAAAACTTTTGATTGATATCTCTATTAACCCGAATTAATCAAAATTTTAAAAATATATTTATATTTGAAAGCAGTCAACTGTAATATAGTGTAAATCGCAAAATGTATTTTAAAGAGATTTAATTTTAGATATTATATATATGGGGGTTTTCGTGTCAACTGACACAACTTTTGAAACCGATGTCTTCCGATGAAATTTGCACCAAGGTTAGTCCTATTGGATAGTAGTTCAGACACAATTTTTCAACGAGATCGCTCAAGAACTCTCTGAGTTAGAGGGGGTCGAAATTTGACATTTTGGCCAAAGAGATGTTGATTCTTATCCATGTAACTTCTTATCTATTGTTTTTAGCAAAATGTGTCCCAAAGAGTTTAGATAGCTATTTCTTCAGTCTTTCGAAAAAAAAATATAAAAAAAATAAAAAAAAAATGTTTGATTTTTTTTCTTAAAAATCCAAAACTTTTTTGACTTTTTCCTCAAATTGGGCCCTTTTTTTTTTTTTTTTTTGATTCAAAAGAAAGCTTAGGTGATTTCCTTTAAGAGCTGTGGGGTCGCTTAGTGGGATGCGAGTGGGATATCTATGAAATTTTTTTTTTTTAACTTTGGAACACAAAAAACAGTTCTTCAATTTGCACTATTAGGCGTGGGATAGCTAACCAGTTTTCGATTCGATCCGCGATACCCTCTAACTTTTTCAGGTTCAAAAAAGAAAGCACGAGCCAAAAAATGGGGGCGGTGAGGAGGGGCCATATGGCCCCTCATTTGGGTCAAAGTTGGGCGTAAAGAGGTAAAAATCCTCAAAAAGCCCCAAAACTCCCCTAGAAACGCCACTGGAGGGGTGCAATGTAAGATTGACCTCCAATAATTTTCTGCCCCCAACATTTTTCTTGAACATACCTTACCCCTATTTCCACATCCTAAGGGGGCTTCCATACAAAACATTTTTAAAAAATTTGATCCTACCATTCTAACTTACCCTAAAGTGCCCCTAGTGGGGCCAAATGTATGACCGACCTCCATTATTTTATTAATTCCAACATTTTTTACAAACATACCTACAATGTATCTTTAACCCTTAAGTTGGTCCCCATACATTTCTTTTATTTTTTATAAATTTGTTTTATTAAACCAGCTCCTACCGGCCCTACCGTGCCTCCTAGAGAGGCAAAAATTACGACCAACCCCCATTATTTTTTAGTTACAAACATTTTGTCCGAACATTATAACACCCTATTTCCACTCCCTAAGGGGCTCCCATACATTATAAAAACATGTATTTTTAAAAACTAATAAAAAAAATGTATGGGGACCCCCTTAAGAGTTGAAAATAAAGGGTAGGTATATTCTATGAAAATGTTGGAGTTGAAAAAATATTAGGGGTCGGTCATACATTTTACATCTCTAGGGGCACCCTATGGACAGATAAAGCGGTAGGAGCAAATTTTATAAAAATATCATTTTTTATGGGAGCCCTTTTAGGAAGTGGAAATAGGGGTAAGGTATGTTCAAGAAAAATGTTGGGGGAAGAAAATTATTGGAGGTCGGTCTCACATTGCACCCCTCCAGGGGCGTTCCTAGGGGAGTTTTTGGGGCTTTTTGAGGATTTTTACCTCTTTACGCCCAACTTTGACCCCAATGAGGGGCCATATGGCCCCTCCTAACCGCCCCCATTTTTTGGCTCGTGCTTTCTTTTTCGAACCTAAAAAAATTAGAGGGTATCGCGGATCGAAATCGAAAACTGGTTAGCTTTCCCACGCCTAATTGTGCAAATTGAAGACCCCGTTTTTTGTGTTCCAAAGTTAAAAAAAAAATTTTTTCATAGATATCCCACTCGCATCCCAGTAAGCGACCCCACAGCTCTTAAAGGAAATCACCTAAGCTTTCTTTTGAATCAAAAAAAAAAAGGCCCAATTTGAGGAAAAAGTCAAAAAAGTTTTGGATTTTTAAGAAAAAAAATCAAAAATTTTTTTTTTATTTTTTTTTATATTTTTTTTTCGAAAGACTGAAGAAATAGCTATCTAAACTCTTTGGGACACATTTTGCTGAAAACATTAGGTAAGAAGTTACATGGATGAGAATCAACACCTCTTTGGCCAAAATGTCAAATCCCTCTAACTCAGAGAGTTCTTGACCGATCTCGTTGAAAAATTGTGTCTGAACTACTATCCAATAGGACTAACAATCGGAAGACATCGGTTTCAAAAGTTGTGTCAGTTGACACGAAAACCCCCATATATATTATTGATCCATGATCGATTCTAAGACATTCTGTGAATGTCCGTCTGTCCGTCCGTCCGTCTGTCTGTAGATAACACAATGCAGTCCAAAATAAAACAGCTAGACTCCTCAAGTTTGACACAAATATGTCTTATGTTCATAGGCAGGTTAAGTTCGTGAATGGGCAAAATCAGGCCAGGGGGAAAAAAGTTCCCCATGAAGAACAGAACCAACCTCTGAAAAAAATACACTTTTTTGACATGTTTTTTTTGTATTTTTTTAAATAAATGAAACATTTAGTATATTGATCGCATTGGGAAGGTGCCCTAAAAGTCCCACCCTGACACCCATCAACCCCCCCCCCCCACCAAAAAAAATAAAACGCCCCTGACAATTGTTTTTTTATACCCTCCACTCTAGTGATAGAGGGTATATATAAGTTTGTCATTCCGTTTGTAACACATCGAAATATTGGTCTAGGACCCCATAAAGTATATATATTCATGATCCTTGATCGATTTTAAGTCGATCTAGCGATGTCCGTCCGTCCGTCCGTCCGTCCGTCTGTCTGTCTGTCTGTCTGTCTGTCTGTCTGTCTGTCTGTCTGTCTGTCTGTCCGTTGAAAACACGCTAACTTTTGAAAGACTTTACCGAGGCTCCTGAAGTTTGACATATATGTTCTCCATTTACCGGGTCAGGTTGGTATTGCAATCCAGCGAAATCGGTCCAGTGGTTCAAAAGTTATGAGCAAAATAGTAAATTTCGGCAAGGGTATTTTTCGAATTTACAAGATTAAAACCACTATAACTTTCGAAAGGCAATTCTGAGGCGACTGAAGCTTAGCATATATATTTGCCGTTCCCCAAGGCTTTTTGGTTTTGAATTTCAGCAAAATCGGTTTAGTGGTTCAAAAGTTATAAGCAAAGCACTGAATTTCAGATTTGTTTCACCTTAAACTGTTGAAAACTCGTTAAACAAGTTTTAAAAGCATGGTGAAATACCAGTTTTGTAAAACTTGTTGTTGTTTGTTTTCTTGACGTGGGGTGCAGTAACTGCACTGCAGTTTAGTTGTTAGACAAGTAAATATTTGTTATTGTTTTGTTATTGTTAGTGTAACTGTATGTAACGGGAAAAAATCAAGTAAAGTATGTGTATGATTGAATGTTAATTTGTTTTTGGTTTTTAAAGAAGAGGATGGTAATATAAATAGAGGAAAATATGTGAAATAGTTTTTTTTTTTGTATTACATATAGGTATAAAACAACAAAAATATTTTACAAAGTAATTTGTTACTCAAAGAAATTGTACACTAAAAAAATATTTACACTAAAAAAAAATGTTACACTCAAAAAAAAATGTACACATTATTATTTTTTTTTCGAATGAAATGGCAGACTCAAAAAAATGTTGACAGTCAAAAAAATTTTACACTCAAAAAAATTTGATTGATTAAAAGAAAGTTTGACTCAAAATAATATACATATTTCTAATAAAAAATTTGTAATGCAATTTTTTGAAATTTTTTTTAGAAAATTACTATCAGATAACATTGTGGAGGGTATTCATAGATTCGACCAAGTCGAATTTAATTTTTCTACTTGTTTTTAATTTTTTTTTACATTTTGGAGGGTATAAATGATTCGGCACAGCCGAATTTAACACTCTCACTTGTTCATGTTTTTTTTTTATCAAAAAAAAATTTTTAGGTAATTGTTTTTCATAAATATATTTTTTTTCATCAAAACTTTTTTTCATCAAAATTTTTTTTCATAAATTTTTTTTTATCAACTTTTTTTTATATTTTTTTTTTATCAAAATTTTTTTTTTCACCAAAAATTCATTAAGGGTCCCAAAATAAAAAAAAATTATATATCTTAAAGTTTTCTAACTCTTCCTTTTAATACCAAAAATCCCTGATATTTTTTGTTAAATATATATTTTGTTTGGGATTGCCACATCATGGCGGGCGTAATTGCTGGATAATCTTCTGACTTAAATGTAAAATTATTTACAAAATACAATTTATTCTATAAAAAACAAAAAAAATATTTAACACTATATTTTAAATTTTAAACTCCAAAAATTCTTACCGCCATCAAAGGACATTTTTTTGGTAAATTTGTATTACGAAAGATTTCCTTCATCATAGCTGCAATTAATGGTATTGAATAGGCTGACTCTAGAGCTGTGCAACCATTCACCTCCATTTGTAATAGTTTGACAGGTCTATTATCTTGTTTGAGCATTTCAAAATTTAATTTCATTATAAAATCAATTATATCTTTGGACAACATAAACTCAAGAGCAAATGCCTTTTTGTTATAAAGTTTATAATTTAGAGTTTTTAAATAATTCGGAGTTGTTAAATTAAAATGCACGTCAAGAAGATCTATGGTAAAATCACGCTGGAAGAGAGAGTTGATAAAGTTTTATATAAGATTTATTATTTTGTATTAAAAAAATATTTTTACTTTAGCCTCTGCCTTAGAAAAATAGAAAATTAAAGTACAAGTTATTAAAAAAAATTTAAGCAACTTCATTTTAGGAGTTTAAACAAAGAAATAATTTTTTGTGGAAATAATGTAAAAAAAATCGCTATAAAATGGTCAATTTGTTCATATTTTTCTGATATAATTAATTCATAAATGTAAATTTAAACTGTTGATATCTGTGTTCACTAAAATTAACCAAAATTAAAAAACAAAATCCGAAAGCAGTCAACTATGAAAAATAGTGTAAAACGAAAAAAGTTTTTTGAAAAATTTCAATATAAAAATTTTATAAATTTTTTAAAATTATTAAAATCGGTCGAACGTAGGAAAACTGCCAATTTTTGTAAATTTCAAACACTGATGTCTTGACAACCGTTTAACCGATCTTAAATTTTTTTTCGATATTCATGTTCAGAGTATAAAAGTTAATAAATATGATGTGTTGTATTCTTTTATTTTAAAATTTTCAAAAATCAAAAGCGTTGCCGGGTTAATTTAATCCGATTGGCCTCAAAATTGACTACATAAATTTTAGGCTTAGGTGAACCAAAAAATGTCGCTCTAATGGGATGCCTCTGAAGTTTAGTTAGTGGCGTGCTAGTTATGATTCAGGATGTCTGGGGTTCCATTCCTACCAGGAAGGACCTGAAAATTACCAAAGCAATTTGTTGTTAGAATATCCTTATAAAGAAAGTAGAGTTATCATAAGTACTTGTTATGTAAATTCATAATGGGGAATTCCTAGAAATTTTATAAATTCTTTGGCAGCAATTTTGCAATTTTATATCATCTATTTTTATCACAATATTTGAAGAATATCAAATTTTTATAACAAACAAAAAAAATATTTATGTATATTGTTCAATTTTCTGTGCTACTAACTTTTTTTTTAAAGGTTTGAAAAAAATATTATTATTTTATGATTTGTTACAAATTTATATGCAAACAAAATAGAATAACGCCTACACTAACGGAAATAATAAAATTTATTAAGGGGATTCAAGTGGGATAATTAAAAATTTATTGTGAAAGTGATCAGTTCTTATTATTATCTTTAGTCAAAGTTTCATTTTATTATCAGACTAGTCGAATAGCCTGTCCCTGCCAGGCGGAAGACCAAATCACTTTTCTCAATAATTCTAATTTTTTACCAAACTTTATAAAAAAAATTATGTTTGTGCTTCAAAAATTAAATATTGCTAGATTGAGTTCTTTCTATCAATATATTTCCCAAACTTTAAAACAATTTTATGAGTATAAAAGGTTTTATTTATAAAATTTTATAACTAAATTTAGCACGCCCATTTCGTTTCCGTCCTTAAACCGGATATCAAAAATCAATTGTGGTCCCATGGTCACTCCTATATACATGGCAATTTTTATCTTTCTTAGGCTGGATTACTCAATGCTCCGTTATAAAATAACTCTCCGTTAAATTTAACTTTTTCATACAAATTTTGACATAAGGCTCCGTTAAATCGTCAGTTAGCTGCTAACTTTTCATTGAGTAATCCGCCCTTAGTCATGAAGGGTTATAAAATTAGATAAAATGTTAAAAAACACAATTTTTTCACTTAAATTTTTCCTTATAATTCTCCGTACACAGTTGTGATCCCTTGTCAATACTTTATGCTTTACAATTTTCAGCTTCCTTAGTCAATAGGGAATTCAGAAATAGTTTAAATGTTTAAAAACTAAATTTCACCGTCTTCCACCCCTCCCCTGTCTTAAAGGCCGAAAATCCGGCTACATTACAGATTATATATACACCCAAAAAAAACGTGGGTATTCAATACTAAAAATTTAACTAAATTTTAGTCCAAAAGGACCTAATGCAGGAATTGGTAACCAATACTATAATTTTTTACTAATATAAGTCAAAACCAGTAAAAATTACTAATTTTAGTACTTTGAAGATACTAAAATTAGTAACTAATTAGTAGAATTTGGTACAAAATCACTTACTAAACCTTTTACTGTAGAATTATTTTGAGTGTATAAACTAAACAAAATTCACAACGGATTTTTTGTATCTCCGCCCTTTCACTGGATATCCAGGTCAGAGTTATCTTTGCCATAGTCCGTACCATATGCATCCTAATTTTCGTCTTTCAAGGTCATAAGGTGTCTTCAAAATTACACTCAAAAAAAAAAACATGGGTATTCAATACTAAAAATTTAACTAAATTTTAGTCCAAAAGGACCTAGTGCAGGAATTGGTAACCAATACTGAAATTTTTTGCTAATATTATTCAAAACCAGTAAAAATTACTAATTTAAGTGCTTTCACAGAAAATAATATCGTATATTTTATTTTAATTAAAATTTTAATTGTTTTTTAATTTAATATTAATTAAACTTTTAATTAATATAATTAATTGTTTAATTAAATTTTTAACTTTATTTTAATTAATATTTTAATTGTTTTCAAATTAAATATTAATTAAGTATTTAATTTATATAATTAAATGTTTAATTAAATTTCTAGCTTTACTTATTTTTTTTTTGTTTTGTTTTCCGTGTGTGTGCGAGTGTGAGTTTTTCTCTTGCATTGTATTACATACAAAAAAAATACATAAGTATAAAAAGTTTGTTGAAAGTTTTTTTTATTTTTCACATAGGTTTTTGAATTCTCATTTTGTTTATAGTTTTATGTGTATGTATATGAAAGGTTTATAATAAACTTTATAAAATCATCTCACTGATTATGTCTTTACGGCATAAATAAATTTGGTAAAGTTTGAAGAAATATTTTTTTTAAACTATTTTGTTCAAAAAGAATGTTTTTACAAATTATTTTTTTTTTTAATATAATATTTTTAATTAATTTTTTTAATTTATACAATTAAAATTTTAATTATTTTTTTTTAAATTTTAATTAAATTTTTTAATTTATAGTATTAACTTTTTAATTAAATAAATATCCATTTATTTTTAATTAACGACATACAAATATTTTTAATTTATTTGCGCATTTTAGTGATTGGTCCGGATTTAATTAATTTTTTAATTAAATCGACGAATTTTTTAATTAAATATTTTCTTTATTTTTTTCTGTGCTGAAGATACTAAAATTAGTAACTTATTAGTAGATTTTGGTACAAAATTACTTACTAAACCTTTTACTGTAGAATTATTTTGAGTGAATTATTATAGAATTATTTTACTGTAGAAAAATTCG
This sequence comes from Pegoplata infirma, assembly GCA_963921195.1. Taxonomy (NCBI): domain Eukaryota; kingdom Metazoa; phylum Arthropoda; class Insecta; order Diptera; family Anthomyiidae; genus Pegoplata; species Pegoplata infirma. The sequence goes on from OY992539.1 coordinate 204,572,168, forward strand.
GCTTCGTAAGATCTGTCCCAGGTGTTTTACTATATACATGCCAATTTTAAGCTTTTAAGTTTATCAGTGATATCCAAAAGGCGCTGGATACACAAAAAATAACAGAAACACAAAAAAAAAATATATACAGAAAATAGATGGAAATAAAGTTACCACGCCCCTTTGCCTTTCTAATTCTCCACCCATACACTGCACTATAGGAAATTTTACCCTTTTTTTGGCCAAAATTATTTACAGCCAAACGGCTGGACCGATTTGACTGATTTTTTTTATTTGACTTTTGGAAGACTCTTTAGAGGGAGGGAGTGACTCTTAAAGGTTTTCATACACTCAAAAAAAAAAATTAGTAAAGTTACCTAAAAAATTACCTAATAATTAGTTCCAAACAGGGTTCCCGGGCTATAAGTTGCCGCATCTAAGATTTTTTAGATCCTTGATAGATTATATGGTTTCCTAAACTGTTTTTACAATAGTTTTTTTTCGAGTGTACACTAACTTTCGAAGATAACAGTAGAAATTTATTTTAACAATGTTAAGAAGTGTCAAACAAATCTTCTTTTTAATAAGGATTTTATTCAAAAATTTTATTTTTGAGTTCCAAGTCGTCAACTACATTTCAAAATGCCACTAGATGATGCAAGAGCCGTAGATGATGCAAGAGCTAGGGGCTCAACTTCCCTATTTAGATCTTTAGAGATTTCTGCTGTAACTCGTATTTTTGTTCTCGCAGATTTTGACAAAAAAGTTAATTGCGGTCGCCCAGGTTTCGATTTAGTGGAGGCAGGCTGCGTTTCAAGTTTTTTTTAGCCAAGTATTGCCTTTAAGCCAAACAGCATGCTGTCTTTCAAAAATTTTCAAACTCCTACAACTTTTAATCCTTTTCATATTTATATTTGAACAAAATATTCTTAATTTCTCCTTTATATATTGTTTAAAGTTTTCGAAACATTCACTCTCAGCAATGTATGAAAAGAAATGGTCAGAAATAGCGGCTCCTTATCCACCTCTGCTTTATTTCTCTCGCCATGTATTAAATAACTCTGAATTTGGCGCTCAGTAGTCACCTGGAAAAATGGGTATAAAAAAAAAGTTTGCACATATCCGACCTTGAAATTTTTTAAATTCGGAAGGTAATTGATTGTCCTAGAGAACTTTTATGGTTTTATAGCTAACATATGCTATCATTTTTTTTAAAGTCAAAATAAAATTCCAATTCATACTTCAATAAGTTCATCTTAAGGTCACTTCAAGTTTTCCAATTAAATAGATCTAATAGATGAGTTCACCAAAATTTAACTATTTATCATTAAAGTACTCACCTTCGACATTATTTTCCATTTTTTAGTTTTTAAAAACTATAAATTCTTAATATAAAAACTTTTGTTAGAAGCTATCACAAAATTCGCTGCTCTCAATCGTTACTTTATAACTAAGTAGGAAATTGCAAGAAAAACTACTGATAAAGTGACAGTACATCAATTCTGTCGAAAAATTGAGAAAGAATTGTTTACTTTGTTAAGTTTTTTTTATATTAATGTGAAAAAAAATAATGTTTGCAAAAATTTTAATTTTGACTTTTGGCCAAAAAATGGGTAAAATTTCCTATAGTGCACTGGATATAAAAAATACAGATTCGTGTTGATCTTCCCCATGAAATCTACTATATACATGCCAATTTTCATCTTCCTAACTCATTGGGGGTCTTTAAATTAGTTAAAATATTAAAAAAACCCAATTTTTCCACGCGCTTTTAATTCTCCTTCCACAGTCGAAAGCTTAAATCCGATTACTTCAGGATATACTACATCGTTAGGACTATATGCTATGCATTTTCCGGTTCCTTTGAGGGCTTTAAAAGAAGTTAAAATGTTAAAAATCCCAATTTTGTCACTCCCCATTTTCCTTTCAATTCTCCGCCCACAGTCCAAAAATTTTAAATTCGACTACTTCAGGATAATTTTAATCGATAGGACTATATGCTACAAAATTGTCAGCTTAAGTCATTAGAGGACTTTAAAATAAGCAAAAATTTCAATTTTCATCTTCAAACTAGAGTCTAAATATAGAAAAACTGCATTTACAGTTTTTCATTTCGTGATCCTGTTACCTTTTAAAACGACTTTAAAGTTTTTGTGGATCAGATTTTTGTAAAATACTTTCTAAGTAATGTCCTTTCAAAATTTTATCCTTCAATATCAATTAACATTTTCAACAAATAATTTTGATAAAGTTTTGAAAGGACATTATTAACATCTATTTTCTTGATATGGCAAATTAAAAAATTAGCGAATATTCCCCTCTTTTATTTGACATCAATAGTGACATTATATGACAAACACAAGTATCCCCGTCCGACAGAAAATGTTGAACATGAACCGGATAATAAACTTCTGAAAGTAGAGATCAAATGGAGTAAAACTGCATTTACAGTTTTTCATTTTGTGATCCTGTTTCCTTTTAAAAGAACTTTAAAGTTTTTGAGGATTACATTTTTGTAATATGCTTTCTAAATATTTGTACTTGTCCTAGGAGTACTGATGGCAAATGAAAGAGAAGGATCTCCGCTAATTTAGCCATTTTATTATTTTGTCATATCAGGAAAAAAGGAGGTAAGTAATGTCCTTTCAATATTTAATCCTTGAATATCATTTAACTCCTTCAACAAAATATTTTAATAAAGTTTTGAAACGACATTATTCACATTTTTTTTCCTGATATAGCAAATTAAAAAAATGCAAAATTATTTTTTATTTATTTGACACCAATAGTGACATTATATGAAAAACACAAGTATGCCCTTCCTCACAACCAATGTTAAACATGAACCGGTCTAAAAGTAGAGATCAAATGGAGTGAAACTGCATTTACAGTTTTTCATTTCGTGGTCCTGTTACTTTTTATAAGGACTTCAAAGTTTTAAAGAATACTTTTTGTAAAATATTTTTGAAATATTTGTACTTGTCCTAGGACGTCAAAGGAGGATCTCCTCTAATTTTTGCATTTTTTTGTTTTGCTATATCAGGACAAAGAGATGTGAATAAAGTCATTTCAAATTTAAACCTTATCAAAATATTTTGTTGAAAATTTTGAATGATATTGAAGGATAAATTTTTGAAAGGGCGTAACTTACCTAATTTTTCCTGATATGTAAAAGGAAAATTAGAGGAGATTCTCATCTTTCATTTACTGTTACTAGTGGCATCCTTGGACAAGTACAAATATTTCAAAAATATTTTACAAAATGTATCCTTTAAAACTTTGAAGTCTTTTTAAAAGCAAACAGGATCACGAAATGAAAAATGGAAAATGCTGTTTTACTACATTTAGTCTCTAGTTTCAAACGTTAATTATTCAGTTCGTTTTTAACGACTTTTTTCATTTTTGTCGGACAGTTTAAAACATATTTTACAAAAAAGTAATCCTCTAAAACTTTGAAGTCGTTAAAAAAGGAAACAGGATCAGAAAATGAAAAACTGTAAATGCAATTTTAATCCATTTGATATCTAAATTTAGACGTATGTCATCCAGTTCATGTTAAATAGCTATCTAACGGTTTCATATTTCCTTTCTTTTTTACATTGTTCAAATTTCTCTCTTGATTACCCCTAGTTTACCCCTAAAGTTACCCCTAAAGTTATATGTAGCTTACATAATTCACAAAAATATATATAAATGACAATCTTCTATAAAGTTATAAAATATTATTATATGCCAATGCATATGTCAATGGTAATTTTAACAATATATTTATAGGATGAGGGGGGAAATAGCTAAAGGGGGAAAAGAAATGCTGATTTAGATGTTAAAAAAAGGGTTCGATTGTATTTTGTATGTGGCCATGATAACCACATAACCTTTTATAATATTTTTTTGGGAAAATGGTTTTATTATATTATAGACATACAATTTTCAAACCATCAGTTTTTTAAATTGGCATGTGAATTGTTTTCAGAATTATTTTTTTTTTTTGTATTTAACGACTTTTTTTGTTTTTCAACAATAGATGAGAATGTTTACTAACGTCTTGTTTTATTTTAAAGAAAATTATTTTAAAAAAAAGGGTTGTCAAATATGTCACAAAATTTGACGAGAAAAAAAGTTAAATATGAATTGGCCGAACCAATGAATACTCTTTACAGTGATCAAAAGACTTTGATTGAATATGAGTGTAAAAACACTTGTTTTAGCCTTTTAAGGGGTTCTTAACAAAATTGTTTAAAAATGTTGACTGCACTCAATGAAAACTGCTTCATCATGTTAATGAAATGGTTTCATTACTTGCTGTCATCAATTTAGATGACAAATTTCATTAAATTAATAAAGTTTTTCTTTAATATCATGAAACATTTCATTAAAATTGAATAAACAAGCGGTGACACATTTTTTCATGTCATTAAAAATTGTCATCATATAGGCGGGATCGCCATCGCATTTGTATTATCCCCACATTATGTAGTATACACAACAATTCGTCTATTATAACTTTTTCCATATGTCTACTAGAATTTGTAAAATACAGTTTGTTATTTTCATTATCCCTTTAAGCATTCATAACAGCGACTTGGAGTTGGTGGGTGTTTTGTAAATGTTAATATTTTCTTTGTTGGTTGGTTGGTCTGTTTTTTTGTGGCAAAATTCAATCATAAAAAAGGGTTTTTTTATATGTTTATATGAATATTTTCATAATTTCATACATAAAAACATAAGTGAAGAAGACAAGAACAAGCGAAAATGAAATTATGGTAATTTAAAAACAGTGGTGGCAGAAATAATAGGAATCGCCAGGAAAATAGAGAAATAACCATAGTGAAGATTGATTTTTCTACATCCTGAACTGTGACCTTTTTTAGACAATATGCATACATTTCTTAGTCAAAAACCTTTTAATAATATTTAAAATTTAAAGATTCGGCTAGATTTTTAGATTTTTGGTCTATTCAAAATTTAGATTTTTTCCTAGATAACTTTTGACACTTGGTTTCTTTTGTCTCACTAATTTTGAACAACACTCCGATTTTTTTTTTTTAATTTTCAAAACCAAACTAAACAGAAACCGACCAATTTGCAATACCGAAATTATTATTTTCAGTTATATTTGCTGTTTTGGACCAGCTGTCTTCTTTGGCTGTGGCGTTTGTGTTCACTCTTTGTTATTTCCAGGCATTGCGCGTGGGCGCCATGTATTGAAGCGTTCTCGTAATAAAAGCTGGTGGTGTTTGTGTTTAATCTTTAATTTTCTAAAACGGCCCTGGATTGGGCGCCATTTAATTGAAAATAAAGGTTGCCAATTTTTCTGAATTTGTAGTCATATATGAAACTTCTCTAGATACGAAAACACGTTTGTCGTATTTTTTCCGTTATCAGAAATCTCAACTTAGAATAAACAAATTAAACTTGATCCTTTCTGACGGTTAATTCTGTAATATAAGTTTCCCCATAGATTGTTTTCACTGATTTTGAACGATACTCCAAAATCTACGCTTTGATTGGGCACTATTTACTTTAAAATTCTGTTATTATTTTTTTTTGACTTGTATGTTTGTCCAATTTTTTTAAAATTTTCAAAACAGGAATAGAAACCAATCGTTTTGAAACACTAAACCATTTTTCTCGGTTATTGGTAAACTGTGTACGTTTGCTGATATGGAACGGCTGTCCTCGTTGACGATGGCTTTTGCGTTTACGTTGAGTAATTCCCAGAAGCCTCTTTTGAGTGCTATTTGTTAAAAAGTTCTCGTGACAAAAGTCTCTTTTGCTGGCGTCCGTTTTTGGGTTTGTCTTTGCAATTCTAAAATGGGCACCCGCTTGGGCGCCATTTAACTTAAAATTGTGTCAGCCATTTTTTGAATTTCTAGGTTTATCTGCAACTTAAAAACAAATAATTACACCTAGAAAAGTTTTACAGTAACTATTTTCAGTTATTCAAAAAGTTTTTAGTTAAAGTTGTTGTAAACGTTTTATCGTTTGTTTTTCAATGAAAATAAAATATTGAACGATTGATACAGTTGTTAAAACAATAAACTACAAAAGTTACGGAAAAATATTTATATCAGTTAAATTATTTGTGACTGATTATACCGTATAATTTTACGGAAGTACGGTTTTTGTAGTTTGTTATTAAGAAAAAATATATTTTTACTCCACAAAATAAAAAATTGTAAACAGTTAAAATAACTGAAATATCATTTGTTTTTACGGAATGTCGAGTCATTTAATTACGTTTAAAAATAACTGAAAAATTATGTTGTTTCAAATGAAATATAAGTAGTCCGTTTTTTAAAAGGAAAAACGATTGTTTTAAACGTTTTTTCAGTTGAATTTACTTACAAAATATTTTAAGTGTAAATTAAAAACCGATGAAGCCGTTGTTAAATTTTTGAAAATCGAAACCACGGTTGTCGACTTTTCCCGTTATTTTAACTAAACTTAGACTAAACCAATTAGACAGTGCAACAGCGAAAAAAAAACACAAGAACTATATCGGTACGATTCTACTACCCAAAAGGTAGAAACTCCTTTACTCGAATTGTCCAGTTTGGTGACCAATTCCTATTTATGGAAGTCCTGCTGCAGGTATTTTTATCTTTCGACACTGTTTTTTATACCCTCCACTCTAGTGATAGAGGGTATATATAAGTTTGTCATTCCGTTTGTAACACCTCGAAATATTGGTCTAGGACCCCATAAAGTATATATATTCATGATCCTCGATCGATTTTAAGACGATCTAGCGATGTCCGTCCGTCCGTATGTCCGTCTGTCTGTTGAAAACACGCTAACTTTTGAAAGACTTTACGGAGGCTCCTGAAGTTTGGCACATATGTTGGGCATTTACCTCGTCAGGTTGGTATTGCAATCGAGCGAAATCGGTCCAGTGGTTCAAAAGTTATGAGCAAAAGACTGAATTTCGGCAAGGGTTTTTCGTGAATTTATGAGATAAAAAGCACTATAACTTTCGAAAAGCAATTCTGAGGATGCTGAAGCTTGGCATACATATTTTTCGTTCCTCCAGCCTAGTTCGTATTGAATTTCAGACAAATCGGTCTAGTGGTTCAAAAGTTATTAGCAAAACCGTGAATTTCAGATTAGCTTCACCATAAATTCACGTGTTGAAAACCCGTTAAACCTGTTTTAAAAACATTAGTAAGACACAAAAATATTTTACAACGTATTTTTGTCACTCAAAAATATTTTGATACCAAAACAAAAAAAAAATACAATCGAAAAAAATTTTACACTCAAAAAAAATTTTACACTCAAAAAAAAAAAATTAGTAAATTAATTTTTTTTTCCAAAATTACTAAAAAAAAGTTTTGTTTACACAAAATAAAATATTTCTAATCAAAACTGTTATTTGTTTCACGTTAGAAAATTTACTATCACTTAAAATGGGCATTGTGGAGGGTATTCATAGATTCGGCTAAGTCGAATTTAACTTTTCTACTTGTTTTACGCTTAAATCGGTAACACAGAAAATAAAATCATAAAATTCAAGCCAACAAACAGCAATTGTGAATGTCCTAAACTGAAAAAACCAAAAAATTAGTAAAAAGGGCATCCCGTTAGTCAATAATACAAAAACTCGATTTTGTTTTTAACAAACTACGTCAAATCATTTTATTTCAAAATAAAAGGGGAATTTCAATAAATCCTTGGTGGCCGTTTGTCAATAAGACAAAAAAAATTTTTTTTTAACTTTCAAATAACCCGTTTGTTATTAATGTTCAATAATTTGTAAATAAAATAGATTTTTTTCAACAATTTTTGTCAATAAACGACTTTGTCAAATAAAAGTCCTATTTTCAACAATTTATATTAATAAATACAAAGAACTTTGCCAATCTAACAAAACCCAGCAGAAATAAATCGAGATTTTGGCGACACAGCATCTGTTTATAGCATACCGTAGCGCATCCAAAGAGCGCTCTTAGGGATGCAGTAAAAGGAAGGGGAAAAAATTTTAATTTTTTTTTAAGATTTTTTATATAAAACTTATAATGTGTAATTATTTTTTGATAAAATTTCACACTTGCTTTCCTTTTTAATATTTTTAACACTTTTTGAATAAAAAAACATGAGTTTTAGACAAAGACACATGATTTGACTTCATCATTATTGCGCATTAATCAGCGCTGCAAAGAGCGCTTCAATCATAGCATCTTTGACCGCTGTTCCCAAAAAAAATCCCATAAAAAATGTGAAAATGAAAATTTCCGATATTTTTTTGATGTTCACTTCCGATTTTTTTTTTCATTTTGTTTCACATAAATAAAGTTTTGTAAAGTAAAACGAATGAATTTTTTTGTTATATTTTTTTAAATTTTAGTTATTTGATTTCAACTTTGAATTTACAGCATCTTTATTCTGCTTAAATCAGCTCTACAAAGATACATGAATTCACTGCATCTTTAATCTGCTTAAATCAGCGCTAAAAAGATACATGAATTTACAGCATCTTTATTCTGCTTAAATCAGCGCTCTAAAGACACGTGATTTCAGTGCATCTAAAGAGCGCTGTTTCTGTGTATCCAACTAGCGCTCTAAAGTGGGACATCGCCTTTGGGAATCATGCATGAATTCAGCGCAATTGGATGCGCTCCTTTACTCAAGTTCCCCTTCCAAAAGCTGCTGAACGTTCAGCAAAATTTCTGCTGGGAATCGTAAATTTTTTTAACAATCGCTGTCTATAAAAAATTTGTTAGCTTTTGTGAAGTACATATAAAACAAAAACACAAACGACAACATTCTCTCTCTCGTCGTGTAGTTTGTTTTTTATTTGTGCCTGTACTTCTTTTTAAAAAAGCAGACAATGAAACGAGAAGACAATTAAAAAAAAAACGATTATGAATTTAGTTTTATCTGAGCTAGCAAGGGGTACGGCAGCAATTGAAATTATTTTATACGAAATATTATTAAAGAAATGTATTTCGGAAACAAATTAATCTTTTTATATAAAGTTTTTGTTTTATTAACTACCCGAGTAAAAATAAACATATATAATTGGATACAAACATAATATATCATACATGATTATATATACCGTGGGATATTTTTTAAATTTTTTAAATGCAATCATGTGCAGTTATATATAATTTAATCATGATTCGGATTAAAAGGTGTACGGTTGATATAATTATATAAAATTATATGAGGGTCAATACAAAATTTGTTTTTCTGTATAATTTAACATAAAATTATATATAGCTTATTCTGTTCCATACAAAACTAAATATGTTTCAAATTAACAAAACATTTTCTAAGTTTTTTAGGCAAAGTATAAGAAACTTTTTAAAATGTTCCTTAACATTTCCTTGTCAGGGTTATGTATATCACCTATCTGGTTCGAAGCGTACCCAAAAATTTTTTTTGTTTTAGAAAATTATATGTTTGGTGAATGTATCGTTGACCTCCCAGTTGGCAAAATAAAATCACACCTGACATACTGCTGACTCTCCCTTTATGAAATCGCTGACATCTTCACACAATTTTTCAAAATGTCATCAATGACATGTCAGCAGTTGGTCAGCAGTGTCCACAAGTATCGGTGGCCACTGACAATTCGTTTAAACAATCGCTGACCAACTGCTGACATGTCATTGATGACATTTTGAAAAATTGTATGAAGATGTCAGCAATATTATAAAGTGAGAGTCAGCAGTCAGCAGGTGTGATTTTTTTTTGCCGACTGGGCTGTGGTGTATCTCAACCTAAACCAAAAAACACTAGGATTTTATATGTTTTTATGCAATTAGATCTAATTAGATCCACCAATATATGGCAATGTCTGGTCAAAATTCGGATGAAATCAAATCATATTTTATACAAGTTGATCTTTTTTAATGCAAAAAGATCCACCATTATTCGGATCAAATTGCATATAAATATATATTGTGTTACATATCATTATATATTGCATCATATACAAATTTTTACTCGGGTATTATTTTGTTTTGAAATTTTTTATTCAATTTATTTTTAATTTTTTTTTCCTATAAAAAAAGTTTTATCATATCAATTAAATATTTTGTTGACCCAACAAAATATTTAATTGACTTAATTTGTCAATACAAATAATACTGTTATTTGATATCACAAATTCCTTTGTTGAATTCCTTTACCGTATCAACAAATGGCGAATGTGTTCCTTAAATTTCTTTGTTGAAAACAAAATTTATTTTTTTTTCGTTTGTTAGATCAACAAATTACGTTTGTGCTTGTTGAATTTCTTTGTTGAAAAAAAAAATTAAGATTTTGTACGTTTGTCAATACAAATAATAATTTAGGAGAACTATTACAAACTCATTTATCAATTGTTTTTTCAACAATTAATATTTACAAACGTTAGTTGATATTACAAATTACACGCAGCACTTTCAGTGAAAAATTTAATTGTATTCACAAATATGGGGGTCAATATAACAATTCGGTTTTTGCTGTGTAATCTATGTTCACCAACAAGTTTCTGTCACCGATTTGTATCGACTTTCGCTTGTTTTCAGTGGTTTCTATGTTAACACTTTTTGTTTTTAATGTTAGTCCCTGCTTGGGCGCCATATAAAAAATGTGTATTAACTCTTTTTACAGCAAACATTTCAAAATTTGAGTCGATCGGTGGTCAAATTTATCAAAACCAAAAACATGATTTATGAATTCGTCAATTATGGAAAAACTCTGGAAGTAAAATTGGAGGAAGTTTTCGTCAATGTGATTCAGATTTATGTATAGAATTATTCCAAATACAACCTATTGTCCACAAAAGCAATTTATACTGTATACAGACTAGCGTGATTGTAAAATCACCATGTGATTTTCCTTTGAACAAAATCACATAGTGATTTACAAAATCATCTCAAATTGTACTAGCATAAAGAAAAATTTCAAAATCATCTCAACTTACCATGGTAAGTTCTTGTAGTGTGAACATGGCCTTAGAATGGCCTACCAAAATTTTAACCCATTTCTTACCAGCTTGTGTTTGAACACACGCTTATAATTTCTTAAAAAAAAATACAAAACATCAATAATTTCAATAAATAATTAAAATTTTTGGGAGTTTTTATTAGGGTTTGGCCTATTAGTGAAGAAAGAAGATATTTTTGGAAAAATTTCACAAGCAAGCCCTTCACTAGGGAAGGGGGAGACGTTCCTAAAAAAAAATTTCATCAACTTTAAACGTTTGAATGTGCATTTATTATTCATAAGGGAACGGAAAGGAGTCTTTCCTGAAAGTTTTGTCAAAAAATTCGAACGTTTAAATTTCTGGTAAGAAATGGGTTAAACAAATGCAAACATCTTCCCTCATAATTCCCGCCACCACTGTTTATAGACAACATCGAGAAAAAACTAAAGAAACATCTGTGAAAATATTGTGTTTAGAAATTCAACAAATATTCATATAATGACCTTGATATTTAAGTTAATACGCAGTTACATTTATTTGTTATTAAAGTTATAGTCAAATATGAATGTATTAAAAAAATCCTGGCAGACTGTTAACAATTATGAAAAAATTGGACGCAAAGTAAATATAATCAAAGTAAAGCCGATTTTTGTAAATAAAATAAAATCAAAAAAAGGTCAAAAAATTCATATTTTTACTGCATTTAAAATATTTTGATTTTTGTTTGGGTCGTTGGAAAAAAAGTTTATACCTGAATATAATCAATTGATTTAATCAAATGTACAGAAAAATTCCAAGATTCTGACATATTTTTCGTATAGAAAAATTCTCAAATTTCACTTTTTAACAAAAATTTTAAGGAGTTAAATAGTTTTGTGGTTATGGGTTAAAGCAGAGTGACCCAATACCGCCCATATTTTCTGCAGATCTTAGAATAGTGAAACTATGCCAACTCTCGTTCACATTTGTTTACAAAAAACCTCACAAATTGGAGACTAAACAAGTCTCCAATTCTAGCACGATGTAATTACATATTTCCACAACAAATATTAATCATACATCTAACAATAAGTACATTTTTAGTATGACAATTATAATTGAAAACAAATGTACTCGTATTATTGACAGTATCAGTTGGTAATTAGAAACACTTTGTAATAATAGTAGAAATTAATTACATGGAAAAAATATGGTAAAACTTTTTAATGTCATTAAAACAGTACACATCAAGATAGAGAAGAAGATTATATATATTTATTAATCAATATTCATATACCAAGAATTCTAGAACAATGTAATAAATTATAGAAATGGAAAACTAAATTCATAATTATGGGCCTATTGACAATTTTGACTTACATAGGTCAATTTTTTTATTTTTAAACTTTATATTTCCTGCGACATTTTCGAGAACATTCAAAACGCGTTCAAGTAAACACCTGTTAGGACATTTTGATTTTGTGACATATTCTTCGCATAGAAAAAGACTCAGATTATCAGAACTTTTTTCGTATAGAAAAATTCTTTACTTCTGAGACATATTTCGAATAGAAAAATTCTCAGATTTTGAGATATTTTTCGTATAGAAAAATTCTCAGATTCTACGACATTTTTCATTTAGAAAAATTCTCAGATTCTGAAACATTTTTAATACAGAAAAGTTTACAGATTCTGAGACATTTTTCGTATAGAAAAATTCTTAGATTCTGAAACATTTTTCTTATAAAAAAATTCTCAGATTCTGTGTCATATTTCGAACAGAAAAAATTGCAGATTCTGAAACATTTTTCGTATAGAAATGTCAACAGAACTAGTCCGAGGTCATTTCAAAAACATTAATTTAAACTCTTCTTAGGCCGTTACCTGCTAAAAATTCCGGAATCGGTTCGTATAACTTTTCGATAGAGCTTTTCAAGAAATGGTTTGTATATATATAAAATTTCTCATAAAAGAAAAACTTTTTTTTAATAAATAAGAACTAGTAATTCTAATACATATGTATTAGGGCGGGTCGATTTTTTTTGTCAAAAATCGTATTGCAGAAACATAATCTACAAGATATTCTAAGAACATTTCCAAAAGAAACCATATTTCTAAAATCAAACCCTATACCTCGCCTAACGACATGAAGGTTTGTCCGTCCGTCCTTTTTTCATAAGCAAAATATAGAACTTGACTCTTTTTTGGTGTTTGTGTTAATTTTTGGGCTTTGGTGTGCTCTGAGGTATATAGTAAAATTTTATTGCCAACATTTTTGTAGAACATTTCATCCCCACCCTCCCCCTTTTTCGGGGTATTTTTTGCGATTTGTTACAATAGAGCCAAAAAATACCGTCATGAGAGGGAGTTAGATGGTTAATATGTTTCACAAAAATATTTGCCATAATATTTTCTACAAAGCTGCTGAACATACCCTACCCCTCAGATGTAAAGAAAACATAGTTTTATAAACCGATATGCTGCAAGAACATATCCAGCGACAATGTTTTACTAATTGCCGCTGGATATAATTCAAACAATTTTTGGGATTATGACCGGCAAGTGTTTTAGACATAATCCCCCAAATGGAGAAATAAATAATTAGATTGATTTGTAATGCAAACGCCACAGACAAAAAATTATAATAAGAAATTTTAACAATAAATCGCTGTTTCATCGTTAATCCATGATAATTTTACTCCATTTTTTATTTTTTATTTTTTATTGGGCTGCAGTATATTAACATGTATCGTGATACTCTGAAAGTAAGTGCAGGGGTTGTGGGTTCGATTCCCTCCAAAGCCTTTGTATGTTAATTACAATGGGAAGCTGGTGCAGCGGATTTTTCTTAGTAAATAAAAGTATGTAATTGAGGATCATAATGATATTTCGTCAAAAAAAAAAAAACACAGATACTTTTGTGGGATGAAATTGGGGAGTTGCATATCGGAGAGGAAAAAACAAAAAATATTTTTTTTTACATCAGTATTTGATTTATTTTGAGTAAAATTTTTTTTTTTAATTTTTGTAAAAAAAAAAAAAATCGAGTGTAAATTTTTTTGAGTGTAATTTTTTTTTTGAGTGTAATATTTTTTTTTTTAGTTTTTTTGAGTGACAAAAATAGTTTCTAAAATATTTTTTTTTGGCTTACCATTCCATTTCAAAGCGTGTTTAGCGTTTTTTTCCAACACGGGAGTTCGGGTTAAAACCCATCTGAAATTACCCAATTTGCTAATAACTTATGAACTACTAGACAGATTTCGCTGAAATTTAGTAATAATCTGACCGGAAGAATAACAAATATATACGAGAAGCTTCAGCAGCTTGCCTTATATATTTTTCATTCTTCCGCTAACATTTGAAAGTTAGCGTGTTTCACACAGACTGAAAGACTGACTGACGGACGGATTTTCATGTCGTTAGGCGCGGTATAGGGTTTGATTTTAGACCAATAGTTTCTTTGGAAAAGTTTCTTAAAATTTCTTGTAGATTTTGTTTTTGCTATACGATTTTTCAGTTTTTTTTCGATCCATACAAATCGACCCGCCCTAATATGTATATATTTCCTAAAGTATAATTAATCATACTTCTGGTATTTCATTAACATAATTTAATGATACATATAAAAAAATAATGAATCAAAATGACGTTTTTCATAATGCGTTAAACTTATAAAGTTTATTATAATAATAATAACACTAAAATAAAATTAATATAGGGCATTCAATGTCAAATCGGACACTTTTAAAATTATTTTTTTTAGATTTTCTCAATTTGTTTACAGTTTTAGTACCCTTCGAAAACTCCTTCGTGGTATATTTTCAGATTTTTTTGATGACCCGTTCAAAAGATATCGAATTTTTAAAAATTGGTAGTTTGTTCCATTACTCAAACTTCTTTTACTCATAACTTCTTCAATAATGGTCCAAATTTCAAATTTTTTTTTTTCAAAATTTTTGTTCTTTTACGTACTTTTTTAAAAAAATCCCAAAAAACTCTTAAAAGCGCTCTAGTATGCGATTTTTAAGTTTTAAAATTTAATTCTCATTTTTGAAAATGTTTGTACTTTTCGATTTTTTTGAAATTTTTTTGTGTAAAACATCTATCGATTCTACAAATTTTTTGCCCAGAAGGATCGTGGGATAACAATTATTATTATTTTTTAAAATTTTTTGAAAAAATTTTATTGTAACTTTCCAATCTTAAAATCATTTCTACTGTTCCAATGGTGCGTCATAGAGGGGTCCTTTATAAGACCGACCCCCATTAATTTTTTCGTCTTAACATTTCTTTGGAACATACTAATACCCTATCTCCAATTTCTAAGGGGGCTCCCAAACAAAACGACATTTTTTAAAATTTGCTCCAACCGCTCTAACTGCCCTAATAGTGCCCTTAGAGCAACCAAATGTATGACCGACCCACAATATTTTTTTATTCCAAACATTTTGTGTGAACACACCTACCCTCTATCTTTAACTGTTAAGGCGGTCCCCATAATTTTTTTTTATTTTTTGTAAATTTGTTTTATTAAATCAGCTTCTACATGTCCAATGGTGCGTCCGAGAGGGGTCATTAAGATTTTTTTCTATAAAAAAAAATTCTCAGAATCTGAATATTTTTCTCTAGGAAAAATGACTCAGAATCTGAGACTTTTTCTGTAGGAGAAATGTCTCAGACTTTTTCTATAGAAAAAATGTCTCAGGATCTTAGACTTTTTCTGAAGGAAAAATGTCTTTGAATCTGATACTTTTTCTGTATAGGAAAAATGACGCAGAATCTTAGACTTTTTCTATAGGAAAATATATCGGAAACTGACACTTTTTCTATAAGAAAAATGTCTCAGAATCTGAGACTTTTTTTATTAGAAAAATGTCTCAGATTCTGAGACCTTTTCTATAGGAAAAATGTCTCAGAATCTGAGGCTTTTTCTATACGAAAATTGTTTCGGAATCTGAATTTTTTTCTATAGGAAAAATGTTTAAGAATCTGAAATTTTTTCTAAAGGAAAAACGTCTCAGAATCTGAGACTTTTTCTATAGGAAAAATGTCTCAGAATCTGAGACTTTTACTATAGGAAAAATGTCTCAGAATCTAAGACTTTTACTATAGGAAAAATGTCTCAGAATTTGAGACTTTTTCTATAGGAAAAAAGTCTCAGAATCTGAGACTTTTGCTATAGGAAAAATGTCTCAGGATTTGAGATTTTTTCTGTAGGAAAAATGTCTCAGAATCTGAGACTTTTTCTATAAGAAAAATGTCTCAGAATCTGAGACTTTCTCTATAAGAAAAATGTTTCAGAATCTGAGACTTTTTCTATAAGAAAAATGTCTTAGAATCTGAGACTTTTTCTATAAGAAAAATGTCTTAGAATCTGAGACTTTTTCTACATAAAAAATGTTTCAGAATCTGAGACTTTTTCTATAGGAAAATATCACGGAATCTGAGATTTTTTCTATAGGAAAAATGTCTCAGAATCTGAGATTTTTCTATAAGAAAAATGCCACAGAATCTGAGACTTTTTCTATAGGAAAAATGTGTCAGAATCTGAGACTTTTTCTATAGGAAAAATGTTTCACAATCTGAGACTTTTTCTATAGGAAAAATGTTTCAGGATCTGAGAATTTTACTTTAGGAAATTTGTCTCAGAAACTGAGACTTTCTAAAGGAAAAATGTCTCAGAATCTGAGATTTTTTCTGTAGGAAAAATGTCTCAGAATCTGAGATTTTTTCTGTAGGAAAAATGTCTCAGAATCTGCGACTTTTTCTATAAGAAAAATGTCTGAATCTGAGACTTTTTCTATAGGAAAAATGTCTCAGAATCTGAAACTTTTTCTATAAGAAAAATGTCTCAGAATCTAAGACTTTTTTTACAGGAAAAATGTCTCAGAATCTGAGACTTTTTCTATAAGAAAAATGTCTCAGAATCTGAGACTTTTTCTATAAGAAAAATGTCTCAGAATCTGAGACTTTTTCTATAAGAAAAATGTCTCAGAATCTGAGACTTTTTCTATAAGAAAAATGTCTCAGAATCTGAGACTTTTTCTATAAGAAAAATGTCTCAGAATCTGAGACTTTTTCTATAAGAAAAATGTCTCAGAATCTGAGACTTTTTCTATAAGAAAAATGTCTCAGAATCTGAGACTTTTTCTATAAGAAAAATGTCTCAGAATCTGAGACTTTTTCTATAAGAAAAAGAATCTGAGACTTTTTCTATAAGAAAAATGTCTCAAAATCTGAGACTTTTTCTATAAAAAAAAATGTCTCAGAATCTGAGACTTTTTCTATAAGAAAAATGTCTCAGAATCTGAAACTTTTTCTATAGGAAAAAAGTCTCACAATTTTAGACTTACTCCAGATCTGTATATTTTTCTATAGGAAAAATTTCTCAAAATCTTAGATTTTTTTTTTGGATCAAATATTTCAGAACAAAAAAATTTTTCTATAGAAAAAATGATTTTAAGATTTTGAAGATTTTGAGATTTTAAAATAATGCCTTCTTCGTTGGAAAAATCAAATTTTTCGATAATATTTGCTAACGCTACTTCTACAACTACCACTTCTACTACCACCACCACTACTTAAAGAAGCAACTGCTACATACTGTTAGTTTTACTGTTACTAATATTACACGCACTTAACTCTCGTTAAAATAAGCTTATAAACATTCATAGCAGCAATAGCAGCTACTAAAGTAATAACAAACTAGCAAATAATAAAATTTCGTTTTAGCCGAATCCATAAATACCCTTCACAATGCAAAAAATATTTTGAATACAAACGCATTCAGGAAAAAAATTATAAAATAATGTAAGAGACATAAAAAGTTGAAAGAAAGTATGAAGTTAGGTTGAGATTGCTAAAAATATAATTGTAGTGTTGGAAACTCTCAAAATTTATTCAGGAGGAACTGTAAAAATTCACATATATAAAAAACAGTTTTTATTAACAAGACAAACCGACATTTAAAATCCTACTGATGATAACACTAACCGGTATGGGATATACCAAAAATGTCTATAATTTTTACGTGGTAGGGTCCTAAATTGTAGTTTTGTATCTAAAAATGAGTGAGCCAAAATTTGGAGACAATCGGATAAAAATAACTCGTGCCGAAAATGGATTGAAGTTTTGGGACACTCTAATCTGATGAAAAAACACGTTTTTTCTAGTTTTTTGAAAAATATTGGTATATGCTATTTTTTGTTAATTTTTTTGTTAAGTAATATGAAAATGGTAATAAATTACCTTTCCAAAAAGCTTAAAGAAATTCAAATCGGATGAAAAATAAGCATTTTACGCATATATGCCCCAGACCATTGCATGGTTTTTAATAGTGCCTACGGTCAGTACCGTAGTACCGGGAATACCGGTATTCCCGGTTCTCGGTATTACCGGGAAATGGTACCGGTTTCCCGGTTCTTAATTCATTCCCGGTATTCCCGGGAATACCGGTATTCCCGGTTCCGGTTCTGACGGTATTCCCGGGACTACCGGTATGTATATTTTGTAAAATTTTGTACAATTAAAATTGTTTCTTTGCTTTTACTAAAAAAATACAAAACATGTGAAAAAAACCATTTCCACTTTATTTTTTTAATTTAAGAAAAAATATTTGCATGATTTTTAAATAATTTTACAAACACAACTAAATATTACTGAAATACTGATTAAATAGTGTAATTTAAATATTAAATGGTACAGTATTTTTTTGATTTTTGAGAACCGGTACCAGGATCAGAACCGGGAATACCGGTATTCCCGGGAATATATCTAGAACCGGGAAACCGGTTCCAGAACCGGGAATACCGGTATTCCCGGGAATACCGAGAACCGGGAAATGGGGGGCACTAGTTTTTAAGGCCAAAATTTGAAAATTTTCAAAATTTATAGGCAAAAAAATAAAAAAAAATAAATTTTACTTTATAATTATATTAAATACATGTCATAGATAAAAACTAACAGATATGGTAGTCTAACTTTTTTTCATTTGGCGTGGGTAGTGATATAATTTCCGCGGATTCCAAAGAAAATGAGTTTTTCTAAAATAATTTAGCAAATATGGGAAACAATTTTCTGTATTGTATTATACGAAGTGAAATACATAAATTCTGTAAATTTTTTGAGAATTCGGGCATCTTTAACCCCTTTTCGTCGAGGTGAAATGACAAATTTGAGACGTTATACATTTCTATAATACAAAATATCTGCATATATCCGATTTCTCAAAAGTTACAGAATTTACGTTTTACACTTCGATCCGCACAATAGAGCACAAATTTTCAAAAATTTGCTTAATTATTGTAGAAAAACGCATTTTATTTGGAATCCGCGGAAACTTTATCACTACCCGCGCCAAATAAAAAAAAAGCTTGACTACCATATCTGCTATTTTTAATCTTAAACATGTTTTCAATTTGATCATAAAGTAAAATTAAATTTTTACTATTTTTTTGCCTAAAAATTTTGAAAATTTTGAAATTCTGGCTCTAAAAACCTTACAATGGTCTGGGGCATGTATGCGTAAAATGCGTATTTTTCATCCGATTTTAATTTTATTAGTCGTTTTGAAAAGGTAATTTAGTACCATTTTCATATTATGTCACAACAAATTCAACAAAAAATATAAAATACCAATGTTTTTCCAAAAACTAGAAAAAACGAGTTTTTCGTTCTTATAAGAATGTCCCAAAACTTCAATCCATTTTCGGCACGAGTTATTTTTAGCCGATTGTCCCCAAATTTTGGCTCACTCATTTTTAGATACTAAAGAACAATATAGGACCCTACCAGGTATAAAAAGGTGATTTTCGTTTTTAAGGACACCTCTATTGAACCCTGATATAAAATTTTTGATTATACAAATAATTTTTGGGTTAGTAACATTTTTAATAATTTTTGTAAAAAAAAACTTTCGAGTGTAAATTTTTTTTTAGTGTAAAATTTTTTTTTGAGTGTAGAATTTTTTTTGAGTTTAAAATTTTTCTGGGCGACAAAAACGCTTTGTATTATAAATTTGTGGTTTTACGATGATTTGAATGCGTGAATTCGGTTTAATTCCAATCTGAAAATCACACTTTTGCTTATAACTTCTGAATTTCTTGACTTTTTTTTTTTGCTGAAATTATATACCGACATAAGCAGAAAACTTAAATATATATTCCAAACTTCAGTTTCGAGAAAAGTTTAAAAATGATATTTGAAAAATATCAAAAATTTAATTTGTAAGTCGAAGATTCTATTCGCAACTCGAAGATTTTTACTTGTAATTCGAAGATTCTACCTGTAATCCGAATGAGCAATACATTTGTAGTCCAAAGATTCTACTTGTAATTCGAATGTTCCATTTGTAATATAAAAATTCCAATTGTAGATTTTAAAATATTAACTTAATTTTAATTGATCTTTTTCGGATTACAATAAGAATCTTCGATTGGTATTTTCGAATTACAAGATGAACCTTGGAATTCTTCTTATAATTTTTGGAAACTTCAAATTACAAATTGAATCTTTAAGTTACGAATGGAGTCTTTAAATTAGTAGTAGAATCTTCGAATTAAAATAAATATTTTTTTGAGTAAAATCTGAAAATGGCGCTGATCATATTTAATTTATATTTTGAAGTGTTACAAACGGAATGATAAACTTATGTACAACCTCTATCATTAAGTGTAGGGTATAGAAATAACAGCCATATCCACTTAAAATACTAACAACATCATTATCATCATAATAATGATGTTTATAACATAAACGTTGTTGTTTATATGGTTCACAGAAAAAAATAAAAATAAATTTCAATTACAAAATTTGTTGATGCAATTACAAAATTAATTGATTTCGAATCTATCACGAAAATAAGCATTTTAATAACGCATTTTGTTAAAAAAAATTTCATATTTCATATTTTCTTGTTAGTTTTGCATGTTTATTTATTATTTTATTTTTTTCAACAAGATATAAAATTAAATTAAAACATTAATTGAGTCAATTACAAAGTTTAATTGAAGTTACATTTAATATTAAATAAAATTTTAATTGAAAAAAAAAAAAAATATTTACGA
The DNA here is from genome assembly GCA_963921195.1 of Pegoplata infirma. Classification (NCBI taxonomy): domain Eukaryota; kingdom Metazoa; phylum Arthropoda; class Insecta; order Diptera; family Anthomyiidae; genus Pegoplata; species Pegoplata infirma. Next base: position 204,593,111 of record OY992539.1, read on the forward strand.
TATTTTTTTCTGTGTTGTTGTTGATATGCTTTTGTTAACATATTGTTGTTTTGAATTTATGTTGAAATTCATGTTGTTGCTGTTTATGATGATAATGATAACGATGATGATAACACTGATTATAATGATGTTTACGATGATGTAGTGTTGCTATTGTTGTTCTTTATTTGTATGATGAATTTGATGATGAGTTTTAAGCATCATACATGTAGTCACTCATGTATTGCTACTTTACAAAACTAAATAACTACAAATGTGTTGAGTAGCTCATAAGGATAAAAGCACGTTAGGAAGGTGTCCTGGTCGGATAGCTATGAAATTAGCCACTGTGGTAACGGATGAAAAATTGTCCTAAATAGCAATTGTTTTTCGATTCAATATAAGATTAATATATAAAAAGGGATATCAAACATTTCTGGAATTAATTTTAAATAAAATATAATAAACGGAACAGTGGATGGCACCTTATTTCGTGCAATAGCAACTCTTTAAAAGCAAAATTAAAAATATCAAATCTTATTTAAGGGAAACGAGTAAAAGTGTATTAAAAAATTTATAAAAATTCAACTCTTCCTTCAAGGATAACTTCCTTGTCAGTCAGTGTTAACTTGTAAAAACACGCATTTTCTATAAAGTAGAAAAAAATCTAAACAGTAATATAAAAATAAAGTTTCAGTTTATCTTTTTCTCGTAGATGTTCCGACAGTTAAGAATATTATCTTAAATAACAACAACGCAGTACAATTTACAGTAAATCTTCCTACAGCTCTGTCTATGATTTAAAGAAACTGAAAATTTTCCAATGGAAAAAAGTCTCAGATTCTGAGACATTTTTCCTTATAAAAAAATGTCTCAGATTCTGAGACATTTTTCCTTATAAAAAAATGTCTCAGATTCTGAGACATTTTTCCTTATAAAAAAATGTCTCAGATTCTGAGACATTTTTCCTTATCAAAAAAATGTCTCAGATTCTGAAACATTTTTCCTTATCAAAAAAATGTCTCAGATTCTGAGACATTTTTCCTTATCAAAAAAATGTCTCAGATTCTGAGACATTTTTCCTTATAAAAAAAATGTCTCAGATTCTGAGACATTTTTCCTTATAAAAAAAAGTCTCAGATTCTGAGACATTTTTCCTTATAAAAAAAAGTCTCAGATTCTGAGACATTTTTCCTTATAAAAAAAAGTCTCAGATTCTGAGACATTTTTCCTTATAAAAAAAAGTCTCAGATTCTGAGACATTTTTCCTTATAAAAAAAAGTCTCAGATTCTGAGACATTTTTCCTTATAAAAAAAAGTCTCAGATTCTGAGACATTTTTCCTTATAAAAAAAAGTCTCAGATTCTGAGACATTTTTCCTTATAAAAAAAAGTCTCAGATTCTGAGACATTTTTCCTTATAAAAAAAAGTCTCAGATTCTGAGACATTTTTCCTTATAAAAAAAGTCTCAGATTCTGAGACATTTTTCCTTATAAAAAAAAGTCTCAGATTCTGAGAGATTTTTCCTTATAAAAAAAAGTCTCAGATTCTGAGAGATTTTTCCTTATAAAAAAAAGTCTCAGATTCTGAGACATTTTTCCTTATAAAAAAAAGTCTCAGATTCTGAGACATTTTTCCTTATAAAAAAAAGTCTCAGATTCTGAGACATTTTTCCTTATAAAAAAAAGTCTCAGATTCTGAGACATTTTTCCTTATAAAAAAAAGTCTCAGATTCTGAGACATTTTTCCTTATAAAAAAAAGTCTCAGATTCTGAGACATTTTTCCTTATAAAAAAAAGTCTCAGATTCTGAGACATTTTTCCTTATAAAAAAAAGTCTCAGATTCTGAGACATTTTTCCTTATAAAAAAAAGTCTCAGATTCTGAGACATTTTTCCTTATAAAAAAAAGTCTCAGATTCTGAGACATTTTTCCTTATAAAAAAAAGTCTCAGATTCTGAGACATTTTTCCTTATAAAAAAAAGTCTCAGATTCTGAGACATTTTTCCTTATAAAAAAAAGTCTCAGATTCTGAGACATTTTTCCTTATAAAAAAAAGTCTCAGATTCTGAGACATTTTTCCTTATAAAAAAAAGTCTCAGATTCTGAGACATTTTTCCTTATAAAAAAAAGTCTCAGATTCTGAGACATTTTTCCTTATAAAAAAAAGTCTCAGATTCTGAGACATTTTTCCTTATAAAAAAAGTCTCAGATTCTGAGACATTTTTCCTTATAAAAAAAAGTCTCAGATTCTGAGACATTTTTCCTTATAAAAAAAAGTCTCAGATTCTGAGACATTTTTCCTTATAAAAAAAAGTCTCAGATTCTGAGACATTTTTCCTTATAAAAAAAAGTCTCAGATTCTGAGACATTTTTCCTTATAAAAAAAAGTCTCAGATTCTGAGACATTTTTCCTTATAAAAAAAAGTCTCAGATTCTGAGACATTTTTCCTTATAAAAAAAAGTCTCAGATTCTGAGACATTTTTCCTTATAAAAAAAAGTCTCAGATTCTGAGACATTTTTCCTTATAAAAAAAAGTCTCAGATTCTGAGACATTTTTCCTTATAAAAAAAAGTCTCAGATTCTGAGACATTTTTCCTTATAAAAAAAAGTCTCAGATTCTGAGACATTTTTCCTTATAAAAAAAAGTCTCAGATTCTGAGACATTTTTCCTTATAAAAAAAAGTTTCAGATTCTGAGACATTTTTCCTTATAAAAAAATGTCTCAGATTCTGAGACATTTTTCCTTATAAAAAAATGTCTCAGATTCTGAGACATTTTTCCTTATAAAAAAATGTCTCAGATTCTGAGACATTTTTCCTTATAAAAAAATGTCTCAGATTCTGAGACATTTTTCCTTATAAAAAAATGTCTCAGATTCTGAGACATTTTTCCTTATAAAAAAATGTCTCAGATTCTGAGACATTTTTCCTTATAAAAAAATGTCTCAGATTCTGAGACATTTTTCCTTATAAAAAAATGTCTCAGATTCTGAGACATTTTTCCTTATAAAAAAATGTCTCAGATTCTGAGACATTTTTCCTTATAAAAAAATGTCTCAGATTCTGAGACATTTTTCCTTATAAAAAAATGTCTCAGATTCTGAGACATTTTTCCTTATAAAAAAATGTCTCAGATTCTGAGACATTTTTCCTTATAAAAAAATGTCTCAGATTCTGAGACATTTTTCCTTATAAAAAAATGTCTCAGATTCTGAGACATTTTTCCTTATAAAAAAATGTCTCAGATTCTGAGACATTTTTCCTTATAAAAAAATGTCTCAGATTCTGAGACATTTTTCCTTATAAAAAAATGTCTCAGATTCTGAGACATTTTTCCTTATAAAAAAATGTCTCAGATTCTGAGACATTTTTCCTTATAAAAAAGTGTCTCAGATTCTGAGACATTTTTCCTTATAAAAAAATGTCTCAGATTCTGAGACATTTTTCCTTATAAAAAAATGTCTCAGATTCTGAGACATTTTTCCTTATAAAAAAATGTCTCAGATTCTGAGACATTTTTCCTTATAAAAAAATGTCTCAGATTCTGAGACATTTTTCCTTATAAAAAAATGTCTCAGATTCTGAGACATTTTTCCTTATAAAAAAATGTCTCAGATTCTGAGACATTTTTCCTTATAAAAAAATGTCTCAGATTCTGAGACATTTTTCCTTATAAAAAAATGTCTCAGATTCTGAGACATTTTTCCTTATAAAAAAATGTCTCAGATTCTGAGACATTTTTCCTTATAAAAAAATGTCTCAGATTCTGAGACATTTTTCCTTATAAAAAAATGTCTCAGATTCTGAGACATTTTTCCTTATAAAAAAATGTCTCAGATTCTGAGACATTTTTCCTTATAAAAAAATGTCTCAGATTCTGAGACATTTTTCCTTATAAAAAAATGTCTCAGATTCTGAGACATTTTTCCTTATAAAAAAATGTCTCAGATTCTGAGACATTTTTCCTTATAAAAAAATGTCTCAGATTCTGAGACATTTTTCCTTATAAAAAAATGTCTCAGATTCTGAGACATTTTTCCTTATAAAAAAATGTCTCAGATTCTGAGACATTTTTCCTTATAAAAAAATGTCTCAGATTCTGAGACATTTTTCCTTATAAAAAAATGTCTCAGATTCTGAGACATTTTTCCTTATAAAAAAATGTCTCAGATTCTGAGACATTTTTCCTTATAAAAAAATGTCTCAGATTCTGAGACATTTTTCCTTATAAAAAAATGTCTCAGATTCTGAGACATTTTTCCTTATAAAAAAATGTCTCAGATTCTGAGACATTTTTCCTTATAAAAAAATGTCTCAGATTCTGAGACATTTTTCCTTATAAAAAAATGTCTCAGATTCTGAGACATTTTTCCTTATAAAAAAATGTCTCAGATTCTGAGACATTTTTCCTTATAAAAAAATGTCTCAGATTCTGAGACATTTTTCCTTATAAAAAAATGTCTCAGATTCTGAGACATTTTTCCTTATAAAAAAATGTCTCAGATTCTGAGACATTTTTCCTTATAAAAAAATGTCTCAGATTCTGAGACATTTTTCCTTATAAAAAAATGTCTCAGATTCTGAGACATTTTTCCTTATAAAAAAATGTCTCAGATTCTGAGACATTTTTCCTTATAAAAAAATGTCTCAGATTCTGAGACATTTTTCCTTATAAAAAAATGTCTCAGATTCTGAGACATTTTTCCTTATAAAAAAATGTCTCAGATTCTGAGACATTTTTCCTTATAAAAAAATGTCTCAGATTCTGAGACATTTTTCCTTATAAAAAAATGTCTCAGATTCTGAGACATTTTTCCTTATAAAAAAATGTCTCAGATTCTGAGACATTTTTCCTTATAAAAAAATGTCTCAGATTCTGAGACATTTTTCCTTATAAAAAAATGTCTCAGATTCTGAGACATTTTTCCTTATAAAAAAATGTCTCAGATTCTGAGACATTTTTCCTTATAAAAAAATGTCTCAGATTCTGAGACATTTTTCCTTATAAAAAAATGTCTCAGATTCTGAGACATTTTTCCTTATAAAAAAATGTCTCAGATTCTGAGACAGTTTTCCTTATAAAAAAATGTCTCAGATTCTGAGACATTTTTCCTTATAAAAAAATGTCTCAGATTCTGAGACATTTTTCCTTATAAAAAAATGTCTCAGATTCTGAGACATTTTTCCTTATAAAAAAATGTCTCAGATTCTGAGACATTTTTCCTTATAAAAAAATGTCTCAGATTCTGAGACATTTTTCCTTATAAAAAAATGTCTCAGATTCTGAGACATTTTTCCTTATAAAAAAATGTCTCAGATTCTGAGACATTTTTCCTTATAAAAAAATGTCTCAGATTCTGAGACATTTTTCCTTATAAAAAAATGTCTCAGATTCTGAGACATTTTTCCTTATAAAAAAATGTCTCAGATTCTGAGACATTTTTCCTTATAAAAAAATGTCTCAGATTCTGAGACATTTTTCCTTATAAAAAAATGTCTCAGATTCTGAGACATTTTTCCGTATAAAAAAATGTCTCAGATTCTGAGACATTTTTCCTAGAGATTTCACTGTTCGCGTAGCTAATCTTATAAAGTAAAATTCAAGCACTACCAAAAATATCTAGAGCACAACAAGTCTATAAAAGCAAACATGATATGATTTGATGTGGATGTATGTATGCGTGGGGGTGTTTGTATAAAACTAGCACATTCATAAAATTTTTAGAAGTGTTTGTAAATCTATATATGGGGCATTCCATGTGAAATCGGACACTTTGAAAAACTTTTTTTTTAGATTTTCCCAATTTTTTTACAGTTTTTAGTTCCCTTCGAAAACTCCTTCGTGGTAAATTTTCAGATTTTTTTGATGACCCGTTCAAAAGATATCGAATTTTTAAAAATTGGTAGTTTGTTCCTTTACTCAAACTTCTTTTAATCATAACTTCTTCAATAATGGTCCAAATTTCAAATTTTTTTTTTCAAAATTTTTGTTTTTTTAAGTACTTTCTAAAAAAAAATCCCAAAAAATTCTTAAAAGCGCTCTAGTATGCGATTTTTAAGTTTTAAAATTTAAATCTCATTTTTGAAAATGTTTGTACTCTTCGATTTTTTTGAAATTTTTTTGTGTAAAACTTCTATCAATTCTACAAATTTTTTGCCCAGGAAGATCGTGGGATAACGATTATTACTATTTTTTAAAATTTTTTAAAAAAATTTTATTGTAATTTTCCAATCTTAAAATCATTTCTACTGCTCCAATGGTGCGTCATAGTGGGGTCCTTTATAAGACCGACCCCCATTAATTTTTACGTCTAAACATTTCTTTGGAACAAACTAATACCCAATCTCCTAAATCTAAGGGGCTCCCACACAAAACGATTTTTTTTTTAATTTGCTCCAACCGCTCTAACTGCCCTAATAGTGCCCTTAGAGCAACAAAATGTATGACCGACCCACAATATTTTTTTAGTCCAAAAATTTTCTCTGAACACACCTACCCTCTTTCTTTAACTGTTAAGGCAGTTCCCAAATTTTTTTTTTATTTTTTTAAATTTGATTTATTTAGTCAGCTTCTACCGGTCCAATGGTGCGTCCGAGAAGGGTCTTTAGTGAGACCGACCCCCATTTAGTTTTACCCTACAACATTTTTTTAAAACATACTTACGTCCTATCTCCACTCCCCAACCATACTTCCATTCAAATAACAGTTGGAGCAAAATTTTATAAAATGTAATTTTGAATGGAAGCCTACTTAGGGAGTGGAGATAGGGAGTAGGTATGTTTCACAAAAATGTTGGAGTGCAAAAATAAATGGGGGTCGGTCTCACTAATGACCCCTCTCGGACGCACCATTGGACCGGTAGAAGCTGATTAAGTAAAACAAATTTACAAAAAATAAAAAAAAATGTATGGGGGCCGCCTTAAAAATCAGAGATAGATGGTAGGTGTGTTCAGCAAAAATGTTTTGTTGCTCTAAGGCAGCGGTGCCCAAAAAGAGAAATTTTTTTGTTTTTTACGCTCTCTGTTGTTAGTTTCGTTGTCATTCATATTGTGTGTGTGTGTCTTCGTTGATCTCTAACAAGTGTTTGGGCACCATTGCTCTAAGGGCACTATTAGGGCAGTTAGAGCGGTTTTAGCAGATTTAAAAAAAATGGTGTTTTGTGTGGGAGCCCCCTTAGAAATTGGAGATAGGGTATTAGTTCGTTCCAAAGAAATGTTAAGACGTAAAAATTAATGGGGGTCGGTCTTATAAAGGACCCCTCTATGACGCACCATTGGAGCAGTAGAAATGATTTTAAGATTGGAAAAATACAATAAAATTTTTTCAAAAAATTTAAAAAAATAGTAATAATTGTTATCCCACGATCCTCCTGGGCAAAAAATTTGTAGAATCGATAGATGTTTTATACAAAAAAATTTCAAAAAAATCGAAGAGTACGAACATTTTCAAAAATGAGATTTAAATTTTAAAACTTAAAAATCGCATACTAGAGCGCTTTTAAGAATTTTTTGGGAGTTTTTTTTTTTTTAAAGTACGTAAAAAAACAAAAATTTTGAAAAAAAAAAATTGAAATTTGGAGCATTATTGAAGAAGTTATGATTAAAAGAATCTTGAATAAAGGAACAAACTACCAATTTTTAAAAATTCGATATCTTTCGAACGGGTCATCAAAAAAATCTGAAAATTTACCACAAAGGAGTTTTCGAAGGGTACTAAAAACTGTAAACAAATTGGGAAAATCAAAAAAAAGTTTTTCAAAGTGTCCGATTTGACATGGAGTGCCACATATATACTTTATGGGGTCCTAGACTGATATTTCGATGCGTTACACACGGAATGACAAAGTGAGTATACCCCCATACTGTAGTTGGAGGGTATAATAATAATTTAAAAAAAATAAAAGTACTTTTTTCGATGAGCTCTAGTACATTTCAAAATTTCGATTTTCCATCCCAGCACACAGGGCCAGCATGATCCAATTCCGGCCAAAAGTCTTTATCGTTGTTGGATCCGGCTGAAAATGTGCTTCTAGAGTATTTCGGGGTCGCTGATTTCAAAATTTAACTAAAAACGAAAAAAATCAAAATGGCACATCCAATATGGCGGACAAATTTTTTTAATAATTGTCCGATTTAACTCAAATTTTGTTTTAAGGGGGTCATGGAGTTACTGAATCAGAATTACTGGCGTGAATTTTAAAAAACAAAATGGCAGACAAAATATGCTTAGTAAAGTTTGTTACAAGTAATTAAAAAACAGTTATATTCCTTTTCTTTGTTGAAGTTAGCTGAAAGTGTGACGTAGTAAATTTCCGGGTCTGTTATCTTAAAATCGAACTGATAAAATTCAATATGGCGGAAACAATATGGCGGCTAGATTTTATAACTTTGTCTGATCTAACTAAAAATTAGTTAAAACTAAAATTAAGAGTATTAAAAGTGTCTGCAGTTAAATCTACTTATAAAATTTTTATATATATTTTTTTTTTATATAAATATGGAAACGGTGTAAATGACTTACTTAGTTTCAGAAAAGCTTTTGGAAATGGTGACGACAAATTATTCACTTTTTTTCTTTATTTTGGAAATTCAATAAAAAATCTTTGAATTTAATTGGAAATGGTGTAACTGATATTTTCCATAATTCTACAAAAAAACTAGAAATGTAGATATTTTTTTTTTCCTTCACTTAAGGCACTCTCTGTCGATAAAAAAAACTAATCATGCCGTAAAACATTATTTTGGGTTAAATTATTTTTTTAAAAACAAATCTCGGACCGCTGCTTATATAGCTGTAATTTCGCCATTTATCATTTCGAGCAAGTTTGGGCAACTTTTTTCGAAAGATATGGATCCATTCTATATCAAAAAAATATAGACCGATTGTATCGAACTGAGGATCGCTGAGGATTTTTTCGGCGCGAGGTAAATATCTAAAAAATTATAACTTTTTTCGCAAAAAACGCGAATTGCTGCCAGGCAAATGAGTTATATTTGTCCATGTTATTTGCGTTACAAAGGCTTATATATAAGGTTGAACCACGCAAACAAAAAATTAAAAAATAGTAAAAGAAGTTTGGAAAAAAATTTAAAAAGTATCTAAGCTTTTAAAATTGTTTTAGCAACTTTTTTAACTTTGAAAACCTGTCAAAGGAAAGGGTGTAATTGGATTATCAAGATAAGTTCAGAAAACCTGCTTCTATATATGCCCAACAAACTGGTAAACATTTTTTGAGAATTTACAAATAAGTACTTCTGGCCGGAAATCGATCTGCCTGGCCCTCTGTGCCCTGGTATGATTAGAATTCTGTATAGACTCTTAATTGTCACTTGTTTTCGGAAAATTTCAGAACTGTTTCAAATTTTTTAATTTTTTTTTTTTTTTAACAGGCCAGTTTTGTTTTTTTTTAATTTTTTTAACAAAACTTCCTTAAATTCTCTACAAAATTACAAATTTTGAAAAAGCATTGTTTTTTGTTTCCGAGAAAAATGTCTTCGAAATTTAAAGTTGTTTTTTATAGAAGAATTTTTTTTAATTTTATTATATTCTTAAATATGCTTTAAAATATATTTTTTCACATTCTTTTGTAATATTTTTTTTCTTTACTAATTCTTTATGTAAAAAAGAATTTCAAATAGTTTAAATCAGTGTTGGCTACCGTTACCCTTTCAACACCGTTACCGATTAAAAAACCCTTTAATATTGAATACCGCTACCGTTACCAATACCGAAATAAAAAATTTTGAATACCGTTACCGATTAAAAACCATTACCTTTATTCGGATTTTTACCGGTATTATATCGGTTTTGTTTCGGTTGTCTTAATATTACTTTTTTTTAGTTTTTTTGCAGATAAAAATCAAATTAAAATATTTTTAATGTTGGTAAAATAATAAATTTTTGTCATTGTAAACCGGATTGTCATTTGGAAAAAACAATGAAAAAGTCTGTCCAACCAATGATCACATTCGCAATTTTCCAAATTATGTGGAAATCGTTCAACCAATGATCACATTCGCTACACTCAGAAAAAAAACTAACTAAAAAATGGGAAAATTAACTAAATCCAAGGAAAATTGATAATGATTTAGCTCCATTGCCATGTATTCCTACTTTTTAGTCCATATTTTTCTTTAAAATTAGGACCAATTTGAACTAGAAAGTGGGAAAAAATTTCCCATTTTTAAGTTAAAAAAAAATTTTGATGAGGACATTTTTCCTAAAAATCAGTTAATTTCATATTTTTATTGGATTATTTATAGAATCGCATGCGAATACACACAGAATTCTCATTATGTACATTTTTTATTTAAAATATAAAAAAACGTTTGTTTCTTATGGTCAAGTAATAAATTTCATTAGTTTTTAAAGTTAAATTACAACAAAGACTTTGTCTTTAACGTTTGTTCCCAAACTATGGGAAAACACGCCAAAGCCAAGGCATTTGTTGTGATTAAAATATTATTTTTTCCCTCACACATACATGTGTAGAAAAAAATGTAAATATTAAATTTATTACTTGTTATACAAGACCAAACTCTCCTTTTCTTATACTACAAATAATAAACAAAATGTGAACTACAAGCAAGCATGAAAAAAAAAATAAATCAACTAAACAATTTCATGTTATGAAAAATTTACTAAACTTGTGGAAAAAACTTCCACAAATTAAAGAAGATAAATATGATAAACTAATTGGTAGGAAATTACGTCCTAAAACTGAATTTTTTGAACTAAATTTTGTTTTAAGAAATATGTCTTAAAAATAAAGATTTTTTTTCATTTATTTAGGGAAAATTTCTTTGGCGGAAAGAATTTTTTCCATGTATTAGGGAATTCCATTTAAGGAAAACTATGGCCTATTTAACAGTCCATGAACTAAAATTTTTTCCTAAAAGTTGAGAAAATTTCCAAAATTTTAGTTAAATTTAACTAAAATGTGGGAAAATTTATAAACTATTTTGAAGAAAATTTTTCCAACGTTTAAGTTAATGGTTTTTTTTTGAGTGTATTTACCTAAAAATTACTGAAAAGAAAAGTGAGTGCCACGACAAACCTGATTCGCTTAAGTTTTGCTGGCGTTGTCATCCACGCAGGTAAGCGTGGAGAGTCGTACAGTCTGAAAAAAAAACTCTCTCGGAAAATCTGTAAAACAACTTTCAGTTTGAATTAGAAAGCTTTTACCAGATTTTTCTGCTAAAATGAATACTTCTAACTTAATTCTCTGTCATTAAGTTTTAAAAAATAACAGACATTTTTCTGTGTTTTTACTGACTCTGTTTGCTTATTTTAAAAAATATTTTTGTTAAAATTTTAGCAGATTATATTGTAATTTTACCAAAAAATTTGTTGGCATTTTTTTTTAATTTTTGTTTAATTTAAACTAAAAATTAATCAAATGTTACAGTCTTGTTTGTAAGAACATTTTCTTGAAAAAAAAAAATGAAAAAATTTGAAAAGTTTATTGAAATGAAAAACTTCGCTTTTTTAAAACAGTTTTTAACAAAAATAAGTATTTTTTACTTTAATAAAATATAATTTCGATGTTCGATGTTATTTGAAATCAGAAGATTTTTCAACTTAAAGCCGCAGATTTATCTGTGGTCTTGACACATTTTTCTACAGACTCTGCTAAAACCATCAGATTTCTTAAATGGCTCAAAGTTCAGATATTACTGCTGATTGGGCAGAGAAATCTTGTAAAAACGTAAAAAAATTAATGATTTATTTGTTGAATTACAATATTGCGTGAATACTTTAATTTAATTCTGTGTTAATTAATTAAAGTATTAAGTACTTCTATATAATTATATGTTGAAATGGACAACATTTTTCAGTTTTTACGTGTTTTTAAAAAATTTGTGACTTTTTAACATGTTTGGTAAATTTTTTTCATAATACCGGTACGTACCGGTATCGTTGTTTCGGTAACGGTTAACCGTTACCTAAATAATCAAAAATACCGTTACCTTTACCGTTACCGATATAAAAAATATGTAATACCAATACCGTTACCGATACCGTTATTCGTTTCGGTTGCCAACCCTGGTTTAAATTAATTATTCAAAAAATGTCACAATCCATTGTTAGTTAAAACCTCAGATCTTATGCTTTGAATTTTTAAGAAATATCCCCTAGAGGTAGGCTTTGAGTTTATACTTATGTGTATGTTTTCTTTTTTTAATTTCCATTAAAATAATAGCATTGGTTTCTTGGGCAAATAACAAATAGTTTTTTTTTTTTTGAGGCGCCTAAAGGTAGACTTTTTATTTTAAAAACATTTAGTTGGTTTAAAAACATTTTCTCTATGGTAACTTAAAAGAATATAAATTTTTGATAATTTTTTTATAGGACTAATGTATTTCAATGAATTGGGTGGATTAAGCAGGCTTTAAATACCATTTAGTCAAATAAAAAAACAGCCTAAAAGTATGCACTTTTTTGTTAATTAAATGATTGTCTGAAGAAAGTTTTTTTTATAAAAATACTAATTAAATTCTTTTAATAAAATTTAACATTTTTTTTGTAGAAATTCCTATTTTATTTGTTTTAGTTTTTTGTTTATAAAACTATTTCAAAGGCTGAGTATTTAAAAAGCAGCCCCCTAAGTTATGCTTTATATCTTGCAAAGTAAAATAAAAATTTACAAACGCAAACATTCTTTATACTCTTTAAAATTTATAAAATATTTTTTTTTCTACAATTTCCATTAAACATTGGCTATTAAACAATTTTTTATGCACTATTTTTATGTTCTTTGTTGGAAAATAAATTTTTTTTATTGTTCGAAATTGTTGTAAAAACTATTCTTAAAATGTCTGCAGTGGTGTTTTTCTCTATAAAAATTGTGTTACTTTATCATCATTATTTGATCAAGTTGTTTAGTGTGTGTGGGTTTTTTGATAAAGAGTTGTCTGAGAGTGTGTTTTTTTCTAGTTTTATATTTTTCTATTTTTTGTTATAAGTCAAAATCATGAACTGCTGGTAGTTTTTTTCTATTTTTTTGTTATAAACTTTTACAACTTTTTGTTTGATTTTTCGTTATTTCGAACAGTTTTTTTTTTCATTCTTTGTCAAACAAACGTCATAAAGTTTTTCATTTTAGTTTAAACATGTACTGCAAATTTTATAGCAAAGATTGTTGAGTATGATTGAATGATTGTTTGAGTTTTTTTTTTCTTTCTTCTATTGTTATCAGTACTTTTTACAAAAATTGTATTTAAAGAAAATTTCTTTTTAAGTGTCAACTAAAGGAAATATGTGATAAAAATGGAAAAGAGTAGTTTTGTGAAGCAAAAAGAAAATTGAGAGATACTAAAAATCAGAAAGTTTTAATTGAAGTTGACTACAACATAAACTTTACAAAAAGTAAAAGAAACAAAGTCAAATAAAAAAAAAATAAAGCCTAAAAGTATGCTATAAATTTTACAATATTAGACTTTTTCATAGCAAAAATGTCTCAGACTCTAAAATTTTTTATCGGAAAACCGCCCAGAAAACTGTCTCCTAATCTGAGACTTTTCAATAAGAAAAATATTCACGATAAGGAAAAATGTCTCAGAATCTGAGACTTTTTTCTATAAGAAAAATGTCTCAGAATCTGAGACTTTTTGCTATAAGGAAAAATGTCTCAGAATCTGAGACTTTTTTCTATAAGGAAAAATGTCTCAGACTCTGAGACTTTTTTCTATAAGGAAAAATGTCTCAGAATCTGAGACTTTTTTCTATAAGGAAAAATGTCTCAGAATCTGAGACTTTTTTTTATAAGGAAAAATGTCTCAGAATCTGAGACTTTTTTTTATAAGGAAAAATGTCTCAGAATCTGAGACTTTTTTTTATAAGAAAAATGTCTCAGAATCTGAGACTTTTTTTTATAAGGAAAAATGTCTCAGAATCTGAGACTTTTTTTTATAAGGAAAAATGTCTCAGAATCTGAGACTTTTTTTTATAAGGAAAAATGTCTCAGAATCTGAGACTTTTTTCTATAAGGAATAATGTTAATGTTAATGTTAATGTTAATGTTAATGTTAATGTTAATGTTAATGTTAATGTTAATGTTAATGTTAATGTTAATGTTAATGTTAATGTTAATGTTAATGTTAATGTTAATGTTAATGTTAATGTTAATGTTAATGTTAATGTTAATGTTAATGTTAATGTTAATGTTAATGTTAATGTTAATGTTAATGTTAATGTTAATGTTAATGTTAATGTTAATGTTAATGTTAATGTTAATGTTAATGTTAATGTTAATGTTAATGTTAATGTTAATGTTAATGTTAATGTTAATGTTAATGTTAATGTTAATGTTAATGTTAATGTTAATGTTAATGTTAATGTTAATGTTAATGTTAATGTTAATGTTAATGTTAATGTTAATGTTAATGTTAATGTTAATGTTAATGTTAATGTTAATGTTAATGTTAATGTTAATGTTAATGTTAATGTTAATGTTAATGTTAATGTTAATGTTAATGTTAATGTTAATGTTAATGTAATGTTAATGTTAATGTTAATGTTAATGTTAATGTTAATGTTAATGTTAATGTTAATGTTAATGTTAATGTTAATGTTAATGTTAATGTTAATGTTAATGTTAATGTTAATGTTAATGTTAATGTTAATGTTAATGTTAATGTTAATGTTAATGTTAATGTTAATGTTAATGTTAATGTTAATGTTAATGTTAATGTTAATGTTAATGTTAATGTTAATGTTAATGTTAATGTTAATGTTAATGTTAATGTTAATGTTAATGTTAATGTTAATGTTAATGTTAATGTTAATGTTAATGTTAATGTTAATGTTAATGTTAATGTTAATGTTAATGTTAATGTTAATGTTAATGTTAATGTTAATGTTAATGTTAATGTTAATGTTAATGTTAATGTTAATGTTAATGTTAATGTTAATGTTAATGTTAATGTTAATGTAATGTTAATGTTAATCTAATCTTAATGTTAATGTTAATGTTAATGTTAATGTTAATGTTAATGTTAATGTTAATGTTAATCTTAATGTTAATGTTAATGTTAATGTTAATGTTAATGTTAATGTTAATGTTAATGTTAATGTTAATGTTAATGTTAATGTTAATGTTAATGTTAATGTTAATGTTAATGTTAATGTTAATGTTAATGTTAATGTTAATGTTAATGTTAATGTTAATGTTAATGTTAATGTTAAGTTAATGTTAATGTTAATGTTAATGTTAATGTTAATGTTAATGTTAATGTTAATGTTAATGTTAATGTTAATGTTAATGTTAATGTTAATGTTAATGTTAATGTTAATGGAATTTAAAATTAAATGTCTCAGAATCTAAGACTTTTTCTAAAGGAAAAATGTCTCAGAAACTGAGATTTTTTCCATTACGATGAATTCCTATAAGACAAATGGCTCAGAGTCTAAGACTTTTTCTTTAAGAAAAAATTCCCAGAACCTGAGACTTTTTTATAAGAAAAACGTCTTAGAATCTAAGACTTTTTCTATAAGAAAAATTTCTCAGAATATGTGACTTTTTGTAAAGAAAATTTGTTTCAGAATCTGAGACTTTTTCAATAGAAATAATTTTTCAGAACCTGAGACTTTTTTATAGGAAAAATGTGTCAAAATCTGGGACTTTTTCTATTGGAAAATCTCAGATTCTGAAACAATTTTTCTATAGAAAAATTCTCAGATTTGGAGAAATTTTTCTGAAAATTAAATTTTTATAGAATTTAGATTTTTTCTACAGAAAAATATCTCAAAATCGTAGAATTTTTCTTTAGTAAAAATATCTCAGAATCGAATGCTTTTTAGGTTTCCTTTTCTACTTGTTAGTATTTTACTTAGGCGTATAATTGATATTTAATATGTCTTATGAATTTAATATTACTCATACTCTTCATACCCTGACTGTAATTATATTTTTTGTCCTCATATGTATTTTTGTATATTTTCTTTAAAAAAAAAAAATATTTAAAAGACCTATAAAAATTAATTTCAAACAATTTCATATCATTTCGTGCTAAAAACTTCTTTAATTGTTTTTTGTTCATACATTTCTTTATACTTTTTCCTCTACTTTTTTTTTATTGTACTTGTTTTAAAATGTTGTTTTTATTTTTATTGAATTTTTATTTCTTTGTTAAACAAATACCGGTAGTAAAATATATTTAGCAAACACAACGTAGCAAAAAAAAAATATATATATGAAAAAATATAAAAAAAGGAAAAAGTTTTTAAAAAATGTTTGTTGAAAAGCAGTAAAAAAAATTTCAAGCCTATTATTTGATAAAAGTACAATAACAATTGCTGTGAGTTAAACAATCGCTAACAATGAAAACATTTGTTTTTTAATAAATTTTATAAACATTTTAATAAAAAAGCAGTAATTCTTTGCAAAAAAAATAAAAAACAATTCTTTGAAAATAAAAATAAAGAAATAAGAACAATAAAAACTTTAAAAAAAGAATAATAAAAGAATGTCTCATAAAACAAAAATAAAATAAATAAATTGTTATATGAGCATATAATACATACACTGGTTGTCAAGTAATTAGAAACGTTTCTTTAGTATAACTAATTAGAAATGTTTTAGAAGTACAATATTCAACGTTATTTTTATCAAACGATTATAATTAAAAACAAGTAAAAAAGTTAAATTCGGCCTTGCCGAATGTAGTGATACCCTCCACAATTTCAAAAAGATTATTGCAAACAACTTTATTTAAAAGGAAATTACTTTTGAAAAAAAAAAAAAATTGAAAAAAAATTTCCGCGAAAAAAAATTTTGTTAAAAAAAAAATCCGCGATTTTTTTCGTTTTGTGTCAAAAAATATGTTCGTACTTGTTTAAATACCATTTGGTGTTCAATTATGTTAACATATGTCAACCAGAAGCCGAATTAAAGCATTTTGTATTTTTAGGTTATGTTGAATGTACTGAAATTTTTGAGGTGTGCTTACATTTTCGTTCATAACTTTTGAACCGCTGAACCGATATCGCTCAAATGCAATACCAATCTTCTCGGGAGAACTTCCAATATATATGTTAAGTTTCAGTCATCTCTGTGCAATATTTTGTCCTCGAGAGCATTTTCAACAGACAGACAGACGGACAGACGGACAGACGGACATCGCTAGAATGTCTTAAAATCGATCGAGCATCATGAATATATATACTTTATGGGGTCCCAGACCGATATTTCGATGAGTTACAAACGGAATGACAAACTTATATATACCCTCTATCACTAAGTGGAGGGTATAAAAACTCCAATAGTTTTTATTAAGTAATCAAATAATGTTTCCAACAAGCTAAACAAAAAATTAAATTTTTAAAAAACTGTAAAAAAAACTCGCATTTTTTACCTCCAAATTGTTTGACCACAAATTTTTTGTAAACAAAGAAAATATGTTATTGTTTGGTAATATAAGTACACGTAAGAGTATGGTAATGAGATATTAAAATAATTTAAATTTTTCTTTGTTTACAAAAAATTGGTGGTCAAACGAATTGGTGGTAAAAAATTTTTTCTACTGTATTTAAAAAAAAAAATATTTTTTTTTCTTGGTTGTTGGAATAATTAGTGGATAACTGAATAAAAACTATTGGATCATTTTTTAAATTTTTAATGACTGAACTTAGAAAAAATCCACTCAGAAATATTTTTAAAAAAATTTCTGAAAAAATGTCAATAAGCAATTTTATTTTCCAGATCTACCCTCGTAACCCATTTATTATTTATTCAATCTGGACGCTATCTAGCATTAACTAAAGCTTTATAAATTACCTATATAACACTTTTTTAAAATTATACTCGTTTGATAATAATAACGTTGAGTATTGTTAACATTGTCCTTAACAAATTGCATATACTCTAGAAATGTTTCTAATAAGATGAAAACCAGTGTATATAAAAAGTTCCTTTTCCCCCTTTTTTACAAATATAACCTTCTTATATGCTAAACCCCTTTTTAAGTCCCCTTAGCAACAATATTTCCAAGAAGTACTATTTTCAGAATCTTTTTTCCGCCGTAGATTCCTCCATTACAAATTTCAAGTTTCTAGGACCATTATTTAAAAAAATATAAAACACAACAAAGCATACTTTTAAATATAATTTATCTTTGAATATATAGTAGCAGTATTATTATTTACCTATTATTAGTATAAATATTTATTTAATTATTTCCTGGAAATAAATACACAATATTTTATATACAACATTTTATATACAACATATATATATTGCAGATGAACAAGGAAATTTAAAAAAAAACTTTATTTTTATCTATAGGGCCATTCCAGAAAATTTAGCTCAAATTTTAGTAATTTTTGGAAATGGTGTCTCAGATTAATTTGAACATTGACACATAGATAGCCCTCACAAATATGATATATATATACCATATATCGTTTTTTTTACATTTGCGGTATTTAACGAATTATGGCGGGTCAAAGATTGACTTTTAAAGCAAAAGTAAGAAAAATACATCACGTTTAAAGAGCTGTAACTTCTTAACCAATGACCCGCTTTTCACAAATTTAGGCTCATGTGAAAGCTGGGGTTCTTCTTTTAGAAAATATCTTTAAAATAACACAGTTTTTTTTTACAGAAATGATGCAAAAATGCAAAAACATTTTTTCTTTTCGAATATTTAAAAAAACACATCTTCGATTTTTTTTAAAAAAATTCTGGTGAAAAATAACAATGTTTTGTATAACATATTCAAAATTCAGAGTGGGATCTCCATGGGATCAAAAAATATTCTGTTTTAAGTACGATGTTCTCATATTTTTCCCTTAGAAAATTTTAATTTCTAATGTTTTGAATGTTTTTCAAAATTTTAATAGTATAATTTTCTTTGAAAATTTAAATTTTTATATTGAAGAAACATAAAATTTTAATTTTCTAAGGTAAAATTTAAGAACTTCGTACTAAAACCAGAATATTTTTTGATCCCATTGGGATCCCACTCTGAATTTTGGGTATGTTGTACAAAACAGTATTGTTTATCACCAAACTTTTTTTTAAAAAAATCGAAGATGTGTTTTTTTAAATATTTGCAAAAAAAAAAATGTTTTTGGATTTTTGCAACACTTCTGAAAAAAACCGTATGCTTTTGAAAATATTTCCTAAAAGAAGAAGAATTAATCTTTCATATGAGCCATTACTTGTGATAATCGGATTACTAGTTAAAAAGTTAGAGCACGTTAAACGTCATGTATTTTTCTGACTTTTGCTAAAAAAGTCGAACTTTGACCCGCGATAATTTGAAAACTACAGCAAATTTTGAAAATCCAAAAATGCAACATATCTCATATAAACGTGGATATCTATAAGCCAAATTCTCAGTGGCGTCCAAAGGCATGTTTCCGAACAGTGGGGCGAAAATTTTTGGAATTACCCATATAGACAAAATAAATATTGAATAAAAAAAAATAAAAGTCATGAAAAATCAATAAAATATAATAACCCAGCAAAAAAAGTGGACAAACTCTGTTTAATCGAGGGCTCGAAACAATTTGATTTAATAAATAAGCAAAAAAAAAAGTTTTGGATTTTCCAAACAAAAATTATGTCTTGCGATACATAATTTTGTTTTACTTATTAAGTGCAGAACACAATTATCAAAAAAAAATTAAAATCAGTTGAAGTTTTCGAGATATTGCCATTTGAAATTTTTAAAAAAGTTCGTATTTCCCATTATTCAAAAATTTTTTGAGAGTCTGAAAACTTTTTTGCCTTTCACCATTTCATAAAGCTTGAGACGAGCTTTTATATTAACTTACTTTTAGCCAATCGAATTAAATTAACCCGTGCCAAATGGCGATAAAAATTTTTTGATTTTTGAAAATTTAAAAAGAAAATAAAAATTATATCATATTTATTAATTTTGAAGCACTCAACACAAATATAAAAAAAAAATACAATCGGTTGAACGGTTTTCGACATATTGGTATTTGAAATTTGTAAAAAATGCCAGTTTCTTCCAACGTTCAAGAATATTTCAAAACAAATCTTAAAATTTCTTTCCCTTGACTTTTTCATAAACCTTTAGGCAACCATTCACTTAAACTTAATTTGAGCCAAATTTGATCATTTTAATTTTTACTTAAACTTAATTTGATCCAAATCTTAACATTTTCAAAGTTTAAAGTTTTTGGTAAATATTTTAAAAAAACCAAAATTTTGTTAACCCATTTTTGACAAAGATTTAATTTTATTTGTCTTTTTTGGAAAAAGTCACTTTTTTAGGGTAATTAGCACGAGCAGATCTTAAAAATATTATCAAAAGTATATGGTTTTTGAATTGAGAAAAGTGTGAAAGAAAAATTTAATTTTTCTAAAAATTTAAGACATCCTGGTTTGTTTCTTACTAGTTTCATATTATCCAGTTATAATAATCTTCAGAAAAACTTTTAATGTCAAATTTATTTAGTTAATAGTCAATAGAACTCTATATGTGAAAATTATTTACAGATCGCAGCCGCCGAGGATTGAACTCATCATCATCTGTAATACTTTGCTATTAACTGCTTGTAACGTACAATCACTCTAGACCGATACGCCACGAAGGCTGTTAAGCAAGTATCAACTAAATCTGATTTTTTCAATTCGAGTGGTGTTGTTGCTGTAGTTTTTTTCTTACAGAAGTGTTGTTATTGCTATTTAATGTAAATAGATTTTTATTTTTAGTAATCATTATTCTTCTTCCTCTCCTTCATCAATTCTGATCTAAGTACTTATTTTTGTATTTAGTATTTTTCAATGTGCCTTTATCCCAGAAAGTCCTCCATTTCAACTTTTTATGCAATTTTAATATTTGGATTTATTTGCTATTTTATTAATTTATTTCATTATTTTCAAAATAAATATTTTCAAAATAATTCAAATTAGCCGAAAATCAAAAATGCTAAATTTTCGTTTTTGCTTGAAACAATTTCTGTGCTGATTTGCATTTCATGGACATATAAATTGCTGTGGTCTAGTGGGGATATTTTTTTTTTAATTGCAGAAAGATGAGACTTAACATTCGTAATTATATTTACCCGAAATTCCACCTTCATACATAAATATTTTTTTGAAAATGTGTTCTCAACTGTTCGAAAAATTGAACAGAGGATTGAAATGGGCTTAAGGCCGCCACGGGTTAAAATGAGTGGATTTGGCTTAAATTAATTTTAAATGAAAGTTTTTCTTAAGCTCTATGAAAAGGTCAAGGGAAAGAAATTTTTGTTTTTACAAAATTTCTTCTAGAAAAAACCCGCCATTTTTTGCAAATTACAAATAGCTATATCTCTAAAACCCTTCGACCGATTTTTTTTTTTTTTTTTTGATACTTATTCGTGTTTAGTGCATCAAAATTAATAAATATGATGTGTCGCTAGACAATCCGTCATTTAAACTAAATTTATCCCATTTCTGTCATTTTAACGCATTCGATCAAAATTTTTGAATTTTTGAAAAATTTCCACAAAAATTTTGGATTTTTGAAAAATCAAAAGCAAACACCCAGAAAATTTTTGCATTACTAGTAATGAGTATAGTAATTAGTAATAATTATTGGTATATAAACTCTAAACTCTCTATCCATGGAAAATAATTTAAGATTAAACAAGTAGAAAAGTTAAATTGGACTTTTCCGAATCCATAAATACCCTCCACAATGCCTTTTTGAAAGAATAGTAAATTTTTTATCGTGAAAAAAATACAATTTTGAGTAAAAAACTCTTTTTTTGTCATATCAAAAAAAAACAAAAAAAAATCAATTTTTTTTTTAGTGTAAAATTTTTTTTGAGTGTAATGTTGTTTTTACTGTAAAAATATTTCTGAGTGAATACACGTACGTATGTACACAAAAATGTGTAATTTTTGTAAAAATAAACTTAATTTTTTTTTTTTGAATGTAAGATTTTTTTTGCTGTAAAATTTTTTTTTGAGTGTAAAATTTTTTTCGAGTGTAATTTTTAAGTTACCACTGCTTTTAAAACTAAACAGGTTTAAAAAGCATTGCTTTAAAACTAAACAAGTTTGAAAAGCATTGCTAGGTTACCACAAATGCTTTTAAAACTTGTTTAAATAAATCTGAAATTCAGGGTTTTTCCTATAACTTTTGAACCAATGGACCGATTGAGCTGAAATTAAAAACCAGACATGGGGAACGTCAAAGATATGTGCCAAGCTTCAGCAGTCTCATTATTTTCTTTCGAAAGTTAGCGTGATTTTTATCTTGTAAATTCGCGAAAAACCAATGCCGAAATTTACTCTTTTCCTCATAACTTTTGAACCACTGGACCGATTTGGCTGGATTGCAATACCAACCTGACCAGGTAAATGACCAATATGTATGCCAAACTTCAGTAGCCTCTGTAAAGTCGTTCAAAAGTTAGCGTGTTTTCTACGGACAGACAGACGGACGGACGGACATCGCTAGATCGACTTAAAATCGATCGAGGATCATGAATATATATACTTTATGGGGTCCTAGACCAATATTTCGATGTGTTACAAATGGAATGACAAACTTATATATACCCTCTATCACTAGAGTGGAGGGTATAAAAATAATGTTTTGAACACAGGGAAAATCTCGCGTTTTTGGAAATTTCTTTACGAATTTTAAATGGCAATAACACGAAAACCGCGCGCCCGATTTTAGAAATTGTTTGAATTTATGTTCAGAACGCCAACATTATGATGTATCGCAAGATAATTTATTTTTATTTTTTAAGTTTTCAAAAAATCAAAACTTTGATCGAAATGCGCCACGGGTTATAATGATCGGATTTCGCTCAAATTATGTTTAAATAAATAAATTTTATATGAAAGTTTGTCTCCAGGAAAAATATTTAAATCTTTTTCTTAAATTTCTTGACCTTAGGAAAAAAACCGCCATTTTTACATATTTCAAATAGCAACATCTCGACAACTTTTGTCCGATTTTAAAAACTGTTTGATTTACGCGTTCAGTGCATCAACTTCCCATATGGTGCTATTTTCTTCCGTTACTATTGTTAGTTTCCAAACTTTATGATGAACTGATATGAACCCTAAAACTATTTGTAGGGTACAATAAACCAGGCAAATATCTTTCAATAACATCATTGTTATGACAATGATAGGAAAATAACAACAAGACGTATGATAAATATTTATTTTAAATTTACATAAAATAATCATACACCCAAAAAAAACGTGGGTATTTAATACTAAAAATTTAACCAATTTTAGTCCAAAAGGACCTAGTGCAGAAATTGGTAACCAATACTAAAATTTTTAACTAATATTAGTCAAATCCAGTAAAAATTACTAATGTTAGTACTTTGAAGATAATTAGTAACGAATTAGTAGATTTTGGTACAATATCACTTACTAAACCTTTTACTGTAGAATTATTTTGAGTGTACGTACAGGAAACAGTAGTGAGGATAAAAATAAAAGTTATTAACAAAATTAAGATATATTTACAAATAGAATAAAATCGTTTATTTATTTCAGATTAAATATCGTTGATAATGAAAAGTGATAAAAAAGGCGTTTAGGTCTAAAAAATCAAATTTGTTGATTGAAACTTCTCCGATCAAGAAAATTGTTATGCCAATCACTAAATTAATAGTGGAGTAATTTAATGATTTTTCAATGTCCTTCTGGACATTTGGAAAAATTGTAGCTATGTATGTCAGCGACTGGGTAATTAAGTAAAAAATATTCGACATCTGTTACAAAAAAACATGTGTAATATTTTAGTTTCAATAAATTTGTTTTTAAAAGTTTTTCATAACGGTTGCTAACTAATTTATTGTTATACAAATTTTTTATGTATTTAAATTTTGCCAAAAAGTGGCTCAATATTTAAAAACAAAAAGTTATAAATTTTTGTTTTCCTGTCATGGTTATAGAAATAATAAATGTTTATAACTTTGAATTTGTAAAAAAAAAATTAAATAAATTTTAATAAAACCAATATATTTTTTATATATTTTGCAATTGGTAAAACAAAAGGAAACAATTACTAGCTTTGACAGTTTTTAGCATAAAGCTATTAAATTGAAACCTTTCAAAGCCAGTTAAAAACAAGGTCATAAAATAGTTTTAGTTTTAAAACAAAATTACTATAAATATTGCTATAAACAAATTTTAGTTAAAAAATTATATTTTTTTTTTTGTTCAAAAAAAAATTTAACCGAATTTTTTCAAAGAAAAAAATTGTAGGATTATAAAACTTTTCTATTAAAAAAATAAATATTGGAATAGCAAGCCAGAAATTCGGTACATAAACTTATGGCGCCCAGCATGGGGCCACACGAATTTTAGTAAATCGATAAAAAAAAAAAACAATACGTTGCTAACTAATTTCCTCAAAAAAAACTTTATTATCGATACATCGAAAAGAAAACTTGGTTATCGATAGCGAAATTTTCTTTATAAAACTTTGTTTCTTAAAATTTTTTTTTTTATCCATCGATAACTAGTTTTCTTTAGAAAACTTTGTTATCTATACATCGAAAAATAGTTTTCTTTAGAAAGATTTGTTTTCGATAGCTAGTTTTCTTTAGAAATACAGTTGTTAAAAAAATCTACGTATAAATTTTGTGTTTGGCCCACGTTGGGCGCCAAAAAAAGTTTAGAAAACTTTGTTATCGATTACTAGTTGTCTTTAAAAAAAACATTGTTATCAATTACTAGTTTTCTTTAGAAAACATTGTTATCGATAACTAGCTTTCTTTACAAATCTTTGTTATAGATACATCGATAACTAGAATTCTTTAAAAAACTTTGTTATCGATAAAAAGTTTTTTTTTTAATATCTATGTTTTAATTATGTGTTGACCCTTTATTGGGCGCCAAAATCGCATCGATAACAATTATTATTTAGAAAACTTTGCTATCAATACATTCATAAACTTTGTTATCGGTTCATTGATTTCTTTAGAAAACGTTATTAGTTATACATCGATAACTAGTTTCCTTTAGAAAACTTTGGCATCGATAAATTTAAAACTAGTTTTTGAAAAACTTTGTTATCGAGTCATTGTAAAAAAGTTTTCTTTAGAAAACTTAATTATCGACAACAAGATTTTCTAAAGAAAACTAGTTATCGATACATCAATCGCTTTTGGTGCCCAACGTGGGGCAAACACAAAATTTATACGAAGATTTTTAAAAAAAAACTAGTTTTTTAAAGAAAACTAGCTATCGATTACAAATCTTTCTAAAGAAATCTTTCTAATATAACTAGTTATCGATGGAAAACTTAGTTTTCGATAACTAGTTGTCTATAGAAAACTTTGATATCGATAACTAGTTTTCTTTAAAAAACATAAAATCAATGCATAAATTTTGGGATGGCCCCATGGTGTGCGCCAAAACCACATCGAAACTAGTTTTCTTTAGAACACTTTGTTATCGATAACTAGTTTTCTTTATAAAATATTGTTTTTGATACAGCGATAACTAGTTTTGTTTAATAAACATCGATGACTAGTTTTCTTTAGAAATCTTTGCTATCAATACATCGATATTAAATTTACTTGAGAAAACTTTGTTATCGATAATTAGTTTTCTTTAGAAAAGTTAGTTTTCTTACACCGATATCTAATTTTCTATAGAAATGAAATCTCGAAAATTTTGCGCCCACCGTGGGGCCAGAATAAGTTTTTTCTTGTAATTCAAAAATTTGGTTTAGTTTTAATATTCTGAAAGATATTTTTTAGATAATATCTCAAACTATTTATAATTTTTTGTGTAGAAATTTTCTCTTGAAAAATTTTTAATATATTTTTTACCTTTTATCATATTAACATATTAATTCCCATTTCATTTAACAATTTTGCTAGTTATCCTTGTTAACTCATTTTACCCTTTTGAATATTTTCTGAGATTTAAATTGTTTTTTTTTTCCTCCTCTTTTAAATTTAAATTAAAATTTATGATGCCTTACTAGAAAAACCCTTTTCATTAACTTTTAAATAAAAGTTTTATTTAATAGTATTTCATCCTACTAAGTAACAATAATATATAAGTATCATTTCAACAGGCATAAACGACAAAATGACAACAATACAACAAACTGTCTCATATTTGTTTTCTTTGTTTTTGTTGTTTTTTTTTTTTTGT
Source organism: Pegoplata infirma (assembly GCA_963921195.1). Lineage (NCBI taxonomy): Eukaryota > Metazoa > Arthropoda > Insecta > Diptera > Anthomyiidae > Pegoplata > Pegoplata infirma. The sequence continues at coordinate 204,619,200 of OY992539.1, forward strand.
TAAAAAATTTCTGGGACGAGGAGTTGGGAAAGTATGTAACTATAGCCTAACAAAACTGCTGTTACATTGTATAACAAAAAATACAAATTTTATAGCATACTTTCGGGGGAGAAAAGAACAAAAAAAAACTAGATTACAAACACACTCAGAGTCTCATAATTTGTTAACAAAGCACGTCTATGTAATGTGAGCGATTTTAACGCTAGTGACGGGATTGAGTTTATTTTAGAATATAGAGACTTTTTGGGAAAGTAATTATTGCAAAAAACAAGTTTTTAACAAAAATAATAAAGTTTGCTATATCGAATTATCGATATAACAAAATTTTGTACAGAGTAATAGTTGTCGATGTATAAATTACAAAGTATTTTCTAAAGGAAATTAGTTATCGATGTATTGATCACAAAATTTCCTAAAGAAAACTATTTACGATTTTTATCAGTTAAGAAAACTAGTCATATTTGTGTCGATAGAAAAGTTTTTTAAAGAAAATTAGTTATCGTTTTTTCGATAACGAAGTTTCATAACATGGCTCCATGTTGGGCGCCAAAATTTAATGTACCGAACTTCTGTCTTACTTAAGTGGGTATGGCATATTAGGGGTTTCTATGATATCTTCGATAACTCCGCACAAAAATTGGGTATTTATCGAAATTCTCGTAGAAAACCCCTAATAAAATTGCTTAAAAAGTTCAAAAACCAACAAGTATCATATATGAATTAGTTATCGATAACAAAGATTTCCTACAAAAACTTGTTGCCGATTACAAAGAGTTTTTTAAAGAAAACTAGTTATCAATGCTAAATTATCGAGTGTTCGTTAGAAAAAATAGTTATCGTTGTTTCGATAACGAAGTTTTATAACATACACCGAATTTCTGTCTTTCTTAAGTGCGTATGACACTTGCTCTTTTTTAAACTTTTGAAGCAGCTTTATCGGGGACTTTCTATGATATCTTCGATAACTCCGCACAAAACTTGTGCATTTATCGAAATTCTCGTAGAAAACCCCTAATAAAGTTGATTAAAAAGTTCAAAAACCAACAAGTATCATTTATGAATTAGTAATCGATTACAAGGTTTTCTTAGAAAAATTTGCTGCCGATTACAAAGAGTTTTTAAAGAAAACCAGTTATCAATGCCAAATTATCGAGTTTTCTTTACATAAAATAGTTATCGTTGTTTCGATAACGAAGTTTCATAACATGGCCCCATGTTGAGCGCCAAAATTTAATGTACCGAATTTCTGTCTTATTTAAGTGCGTATGACACTTGCTAGTTTTTCAACTTTTCTAGCAGCTTTATCAAGGTTTTTCTATGATATTTTCGATAACTCCGCACAAAAATTGTGTATTTATCGAAATTCTCGTAGAAAATCCCTAATAAAATTACTTGAAAAGTTCAAAAACCAACAAGTATCATATATGAATTAGTTACCGATTACAAAGATTTCTTAGAAAAACTTGTTGCCGATTACAAAGAGTTTTTTAAAGAAAACTAGTTATCAATGCCAAATTATCGAGTTTTCTTTAGAAAAAATAGTTATCGTTGTTTCGATAACGAAGTTTCATGACATGGTCCCATGTTGGGCGCCAAAATTTAATGTACCGAATTTCTATCTTACTTAAGTGCGTATGACACTTGCTAGTTTTTCAACTTTTCTAGCAGCTTTATCAAGGTTTTTCTATGATATTTTTGATAACTTTGCACAAAAATTGTGCATTTATCGAAATTCTCGTAGAAAACCCCTAATAAAGTTGCTTGAAAAATTCAAAAACCAGCAAGTATAATAAAGATATTAGTTATCAATAACAAAGATTTCTAAGGAGAACTTGATACTGATTACAAAGAGTTTTTTAAAGAAAACTAGTTAACAATGCCAAATAATCGAGTTTTTTTTAGAAAACTAGTTATCAATGCCAAATTATCGAGTTTTCTTTAGAAAACTTTTTTTATCGATAACTAGTTTTCTAAAAAAATCTATTTATGTATGACTCGATAACAAAGATTTCTTAAAAAGAAGTAAAGACTGATGTATTGATAAAAAAGTTTGATTAAAAAACTAGTTGTCGTTGCAAAGATGACAAAGTTATCTAAAGAAAACTAGTTATCGATGCAATTTTGGCGCCCAACATGGGGCCAACATAAAATTTATCATCGGTTTCTTTAAAAAAAAATAGCTATCGATAACAAAATTTTCTAAAGAATACTAGCTATCGATAACAAAGTCTCCTCAAGGAATTTAATAATCGAGGTATCGATCACAAAGTTTTCTAGAGAATGTGTAAAAATAAAAATAACACCGCTCAACAAATTGAAGGTTTTTGGCTCCGGTTTGAAGTTTCATATAAAATTTTTAAAGATTTTGACTCGCTGATTCCAAATCTGTGCTCCAAATTTTTCCATCACGTCTAGAATTTTAATTATTCGCGGTTCAAAATGCGAAAAACGCGATTTTTGCCTTTTTTGAAAGCCTGCACAGCAGACGCTGGGTGGAATAAAAATCGGGTATAAAGCGTGAGAGAAGAATTGAACTATGATCTCAAAAACATGATCAAAAAAATTTTAAGTTGTTGCACTATTATTGGCCAAACATGCATTTTAAAAAAACACTGTCAAAAAAATTAGAAAAAGCACCATTTTTAAAAGGCTCTACAACAAAAACCAGATGACCAATCTTTACTGCGATGACCTCAAAATTTAGGCAAAAGTTCATTCTTTCTTAAGACTTTTAAACCCATTCAAGATATCTTCCGGTTTATACAAAAAATAACACAGAAAGCTTCATTTTGTAAAATATTTATTTTTTCGGAGTTTTTCTTTGAAAAATATCAAAAAACTAAGGTAAAGCCCAACCAAAAGTAATAATTTGAAAAACAATTGTGTTCTATGTTGGAGACCATAGACAAAATTATGAAGAATTCCAAAATTTTTGACTACAAAAAAAGCACTTTTTCGGCCTTACCTATTTTAATTGTCTTAAAAATTGGTATATAAGTTCTTCTAATTTTTGTTGAATTTCGGTTTTTGTTAATTGTGAATGGTTCGCGTTTTATCGCTGTTCAAAGTTGGTATTTTGCAACAATTGTATGATAAATACACTATGTTTAAATGATCATATCTTTGGAACGCATCATCCGATTGTCACGAAATAAAACGCAAAATAATGGTTATGTCCTGTACTTAAAACAAAATTTTGAAAAAGGATAGGATGCTTTGCAAAAAGGATATTGAATTTAAAAAAATGTCCTTAATTTGCAAATATCTCAAAATGCGTATCTTTAATTTTCCTATATTTTTTTGCACATATAGCCCAAAATGTACTTAACAACATATGCAAATCCTAAATTGGGGTGATAAGCGGTTTATTTATAAACGTGGTTACATGAAACGACTTATTGATTTTTGTTAATAATTCTTGTTTACAAATGAAAAACAATTTTTGCTCACTAACCGCGAAAATTTTTTTTGTATGTATTTTGCATCGCTAAACTCAAAAATTTCATTAAAATGACATTTCGCAAATACATTTTTGTTTAATTAATTTTTTAGTGTTTTTTGGAGGTATTTTTACTATTTTGCTTATATCTTAAGTTCTGTTTATCTGATCTTCTCGCAATAAAAACCAAACTAAAGATAATCAAATTTCCAACAAATCCTACATTTATCATTTTTTTTATCAGTTCATAGCTTTACGCGGAAAAAATTTTCTTAGCGTTATTTTCAGGTATTTTGACTATTTTTCTTATATCTTGAGTTCCGTTTATCTTATCCTTCTGAAATAAGAACCAAATTAAAGACAATCAAATTTCCAACAAATCCTACATTCATTATTTTTCCATCAGTTCAAAGCTTTCCGTTCAATAGGCAAACATATGACTAAAATAAGTTTTTTGATTAAGTAACAAATCATTTAAAAAAAGTTTAAGAAATAGAACTCTTTGCAATTAATAACGTTTTTTATTTATCTGCAAAGCCTGAACATTTAGAAAAATAATAAAGTTCATTTGATGAAAATCTATAGGTTTACTCCGAAGTTATCACAAATTATATGAAGATATATGATAAAATACAAAAAAAAAATGGTAATTTTTTACGATTTCTGTTTTTAAAATTTTTAAAAAATGAGCTTTGTTAATAAAAAAAATTGTTTTCCCTTGTTTGCATATTGCGCGTAAAGTTATGAACTGATATAAAAATAATGAATGAAGGATTTGTTGGAAATTTGATTGTCTTTAATTTGGTTCTGATTGCGAAAAAATCAGATGAACGGAACTCAAGATATAAGAAAAAAAGTCAAAATACCTCCAAATAACGCTAAAAAATTTATTTGCGCGTAAAGCTATGAACTGATGAAAAAATGATGAATGTAGGATTTGTTGGAAATTTGATTATCTTTATTTTGGTTTTTATTGCGAGAAGATAGGATGAACAGGACTTAATATATAAGCAAAATAGTTAAAATACCTCCAAAAACGCTAAAAAATTCATTTAACAAAAATGTATTCGCGAAATGATGTTTTAATGAAATTTTCGAGTTTAGCGATCAAAAATACATATAAAAAAATTATTCGCGGTTAGTGCGCAGAAATTGTTTTTCATTTGTAAACGAGAGTTATTAACAAAAATCAATAAGGCGTTTCATGAAACCGCGTTTACAATTAAACCGCTTATCACCCTAATTTGGGATTTGCATATGTTGTTAAGTACATTTTGGGCTATATGTGCAAAAAAATAAAGGAAAATTAAAGATACGCATTTTGAGATATTTGCAAATTTAGGATATTTTTTTAATTTCAATATCCTTTTTGCTAAGCATCCTATCCTTTTTCAAAATTCTATTTTAAGTACAGGACATAACCATTATTTTGCGCTTTATTTCGTGATAATCGGATGATGCGTTCCAAAGATACGATCATTTAAACATTGTGCATTTATCATAAAATTGTGGCAAAATACCAACTTTGAACAGCGATAAAACGCGAACCATTCACAATATCGACTAAATAACAAAAACCGAAATTCAATAAAAATCAGAAGAATGGATATGTTAATTTTTAGATAAATTTAACCACCATCGGCGGATTGCCTATGCTATTTTAAATGGAACCAGTCTTATACTTTTGAGCTTTATACCATATTTGCATTCCACTGAATGGCTGCTGTGCAGGCTTTAAAATAATGCAAAAATCGTAATTTTTCGCATTTTCAACCGTGAATAACTAAAAATCTGGACGTGATGGGAAAATTTGGAGAACAGATTTGGAATCAGGAGATTAAAGTCTACTAAAATTGATCATCAGAATTCAAACTGGAAAATGAGTGTTTAGCGGTGTAATTGGCAGTCTTTAACTGCCAATTTTTTGATTCTGACCATTCAGTTTATTTTTTTTTTTTTCAAAAATAGAAAAAAATATTTTTTTTAGAAAAAACAAAACTTGTTTAAAGTTTTCAAATAAATTTTTGATTAAATATGTTTTTTTTAAGAACTAAAAAATTTTTAGATTTGTAAAACTTAAAAAAAAAATTCAAAAATTTTAATTTAATATGTTTTAATATATTTTTCATCATTGTTTTAGTTCCATTCATTAACCCTCAGATGGCGCTAGTCGTGGTACATAAATTGTCCATTTTTTTACTTTCTGGTGTCATTAAATCACCTTTAACTACATTTCCCCTTGCTCAATCGAGTTGGTCCCATTAGACTTTCATTAATAAAAAAAAACACTATTCATATGAAAAACTTTAGGAAGTATAAAAGTGGTTCATTGTTTTTGTTTTGTTACAAAGGACTAAAGGACTTGCCTCTTTGTTGATGGTGGTTTAAACAAAAAAAAAAAAAAATCAAGGAACCATGGAGCAGCAAAAAAAAAGGAAACTTGTTAGTGCTAACTTGGCAAAATATTTAATAAAATACACGCATGTGTTAGCCTTTTTTGCTTTATTTTTTTTTTCTTTGTACAAAAAGCGCTTTTATATAAAGTGTAATCTATTGTGTGTTTCAGAAAACTGTTATCGTAGGCATATGAATTGAAAGGACTACAAGTAATAAGGGGACATTTATTTAATAATATTTTAAAAAAAATGGATGTACTCAATTGGTTTTTTTGGGGGGAGGGGGAAGCTTCAACGAATGAAGTAGAAGAGGGCAGGCCCAAAATAAATGACGTTTTCTATTTTTCAGGGTCAAACTTCATATACTTTATGGGGTCCTAGACCGATATTTGGATGTGTAACACACGAAATGACAAAATCGAATTAATTACACGATTTTTTGCTTCGAAATTTTACTTTTTTTTCACAATTTTTTTTTTACAACAATTTTTCTTAATTTTTTTTTTTAACAAATTTTTTTTACATTTTTTTGAAATTTTTTTTTTTTTAAAGGATTACAAAAAAATATATCACTGTTCAAATAAGTGCCTTCATATCATTTTAAGCAACAGTAACTTTAATATAGTTCCATACAAAAGAAATATAGGAATTTAGCAGATGTTTTGTTAAACTTTATTTTTCGTAACAAGCATTCTGCTGAGTTTTGAAGTTAGTTTTTATATTTTCATTTAGTAAAATTTCTTTTTTATAGCCATCAGCATTAGCTTTTGTGGGTATATAAAGAATTGGCAGAGCCTTTGAAACAATGCCGCAGAAGAAAAGAAATTTATTTTAATAAATTTAAACTTCAGAATCTTTGAAATTTGCTCCCCTCTTTTAAATAGGTTAGGCAAGCTGCTAAAGATAAGTATGCAATGAAATTTTAGCCTAAATTTATGCTACGAATTTTAATTTATATCTTTGCTTATAAAACCGTCCGACAAAATTAAAAAAAAACGTCTTTAAACACGAACTGGATAAAATACGTTTGAAACTAGAGATTAAGTGTGGTAAAAGTGCATTTACTGTTTACCTTTTCGTGATCCAGTTTCATTTTAAAAGGACTTCAAAGTTTTAGAGGATTAAATTTTTTTAAATACTAGTGATAGCAAATGATAGAGGAGGATCTCTCCTAATTTTCCATTTTTTTATTTTTACATATCAGGAATAAGGAGGTAAGCAACGTCCTTTCAAAAATTGATCCTTCAATATCATTCAAAATTTTGCAAAAATATTTTGATAAAGTTTTCAAATGACTTTATTCACATCCCTTTATCCTGATAAGGCAAAATAAAAAAATGTAAATTAGGTTTGATCGTCCTTTTTCATTTGCCATCACTAGTGTCATTCTAGGACAAGTAAAAATATTTCAGAAATATTTTACAAAAAGTATCCTTTAAAACTTTGATATCCTTTTAAAAGGAAACAGGATCACGAAATGAAAAACTGTAAATGCAGTTTTACTCCATTTGATCACTACTTTCAAACTTATATCATTCGGTTCATATTTTATATTAGCTGTCGGACGGTGTAGAGAGGACTTTCATGCAAATGCATGTTTTTCCTGTTAGTGCATATTTTTTCATATTTTGCTGAAAATGGATATTTTTGCATATTTTCCAAGTATTCTGTTATAAATGCATATTTTTGGTTCATATTTTGTATAACATTTTGGGTTTAGCTTTTTTTTCATTTTTAATGAATTTTTTAGTAAACATCCTTAATTTTCCAGTTTGGCAGGCCTCACAGTTTTTTTGCTTAGCCTAAATTTATGCTACGAATTTTTATTCATATCTTTGCTTATAAGTAGGCAAACCAAAAATATGCATTTATTAATTAAATTTAAGCCCTTAAAGAATGCAACAACAAAATCGTAAAATAAGTCAGAAATCATAAATATTTTTATTTAGGTTGTCTAACTTAATTTTCAAATATGTTGTTGCATACTTTTAGGGCTCAAACTTAATTAATAAAAGCATATTTTTGGTTTCCTACTTATAAGCATGCAAATGCATTTCTTTAAAATGGCATCGATTTGTTAGTGCATAGTTTTGCATATTTCGGTGGAAATGGACATTTTGCATATTTTTCTAATATTCTGCTATAAATGCATATTTTTGGGTCAGCTTATTTTTTTCATTTTTAATGAATTTTTTAGTAAACATCATTAATTTTCTTGTTTGGCGAGCCTAACTACTTGTATGATCGAAATGATGGTTTTCATTAATAAGCTAACAAATTAAAATCGTGCATATTTTTGTAGTTTTATAGTTTTAAGTGCATATTTCAAAATTTTTATTGCATATTTTAGGCGCCAAAACATAGTTTTTTAATGCATGAAGATCCTGTCCCAGCTTATATGGTAGGTATTACTTTGCAAATCGAGCGCTACTGGAAAATTAGGGAAATTTAAAAAATATGAAAATTGGGAAAACCCAATAATTTTTATTAGAAATAATTTGTTCCACATTTTTTTACTGATAATTTTATTTTTAGAATTTTTTACAAAAAATGTTTTTGACAATATTTTTTTTTATTACAAATGCTAAAAATGTTGGAGGTGTATTATTGCTGACAGCGCAAAAATGTATTAAAAAAATATTTTGTGAAATAAAAAAAAAAAATCGAAAAAAAAGTTAAAAAAAAAAAAAAATTGTCAAAAAATTATAACTGATATCAAACACTGATTACTTTGTATTAAAAAATAAAAACTGATTTTTACGACCTTGAAAATTTTATATTTTGAGTAGGTTTATTCTAGCACGAGGTCATTATTTTCTTTACTAATTAAAACTATGATATTATCATAGAAATGACCTCGAGCTTAGAATAAACCTACTTAAAATATAATATTTTAATGGTTAAATAAAAGAAATTTTATTTTTTAAAAGAAATTAATCAGAATTTAATCAAAATGATTAGAACGCCAAGGTGGTGTATGTGGTAATACACTCGCAAATAGCCAATTTAATTGAGCATTTGCAACAACAACTAGCATGTCGTTGGTGCGCCAACCAAAACCGCTATGTGTATTTCAAAAATTTTTGAAGATACTTTAATAACAGCTAAATTTGGTACTTTTGCGCCGTTTTTTAAAATTCAAATTAATGTAAATAGAAAATTGGTATTATTATTTAAATATTTATGAAAGAAATATTGTTTTAAAGCACCGCGAAAGGTCAAAATTTTAGTGATTTGTCAGCCTCTTCATTAAAGTTTGAAAAACACATAGCGGTTCTGGTATTGCCTATTTTAAACAGTTTTTAATAGATTTTTATTTACTTGAAGATTTTGATCTTACTAAGAGAATGCACTATATTCTTCTAATTCTCAATGAGGGTAGAGTTAATATTTTGGTTTAAAAATTAGCAATTTGTCATTAAATTCCATTTGCTACTTGTAGTACAGGGTTTTTATATGTGCTAACTAATCTTGACAATGGAATCTGACAAAGTCTTGGAAAAATGGCCAACATAAATAAATTTAAAACAAAAATATAATTTTTTTTTTAAATTATTCTGTGAGAATATCATAGTTTTAATTACCCAGCAGAAATTTTGCTGTACTGGCAGCAGCTTTTGGAAAGGAAACTCGAATGAAGGAGCGCTTGCAAACCTGCTGAATTCATGCATGATTCTCTAAGGCGATGTCACACTTTAGAGCGCTAGTTGGATACACCGAAAAAGCGCTCTTAAGATGCTCTGAATTCACATCTCTTTAGAGAGCTGAAAAAATCGCTATAAAGATGCAGTGAATTCATGTATCTTTTTAGAGCTATTTAAGCAGAATAAAGATGAAGAACATTTGACTATTTCTGAAATACAAATTACAAAATCTGAAATACAATTGACTTTTTTTGAATACAATTTGAAAATCTTAAATACAATTGACTAATTCTGAAAATCAGTTGACCTCCTGCAAGCATTTGGAAGAAATGTCGCCTAAGAGATCTAATTACTTTTCAAAAATTTTCAATTATATTCCGAAAATTTCAAATTATATTTCAGAAACTTCCATTTATATTTCAGATATTACCATTTATATATAACCAAAAAATGTTTAATTACATTTCAAACATTTTCAATTATATTGGAAATTTTTGAAATATAATTGGAGAGTCTAAACTAAAGTGTTCAAAACTCATGGTTTTTTATTTAAAAAGTGTTAAATATATTTAAAAGGAAAGCATATGTGAAATTTTATAAAAATATAATTTTATATTTTAAGTTTTATATAAAAAATCTTAACAAAAAATTAAAATTTTGTCTCCCCAGTGAAAAATGTTTGAATGTGAATCATATATATTTCACATATGATTACATATATGAACATATATATTTAATATATGAGCATATGCGAAATTTGGCGGCATATGGACAAACATATATGAAACATATATGAACACATATGCACATATGTGAACGCATGCCATATATGTACACATGCCGCCAATTTTCGCATGTGTAACATATATTTACATATATGAACATACATGTCCATATTTGGACCACATATGATTCACATATGAACATTTTTTACCGGGTCCCCAGTAAAAAATGTTCAAATGTGAATCATATATATTTCACATATGATTACATATATGAACATATATATTTAATATATGAGCATATACGAAAATTGGCGGCATGTGGACAGACATATATGAACACATATGCATATATATGAACCCATGCCATATGAACCCATGTATGTACACATGCCGCCAATTTTCGCATGTGTAACATATATTTACATATATTAACATACATGTCCATATTTGAACCACATATGATTCATATATGAACATTTTTCACCGGGTCCTTACTTTTACTGCATCAAGAGCGCTCTTTGGATGCGCTTCGGTATGCTATTAAAAGATGCTGTGTCGCCAAAATCTCGATTTATTTTTGCTGGGTAGTAAAAGAAATAATGACCTAGATCTAGAATAAACCCACGCAATATGCAATTTTTTGTCAAAAATAAAAAGTTTTGTCAACAGAATAAAATTTTGGCAAAAGTAAAAAATTTTGTCAAAAATAAAAAATGTTGCCAAAATTTAAAAATGTTGTCAAAAGTAAAAAATGTTGCCAAAAGTAAAAAATGTTTTCAAAAAATAAAAATTCGTCTAAAAAAATTTTCTACAAAAAAAAATTTGTCCAAAAAAAAAAAAAAAATTAATCGTTAAAAAAATTGTTGTTCAAAAAAAAGTTGTTGCAGACGGAGAATTGTTATAGATTGCTGTTTTTTTCCTTTAAAATTTTATATTTTGACCAGTGTTAATCTAGCTCGAGTTTATTTTTCTTTCCTAGTAAGAACCATGCTGTTCGCATAGAAGAATTTTAAAGAAAATTATTTTTCTTTTTTAAGTTTATTTGTGTTGGTAATTTTTGGAAGACTTTGCGAACATATGTTTCGGAATTTGACTTAGCGAACATGTTTTTCGGAAATATTTAAAAAAATTTTAACAACAATTTAAATTTTTTTTATAAATAATGTTTGTACCACAACAGATTTTGAAATTATATTAAAAAAATAATATGAATATTATATATTTAAAGGATAAATCTACACTCAAAATAACAACTCTGTAAAATACTCTGTAAAATGACTGTAATCTCAATTCAACAGATATTTGACAGAGTTTTCTGTCAAAATACAGATTTAAAGAAAATACTTTGTATTTTGTTGTGACAAAAAAACAAAGTTTTCTCTGTTATATTACATTTTACTTTGTAATCTTAATTTTACAGATAATTAACAGAATTTTCTGCTAAAATACAGATCTAAGCAAAATACTTCTTATTTTTTTATAACCAAAAAAGTTTTCTGTTTTGAGTAGTTTTTGTTACCAAATATCAAAATTTTATCTGTATTTTTTTTTTTTTTTAGAAAAAGTTGAAAAACTAGCAAAAAGAGTTATCAAAATTTTTTTTTCAGAAATCTTATAAAAATTTTACAAAATAACATGCATTTAACTAAACTCCGTAAATTTACAGAGTTTTTTCTGTAAATTTTTTTTTGCATCAAATGTATTTTACAAATATATGTAAATTTACATAGTTTTCTTTGCTAAATGGTGGTTTATTTAACCAATATTTTACTAGAAACTCTGTAAATTAACAGTTTTTTTTTGTCCAAATCATTTTACAGAGTTTTATAGTAAAATTACGGAGTTTTCTCTGTAAAAAAGCTTTCATGTTTAACCAATATTTTACTATAAACTCTGTAAATTAACAGTTTTTTCCTGTAAAAATCATTTTACAGAGTTTTTTTAGTAAAATTACCAAGAAATGTTGTTAGCTGGAAAAGTATGGTGTACTCTGTTAAATTAGCAGAGTTTTTCTGTAATTTAACAGAGTTATTATTTTGAGTGTATTATTAAATCATATGTTAGAGATCCCACCAATCTTCATTTTCTAACTTCAATTTTAACTCAATGCTGTATGCAATTTTTTTTAACCCTTTACATATGCTACAAAACTTTAACAGAAATCTATAAAAAGAAAAGCATACTTTAAGGATTGACTTTAATAACATTAAAGTAAGTACATATTTATCAGCCTCCCTTTAAATTAAAATTAATTACTTAAAATTATTTTACGTATTCCATTTTCTTGAACAGTTAGTTAGGGTACTATAAACTTGATCAATCCTTCTCCAACACTTTTCATAACTTTATCTCTTATAAGCTTTAATAAATTACTTCTACTGAAAGCCTTCAAGGTTACTAACGTATGCCTAAATAACCAACTACTTTATTTAATAAAAAAAAGAAAAAAACTCATAAAAAACACTTTAAAATTTACTGTCAGGCAAAACCAAAAAAAAAAAACTTGGGAAAAATATTTTGTAGAGATGACTTTCAAATAAACCATTGTGCAAATTACCAACACAAAATCCCTTATTTGCCTTAAAAATTCTTCATTTCATTAAATAATTTATTTGTTTTTAACTTTTTTCCCCTTTTTAACGCTTCTGGAGTGTAGTTAGTTTAGTTTTTTGTGTATTTTTTTGGTTTAGCATACTTTCAGGCGCTTTTAGGTTTTTGCCTATAACCATAAAAAGCCAAATTGTCAATTATTAACATAAATTTTAAAAGCATAAATCCCTTATTTTCCGGTTAAGCTTATAAACAAAGCTTGCTTAGAGTATTTATTTGAGGCAAAAAATTACTCTTACTTAATGTTAAGTGAAAAGTGAATGGAACCCTTTTTTGTTGGATAGAGTGAAAAAAATAAATTCAATTTTGCTAGCATATTTTAAGGCTAATTTTAATACTTAACCTTTGGTTAAAAGGCTTTTGGGAATATATTTATTTGTGTTCTACTTGTCGGGGGGGTTTTAAAAAAAAATTAAATTTATAAGTCAAACTAAAATATAACAAGTAAAACAAAATAAAATTCGGCCTTGTCACAAATTTGAAAATTTATAAAATTTCGGCTGAAAAAAAAATTTTTTTGGTAAAATACAAGAAAAAAAAATTTTGTAAAAAAAAAAATATGTTTGTACCTACTTACAGATATCGCTCAAATGCAATACCAATTTTCTCAGATACTATGACACTTTTCCTATAGAAAAATCTCAGATTCTGAAACATTTTTCATACAGAAATAGTCTTCGATTCAAAAACTTTTTCTGAAGAAAAAGTTTCAGATTCTGAGTGATTTTTCCTATAAAAAAAGTTTTAGACTCTGAGACATTTTTCCTATAGAAAATTAATATTAACATTAACATTAACATTAACATTAACATTAACATTAACATTAACATTAACATTAACATTAACATTAACATTAACATTAACATTAACATTAACATTAACATTAACATTAACATTAACATTAACATTAACATTAACATTAACATTAACATTAACATTAACATTAACATTAACATTAACATTAACATTAACATTAACATTAACATTAACATTAACATTAACATTAACATTAACATTAACATTAACATTAACATTAACATTAACATTAACATTAACATTAACATTAACATTAACATTAACATTAACATTAACATTAACATTAACATTAACATTAACATTAACATTAACATTAACATTAACATTAACATTAACATTAACATTAACATTAACATTAACATTAACATTAACATTAACATTAACATTAACATTAACATTAACATTAACATTAACATTAACATTAACATTAACATTAACATTAACATTAACATTAACATTAACATTAACATTAACATTAACATTAACATTAACATTAACATTAACATTAACATTAACATTAACATTAACATTAACATTAACATTAACATTAACATTAACATTAACATTAACATTAACATTAACATTAACATTAACATTAACATTAACATTAACATTAACATTAACATTAACATTAACATTAACATTAACATTAACATTAACATTAACATTAACATTAACATTAACATTAACATTAACATTAACATTAACATTAACATTAACATTAACATTAACATTAACATTAACATTAACATTAACATTAACATTAACATTAACATTAACATTAACATTAACATTAACATTAACATTAACATTAACATTAACATTAACATTAACATTAACATTAACATTAACATTAACATTAACATTAACATTAACATTAACATTAACATTAACATTAACATTAACATTAACATTAACATTAACATTAACATTAACATTAACATTAACATTAACATTAACATTAACATTAACATTAACATTAACATTAACATTAACATTAACATTAACATTAACATTAACATTAACATTAACATTAACATTAACATTAACATTAACATTAACATTAACATTAACATTAACATTAACATTAACATTAACATTAACATTAACATTAACATTAACATTAACATTAACATTAACATTAACATTAACATTAACATTAACATTAACATTAACATTAACATTAACATTAACATTAACATTAACATTAACATTAACATTAACATTAACATTAACATTAACATTAACATTAACATTAACATTAACATTAACATTAACATTAACATTAACATTAACATTAACATTAACATTAACATTAACATTAACATTAACATTAACATTAACATTAACATTAACTCTAATTCTGATTAATTTTTATTAAAAAATAAAAATTGTTTTATTCGACCATTAAAATAATATATTTTGAGTAGGTTTATTCAAGCTCGAGGTCTTTATTTCATTTACTAATTCAAACTTTGATATTCTCATAGAATAATTTTCAAGAAAATTATTTTTCTATTTTAGATTTATTTTTGTTGGTAATTTTTTGCAAGACTAAATTGAGCCGTGTTTCGGAATTTGTCAAATTCCATTGTCAAGATTATTTAGGAAAAATAAAAATATTTTTCCTTATAAAAAAAAGTCTTCGATTCTGAGACATTTTTCTTTATAGAAAAAAGTCTCAGATTCTGAGACATTTTTCCTAATAGAAGAAAGTCTCAGATTCTGAGACATTTTTCCTTATAGAAATAAGTCTCAGATTCTGAGACATTTTTCCTTATAGAAAAAAGTCTTAGATTCTGACACATTTTTCATATAGAAAAATTCTTAGATTCTAAGACATTTTTCTTACAGAAAAAGTCTCAGATTTTGAGGCAAAAATGCAAAATGTTGTGGATCAAAATCTCAGAAATCGAGTCCCGGATTGATTTTTTTATTTCAAAATTCCAGATTTTAGTTGCTTATGTATTTTTTCTACAATACCTTGATTTAAGTTTCATAACTTCTTCTTGGTATTAAAACATTTTAACTCAATAAGCAATTTAGTTTGTTATTTTTCCTGAATATTTTCTGTTTGTTTTTTATTTTTTTATGATTTTTTGCTTACCTTTTTGATTAAGGTAATAATATTACAAAGTAAATACTCAGCATGTTTTTCTGGAAAATTTTTGCACTTATTTAAACATGAATGAACTTTTACAATATGTATTTATTTTCTGTAATATAAATAGTATTTATGTAAAAGTTTACATGTTATTTCAATAAGGCTTGAACAAAGTTTTTTTTTCTTTTTTTTTTGGTAAAGATCTTACAATCGATTAAACTTCAAGTGTAAAGCAAATTGTGCAGAGATGGGATATTTTGAGAGTTGAGATTAAAAAAAAATGAATTTAAGAAAAATTTGGGAAAATACAAAAAAGATATTTTTCAAAATTTGGAAATATTATAAAAAAAAAAAATAAAGAATTTTTTTAACGAATAAAACATATTCTGATTAATTTTTAATAAAAAATAAAAATTGTTTTATTCGACCTTTACAATATATTTTAATAAGGCTTATCCTTGCTTTTAGCTTTAAAAATAATGACCTCGATCTGAATAAATTGGTTAAATCTTAACTTTCGAATTTCGTGCCGTTATACCAGCCAAACGATAACCACAAAATATCTAATTATGGGAAAATTTAGAAAATTTTTTTTTTGCAATGGCATCTTCAGGGAACACTATTTAAAACATTCCAAAATAGCGATCTTGGTCTACAGCTGTTGATTTTTAAATATATATAAATTATTTTTAAACCAAATTGGTCTTAAAAGTTGGACTAAAATCGCTGATCAGCATTTGTGGGCGAAAATCGCGTTTTTATATTTTTTTAATATTTTTGATAACATACTTATCATTTTCGAACTTTTGAAACAAACTTAAATAAAACAAATTTTATGTTTCAAAATCAGTACTGTGGAAGAAAATCGCTATTTTGGAATTTTTTAAATATTTTTCCCTGAAGATGCCGGATTTTGTCAAAAAATACGGATATGAATTTTAACCGAATAACTTTATTTTTTCAAACTTTGACCGCTGGTTGCCAACTGAAGATGTATTTGCAAAATTTGGTCATAATTTGGTCCAAAATCACCTCTTTTGTTTAGATTTTTCGTAAAAATTTCAACGACATTCGTTAGTTTAGATTTGACAGGACGTCCTATTATACAACAACTCTTTAAAACAGTTTTATATATAATAATAATTGTTGTTCATTTTTCGTTTTTCCGCCTTTTGTTTTAAATTTTCCCTAACTGCTTTACAAAAAAAAACTGTTAACTGACTCTGCATAATCATTCATAAAATTAAAGGCATAAATTAGGCTTTTCTCAGCTTATTTACAAAACAAACAAAAAACACCTTACATCAGCTATATGTGCTTCAAAAAGCATGATTAACAACCTAATCCTTTAATTTATTTAAGTGTACATAAATACGTATACGTAATAAACTAATGATTACATATGCACGCACATGCTTGCTTAAACATGAATGAAAAAGAAAACAAGTAGAAAAATTAAATTCGACTTAATCGAATCTATGAATACCCTCCACAATGTAATCTGACAGTAATTTTCTAAAAAAAATTCCAAAAAATTGCATTACATATTTTTTATTAGAAATATGTATATTATTTTGAGACAAATTTTCTTTTAATCAATCAAATTTTTTTGAGTGTAAAATTTTTTTGACTGTCAACATTTTTTTGAGTCTGCCATTTCATTAAAAAAAAAAAAATAATAATGTGTACATTTTTTTTTGAGTGTAACATTTTTTTTGAGTGTAAATATTTTTTTAGTGTACAATTTCTTTGAGTAACAAATTACTTTGTAAAATATTTTTGTTGTTTTATACCTATATGTAATACAAAAAAAAAACTATTTCACATTTTTTCCACTTTTTATATTACTATCCTCTTCTTTAAAAACCAAAAACAAATTAACATTCAATCATACACATACTTTATTTGATTTTTCCTGTTACATACAGTTACACTAACAATAACAAAGCAATAACAAATATTTACTTGTCTAACAACTTAACTACACCCCACGACAAGAAAACAAACAACAACAAGTTTTACAAATCTGGTATTTCACCATGCCCTTAAAACTTGTTTAACGAGTTTTCAACAGTTTAAGGTGAAACAAATCTGAAATTCAGTGCTTTGCTTATAACTTTTGAACCACTGAACCGATTTTGCTGAAATTCAAAACCAAACAGCCTTGGGGAACGACAAATATATATGCTAAGCTTCAGCCCCTGCAGAATTGTCTTTCGAAAGTTATAGTGGTTTTAATCTTGTAAATTCGAAAAATACCCTTGTCGAAATTTACAATTTTGCTCATAACTTTTGAACCACTGGACCGATTTCGCTGGATTGCAATACCAACCTGACCCGGTAAATGGAGAACATATATGTCAAACTTCAGGAGCCTCCGTAAAGTCTTTCAAAAGTTAGCGTGTTTTCAACGGACAGACAGACAGACAGACGGACGGACGGACGGACGGACGGACGGACATCGCTAGATCGACTTAAAATCGATCAAGGATCATGAATATATATACTTTATGGGGTCCTAGACCAATATTTCGATGTGTTACAAACGGAATGACAAACTTATATATACCCTCTATCACTAGAGTGGAGGGTATAAAAAGAGCTTGTTAGACTATTGTTCAATTGTTATTGTTGTGATATAAAACAAGCTGACGTGAATGTGTCAATAACCCTTAGTATCTTACAACTTGAATAAGGTATTCTCTTGTTTTTGAGATAATTTTTTCTTCTTTTTCCCTTTTTGATGATGCTATTGTTTTTTGGGGTTTTCATCAGCGGTAGAATTGTTTTCAAACAATAAAATTTCTAAAAAAAACATGATTATGGTGAACTGATTAGTAAAATAAAAGAAAAATTTTCTTAAATGTTAACATTTTATAACACCATCCGACAGCCAATACTAAACATGAACCGGATGACATACGTCTGAAAGTAGAGATCAAATGGAGCAAAACTGCATTTACAGTTTTTCTTTTCATGATCCTTTTTTCTTTTTAAAATGACTTTAAAGTTTTAAACGATTACATTTTGTAATTTTTTTTTTTAATATTTGTACTTGCCCCAGGATACCACTGGTGACGGTAAATGAAAGAGAAGGATCTTCGCTAATTTTTCCATATTTTGTTTTGCCATATCAGGAGAAAAGAATGTGAATATCGTCCTTTAAAAACTTCATAAAAATATTTTGTTGAAAATTTCGAATGATGTTAAAGGATAAAGTTTTGAAAGGACGTAACTTAGCTCCTTTTCCTGATATGTAAATATAATAAAAAAAGAAAAATTAGGAAAGATCCTCCTCTTTCATTTGTCATCACCAGTGGCTTTCTAGGACAAATACAAATGTTAAAAAATATTTTATAAAATTTGGTCCTCAAAAAGTTTAAAGTCCTTTTAAAAGGAAACAGGATCACGAAATGAAAAACTGTAAATACAGTTTTACTACATTTAGTCTCTAGTTTCAAACGTATATTTTCGAGTTCTTGTTTTTTTTTTCATTTTAAATTCATTTGTAACTTACCAATGCTTTCGAAACTTGTTGGTAACTTACCAATGCTTTTCAAACTTGTTTACCAATGATAAGTCATAAAGATATGTTACAACGTATTTTTGTCACTCAAAACTATTTTTACACAAAAAAAAAAAAAAAATACACTTGAAAAAAATTTTACACCAAAAAAAAAAATTTACATTCAAAAAAAGTTTTGTATTTTTTACAAAAATGACAAAAAAATTTTACTCAAAATAATTTTTTTTTAATCCAAATTGTTATTTTTTTTCACGTTAGAAAATCTTCAATCAATTAAAATGGGTATAGTGGAGGGCATTCATGGATTCGGTCAAGTCGAATTTACCTTCTTTACTGGTTTTTTTTTTTTGATTTTTCTTAATTATCGTAAGTTTTTCAGAACTTTTCTTTTTGTAAATCGAAATTAATCAATTCTTATTCGAAAAATCAATTGTAATTTGAAACAGGTAAATTGTAATTCGAGAATTCCAGTTGTTAAACAAAAAATATCAATTGTAATTCGAAAAACATTAACTGTAATTCGACAAAGATCAATTTTAATTTGAAAAAATCAAACGTAGTTCCAAAAAGATCGATTGTAATTCCATAAAGATCAATTGTAGGGCTTATTGTAAAAACTCGATAAGCAGCATTTCATTTTATGGTGGTTTTTGCCTTAAAACTTTTAAAATAACGTAGAAAATACAAGTTTTCCAGAACTTTTATTCTCAATACACTCGTACGAAGGGTTAAAGCACGACTTCTGCCGAAAATCTGTCAATGGAACCTCAGCAGAAGACGAAAAATACGAAAAAATTAAATGTTGCTTATCAAGTTCTTGCAGTAAGCCCTTCAATTGGAACTCGAAAAAAATCAATTGTAATTTAAACAAGTAGAAAAGTTAAATTCGACTTGGCCGAATCTATGAAGACCCTCCACAATGCCCTTTTTAAGTGATAGTAAATTTTCTAACGTGAAAAAAAAAAATTTTTGATTAGAAATAATTTATGTTGTGTAAAACAACTTTTTTTTAGTAATTTTAGAAATAAACTAATTTACAACATTTTTTTTTTTTTAGTGTAAAATTTTTTTGAGCTTAAACTTTTTTTCGAGTGTATTTTTTTAGGGTAAAAATATTATTGAGTGACAAAAATACGTTGTAAAATATTTTTGTGACTTACCAATGTTTTTCGAAAGTTAGTGTGGTTTTTATCTTGTAAATTCACGAAAACCCTTGCCGAAATTCAGTCTTTTGCTCATAACTTTTGAACCACTGGACCGATTTCGCTGGATTGCAATACCAACCCGATTAGGTAAATGCCCAACATACATGCCAAACTTCAGGAGCCTCCGTAAAGTCTTTCGAAAGTTAGCGTGTTTTCAACAGACAGACGGACGGACATCGCTAGATCGTCTTAAAATCAATCGAGGATCATGAATATATATGGGGCATTCCATGTCAAATCGGACACTTTGAAATTTTTTTTTTTAGATTTTCCCAATTTGTTTACAGTTCTTAGTACCCTTCGAAAACTCCTTCGTGGTAAATTTTCAGATTTTTTTGATGATCCGTTCAAAAGATATCGAATTTTTAAAAATTGGTAGTTTGTTCCTTTACTCAAACTTCTTTTACTCATAACTTCTTCAATAGTGGTCCAAATTTCTATTTTTTTTCAAAATTTTTGTTTTTTACGTACTTAAAAAAAAAAATCCCAAAAAATTCTTAAAAGCGCTCTAGTATGCGACTTTTAAGTTTTTAAATTTAAATCTCATTTTTGAAAATGTTTGTACTCTTTGATTTTTTTGAAATTTTTTTGGGTAAACCTTCTATCGATTCTACAAATTTTTTGCCCAGGAGGATCGTGGGATAACGAATATTACTATTTTTTTAAATTTTTTGAAAAATATTTATTGTAATTTTCCAATCTTAAAATCATTTCTACTGCTCCAATGGTGCGTTATAGAGGGGTCATATATAAGACCGACCCCCCATTAATTTTTACGTCTTAACATTTCTTTGGAACAAACTAATAACCTATCTCAAATTTCTAAGGGGGCTCCACACAAAACGAAATTTTTTAAAATTTGCTCCAACCGATCTAACTGCCCTAATAGTGCCCTTAGAGCAACAAAATGTATGACCGACCCACAATATATTTTTAGTCCAAACATTTTCTCTGAACACACCTACCCTCTATCTTTAATTGTTAAGGCGGTCCCCATACATTTTTTTTTTATTTTTTGTAAATTTGTTTTATTTAATCAGCTTCTACCGGTGCGTCCGAGAGGAACAAATTTTATAAAAATGTAATTTTGTATGGGAGCCTACTTAGGGAATGGTGATAGGGCGTAGGTATATTTTAAAAAAATGTTGTAGGGTAAAAATAAATGGTCGGTCTCACTAATGACCCCTCTCGGACGCACCATTATGGTACTCGCACTTTTAGGTAAAAACTGTCTCGGACCACCCGTGCATCCCTTCAAAATTTTTCCGATTTTATTTTTTTTGTAAAATTTTCTTATTTTGTCTTTATTTTTATATATTTTTTTTTTTTTAATTTCACTGTTTTTTTTTCGATATTTCAGAAATTTCCTCAATTTTTTCTAAATTAATGATTTTCTAAATTTTCTGATTTTATCCAAAATTTCTCTGATTCTTTTTCTGGCTCTTTAAACTCATTCAATTTGCGTGTAGCCAGCCCCCCCCCCCCCCCCCCCTACTCAAAAGTTTCTTAATTTATTCCTTCACTTGTACAATTTTTGTGCCAAGGGTGTCTATTCCAAGTATGCGTTTGAGTGTTATTAATTAATTCATAACACGTATAAGTCCGGAAGACCTTACAGGAATTCCTGACAATGTGCATATGAATTTGCTGAACAAAAATATTCCAAAATTAACATACACAGTACTACAATTTTTTCTTTTGTTTGTTCAAAAGCTCACATACACTCATGATTAAAGATAATAAGCAATTTAAGAACTTCCGTAATGTGAAATTATTTTGGTAGACAACAAAGAAATTGAAGGTAATAAAAATAAAAAAACAACAGGCAACTTGTCTGGGTATTCTTTTATTTGCTAAAATTATTCATGATATGCTGGTTGATATACTAGACTAGTAGATAATAGATTATCTTGTTAGTAATTTACAGCATTTTTTCCTAACAACAGCATTTCTTTTTTTAATGTAGGAACTCGTAACACAGGGCGTATGATTGTTGATGATAAGAATTAATATTAAGTATACGTCACCATGGCATGAGTAAAATTCAAATATTAAAGATATTTCTTTTATAGGAAAAATGTCTCGAAATCTAAGACTTTTTCTATATAAAATGCCTTAGAATTTTTAAAATTTTTTTATAGGAAAATTGTCTAAGAATCTTGAAATTTTTCTTTAGGGAAATTTTCTTAGATTCTGAAACTTATTCTTCAAGAAAAATTATCTCTTTAGGATTGAATTTTTACAATAAATATTAAAATTTTTCTTTAAAATGTTCTTTCAATTTTTTTTAATTTTATTTCTCTTCAATTAAATTCTATTTCCAGATCTTCCCTTCTCATCAGCATCTTCAACATATCATTTACATACAAATTGTACAAAATCTGAGACAATAACTATAGATTCAGGTTGCGAGATAACCAATAAACGTTGCCAATGTTGGCCAACGTTAAGAGAGTGCCGTAATCTTTTGAATACTGGTGTGGGGACGACGGATATACGATGGCATTTCAAGACATTAGAGGTGAGTGAAAAATGTTACTAAATTTTTTTTTTCGCTCAATTAAAATTTTTTTTTGTGCTCAAATTTAATTTTTAAAGATCTAACTCGATTTATAATTTGAAGATTCTACTTGTAATTCGAAGATTCCAAATAAAATTCGAAGATTTATATTATCTTTCGAAAAATATCAGGTGTAATTCAAAATTATAAGAAAAATCTTTAAATTTCACAAATGGAATCTTCAAATTACAAATAGAATCTTCAAATTACAAAAAAATCTTCGGATTACAATTATTTTTTTTTAATTAGATCTATAAATGGTTTAGTGAAGGGTATTCATGAATTCGCCCAAGTCGAATTTTAATTTTTTTCATGTTAGTCTTAATCTTCCCATTTAAGAGTTACATTCTGTTTTTATAAAAATTTTGATATACAACTACTTTTTTGCTGATAATGCTTTTTAATGTTCCACCATTCATTTCCTGTTACTTTTTACTCTTGAACAATGTATAAAGATTGTATTAAAAAGTTAACGACAAAATTTGTAATTGACTTTAATAGCAGTTTTACAGTGCAAAGTTAAACTAAAGATTTGTATGATGAATTGAACATGAACTTTTTTGATTTGACTTAAAATCTACTAAATTTTATAATGTTTTTGCAGATTTATTTGGTATTTCACAAACATTTTAATTTGAGTGTATAAATTTCCGTGACCACTGACTGCGTTTGTAAATTTGTTTACCCCCCAACCTAGGGAATACCTCAAAATATCCGTTAAGGATAAGTCAATCTTTTAATGTCGGCCCGTCTGTTCGTTCGTATCTCGTCAACTATCGAAATACTCTGAGACTGCTGAAGATTGGCATATATATTTGTCATTCTCCCTGTCAGGTCGGTATTGCATTAGAAAAAAATCGGTTCAGGGGTTCAAAAGTTATGAGCAAAACAATTGATCTCTTTTTATCCTCCAACCAGAGTATGGGCGTATACTCACGTTGTCATTCCGTGTGTAACGCATCGAAATATCGGTCTAGGACCCCATAAAGTATATATGGGGCATTCCAAGCCAAATCACTCACTTTTAGACCTGACAACTTTCGATTTATTTTATTTTTAGATATGTTTTAGTACTTATTAAATGTAACTTGGACACCAATTTTCAGCCTTTTATTCCGAGATGGTGTTCAGTAATCAACTTTTCAAAATGGCGATTTTCTCCAAAAAATTAAAAAATTTAAATTTTTAATTAATTTTGACCATTAAAAAATATAGATATTTTAAAAAAAGTTTGAAAACGTTTTGTTGGTATTTAAATGTAGTTTTAGAAAAAAAATATGAAAAAATTATTCGAAGTAATTATCACTTATTTTTTGACGTTTAAAAATTAAAATCGACTTATTGAAAAAGTCCGAAACCTTCGATTTTTTTGTTAAAAACTATAAAAATTCTATGTGGATTATGATGTGGAGTAAAATGCCTTTCTAATAAGGTACTAAAAACTAAAATCGGATGAAAATCAGCCAAGTTATTACAACTTCCCCAGGCAGGCATCTAGCGTGTGCCATACCACTTGATTAAAAAATACGAGTCCCTTTTTTTTAATTTATTGAAATTTTCTACTGCAATAACATTTTTTCATTATTCATGTTTCAGTGTAATATTTTTTTGGTTTTTCCAAATTTTAAAACAAAAAAAAAGAATTTTTTTTTAAAATAGAGATTTCAAAAGGGTGTTGAAAATGCATGCATTTTTAGCACTAATTTAAAAAATGTTAGCAAAACACAATATGAAAAATACTTGTCATCTAATTACATTTGAACTTTAAGAATAAAAAAATGTTATTATAGTAGAAAATTTCAATGAATTTCCAAAATCGTATTATATTGCTTAATCAAGTGCTCTGCCATACGTTAGATGCCTGGGGAAGTTGTAATAACTTGGCTGATTTTCAACTGATTTCAGTCTTTGGTACTTTATTAGAGAGGCATTTTACTCCGTATTATAATTCTGTAACCACTTGAATTAAAACTTAACTTAAAATACCAAAAAAATTGAGAAAACAGAAAAAAATTCATATTTTTCCTTGCAATCCGTTTTCTAAACTTCAAGGCTCATGCGGTACACCTTATCCATGTCCGATTGTTCTTAATTTTTGTGAGGCGTATTTTTGCCTCGAAATGAATATATCTAGGGTAAGTTAGGGTCAGTATCTACCAATGTAATTTTTTTGGAGCACCATACAAAATTAATCAGAGTCAAAAAATAAAAGGTACAATTTTCAAAATTTGAAAAAAAATATAACAAATTGCGATCACATCTCGAGTTATGGCTTAAAAGTTGCGTAATTAAGAGTAGAACTTTTAGACATTTGTAAAAAAAAAAATCGAAGGTTTCGGACTTTTTCAAAAAGTCGATTTTAATTTTTAAACGTTAAAAAATAAGTGATAATTACTTCGAATAATTTTTTAAATATTTTTTTCTAAAACTACATTTAAATACCAACAAAACGTTGTCCAACTTTTTTTAAGATATCTATATTTTTAACTGGTCAAAATTAATTAAAATTTTTAACTTTTCCATTTTTTTGAAAAAATCGCCATTTTGAAAAATTGATTACTCAGCACCATCTTGGAATAAAAGGCTGAAAATTGGTGTCCAAGTTGCATTTAATAAGTACTAAAACATATCCAAAAATAAAATAAATCGAAAGGGGGCGGGTCTAAAAGTGAGTGATTTGGCCTGGAATGCCCCATATATATTATTGATCAGTGATCGATACTAACACATTCTAAAAATGTCCGTTGGTCTGTTCATCTGTAGAGGACACTATACAGTCCAAAATAAAAGAGCTACGCACAAAAAATCTTATCAAAGTACTAGAAAAAGTTTCGTAATCCCATTTTACCAATATATGACAATTTTACTTGTTTTTTAACAAACATTTTTTTATCGAAATTTCCATTTTTTTTGTATTTTTACAATTTTTTTTTTGTAATTTTACATTCTTTTTTGTAATTTTACAATTTTTTCTGTAATTTTACAATTTTTTTTGTAATTTTACAATTTTTTTTGTAATTTTACAAATTTTTTTGTAATTTTACATTTTTTTTTTTGTAATTTTACAAATAGTTTTGTAATTTTACAAATTCTAATGGTTTTTCTACAAAAAAATTTAGTAAAGGTACGAGAAATCCTTGTAAGTTTTATTGGTACGACAAAAATTGTAAATTTACAATTTTATTTTTAAAAAAAACTTGTAAATTTACAAAAAAGCTCGTAATTTTTACTAGCAAATCTCGTAAAATAGGAGGTAGCAAAAAATCTAGTAAAGTTATAAAGAGCCCTTGTAAAATTGGTAATTTACAATTTTATTGGTAAAAATGTTGTAAAATTACAAACATTTTTGGTAAAAAGTTCGTAAAATTACTAGGAATTCTTGTCAAATAGGAGGTAGCAAAAAATAAAAGTTACAAATTGTTACTTACAAGTGTTTTTTTTGAGTGTAGACTTCCAAAGTTGGACACGAATATGTCTTATGGTCATAGGCTGGTCAAGTTCGGAAATGAGCAAAATCGGACTAAGGGAAAAAAGTTCCCCCATGGAGAATTAAACCAAACTCTTTAAAACAGTTTTTTTGCAGGGGTTTTTGTACTTTTGTTAATCAAATGCAACATTTGTATATCAGAGGAAGCTCAAAACCTTCATATGGACCCAGCGGATAATAAAAAAAAAGTTTGATCCGCCCCTTTTGTGGGCCTAGATATAAAAAAAGTATTTTAATAACGATTAATTGGATTAACTAAATGGAAGAACCATAATAAATTCATTTGATGACATCTATCACAAGGGAAGGTGTCCCCCAACGTCTCCCACCAAAATCCCCAAACCATCCCACCCAACAAAAAAAACCCCTGTGAATTTTTTTTTTTTATACCCTCCACTCTAGTGATAGAGGGTATATAAGTTTGTCATTTCGTTTCTAACACCCCGAAATATTGGTCTAGGACCCCATAAAGTATATATATTCATGATCCTCGATCGATTTTAAGACGATCTAGCGATGTCCGTCCGTCCGTCCGTCTGTCCGTCTGTCTGTCTGTTGAAAACACGCTAACTTTTGAAAGACTTTACGGAGGCTCCTGAAGTTTGGCGTATATATTGTACATTTACCTGGTCAGGTTGGTGTTGCAATCCAGCGGAATCGGTCCAGTGGTTCAAAAGTTATGGGCAAAAGACTGAATTTCGGCAAGGGTTTTTCGTGAATTTATGAGATAAAAAACACTATAACTTTCGAAGATGCTGAAGCTTGGCATATATGTTTGTCGTTCCTCTGGCCTGGTTCGTGTGAAATTTAAGCCACATCGGTCTATTGGTTCAAAAGTTATTAGCAAAACCGTGAATTTCAGATTAGTTTCACCTTAAATTCGCGTATTGAAACCCCGTTGAACATGTTTTAAAAACATTGGTAAGTCACAAAAATATTTTACAATGTAATTTTGTCACTCAAAAATACTTTTACACTATAACAAAAAAAAAACACTCAAAAAAAAATTTACACTCAAAAGAAAATTTAGTAATTTATTTTTTTTTTCAAAAATTTAAAAAAAAAGTATTTTTACACAAAAAAAAAAAATTTCTAATCAAAAATTTAATTTTTTTCACGTCAGAAAATTTACTGTCATTTAAAAAGGGCATGTGGAGGGTATTTATAGATTCGACCACGTCGAATTTAACTTTTCTACTTGTTATTTTTTTTTACATTTTGGATGGTATCAAGGATCAGGCACAGCCGAATTTAACACTCTCACTTGTTCGAATTACAATTGATTTTTTTATGAATTACAATTGATCTTCTTAACCTGTTTTAAATTGTTAATCAAAATTGTTCAATTGTAATTCAAAAAACATAAATTATAATTTGCAAAAGATTAATTGTAATTCGAAAAAAGATCAATTGTAATTCGATAAAGATCAATTGTAATTCGAAATAAATTAATTGTAACTCGAAAAAGATCAATTGTAATTCGAAAAAGATGAATTATTATTCAAAAAAGATAAATTTTTATACGGGAAAGATCAATTATAAATCGGATAATATTAATTGTAATGTAAAATTTCCACTAAAAATTTTAAAAAGATCAATTGTAATTCGATAAAGATTTTAATTCGAAATAGATCAATTGTAATTCGAAAACGATCAGTTGTAATTCAAAATAAGTCAATTGTAACTCGATGAAGATCAATAGCAATTAGAAAAAGAGCAATTGTTACCCGAAGAAAATAAATTTTTATACAGAAAAAATTAACTGTAATTCAAAATTTCGAATTGTAATTCGAAATAGATCAATTTTAACTCGTAAAAGATCAATTGTAACTCGAAAACGTTCAATTGCAATTCGAAAAAGATCAATTGTTATTCGATAAAGATAAATTTTTACACGGAAAAGATCAATTATAATTCGAAAAAGATTAACTGTAATCCAAAATTTCCAAATGTAATTCGAAAGAGATCAATTGTAATTCGATAAAGATCAATTAAAATTCGAGGAAGATAAAATTTAATTCAAAAAAAGATTAATTGTAATTCGAAGATTCCAATTGTTTTTTGAAAAATATCAATTATAATTCGAAAAAGATCAATTGTTAACCTTTAACTAACGAGGTGAAATTGTACCCCCTAAAATTGCACTAAAAAAATATAATAAAACTTTTTTTTTTATTATTTTTAGTTTATTTAAAATAAAATTCAACATTTTTTTTTTGAAAATTCAACTGAATAATAACGATTACGGTATGAGAAGATACTTAGAAAATTAAATTAAAACAGCTCTGGGGTAAAATTTACCACCACCTCGTAAGTTAAAGGTTAATCGAAATATAGCAATTGTAATTTCCGGGAAATCCTGTCTCAGGAACTGCCGTAAAAATCTCTAGTATTCAAAACTTCGGCCAAGTCAAATTCAACTTTTTTACTGGCTTTAAGTAGAATCGTTTACACAAATTAAATACACTTTTCCAAAAAACTTGAATTACACTGTGCTGGTCGCAAAAATTAACAAGCTAGGCACCCTGCTGGTAAAGCTAATTCGGGTACGCTGAATTCAATTCGTTTTTCAAAGTTTTCGATCGTATTCGCGATTTAAATTGTAAAGCTAAAGTACTACAAAAATTCACAATGGACTTCAGAGTCTACGTGTGTTGACGTAAAACGTCAGCAGCCACTTACAACCTACTACAAAAATAAATTTTTTATGCTATTGGGATAGTTTTTAAATATAAATTTTATAAATGCACTGTTCTTTTTTCGCAAAAAAAAAAATTCGCGAAAAAGGAAAAAAAAAATCCGCGAAAAAATTTTTTTTCGAAAATTTTTGTGTCTGCAGTGTATCGTATTCTACACATTTTCATTAATTAATAGCAAAATAAAAAGAATTTCGGAAAAAAATTCGCGAAAAATCGCGAAAAAAAAATTTTCGCCAATAATTTTTTTTTTGTATATTCAATAGAGTTTAGATGATAAAAACTCAGAAATTATCTAAATAATATAAAAAATATTTTTTTTTACTTAAAAATAAAAAAAAATTAATCGCGAATATCGCTAATACATACGCTAACTTTGAAAAAACTAATATTACAATGGGATTTAGTGTACATAAACTAGCTTTACCAGATGGATGTCGAAATTTCAAATCAAACTTAAAATATTTGTATTAAATCAACTATTTCAAGAAAATAACGATTTTTCGCGACCAAAAAATGTTTTTCGCGAAAAAAAATTCATGGTGTTATGGTTTGTTATGCTAGTTTAACAGACTTGACGGTTTTAAATTTAAAAATTATCGCAAAAATTTAAAAATATCGTTTTTATTGTACTTGAGCATCAAGATTTTAAATCGCGAATATCGCGAATACGAGCGCTAACTTCGAAAAACGGCTAGCACCATTGAATTTAGCGTACTCGAATTAACTATACCAGTAGGGTGCCCAGCATGTTTAAAAAAATTGTCAAATTCGAGCACAGTAATATTGTGGAAACCATATTTTTTCTAGTTTAGTTGGAACAACCTACATTTTTGGTTGTGATTTCCGTGTTTTGTTTGAGAAAACCGTATTTCTGTTGTAGAACCCAAACTCCTGTTGCCATAGCTAAATTTCGGTTGTTACAACCAAAAAAAAAACGTTTGTTGCAACCGAAACATTTGATTATTTCCATATTCTGTTGTCACAACGAATCTGTTGGTTAAACCAATCATTTACAAACCGACCCTACTAACAAATACTTATTCATGTTAGATGTGTATAAAATGCATCTCCATTGCAAATGTCAGCTTGCAGCTTGACGTGACATTCACCAATGAGCTTTTTTTGTGTATGTGTGTCGTAAAGTGAGTACCAGGCAGGTATTATAGCGTAAGTCTCTATGTGAGTGTCTCATGGTGTGTGTCTCTTGGTGTGTGTCTCTTGGTGTGAGTTTTCTGGTATGCTTTTCATAGTATATGTCTCATGGTATGTGTTTTATTGTATGATTCTTATGGTGTGAATCAAGTGCTGTTAAAGTGTGTGTTTCACACACACTCAATGCGTGGCTGAATAACAAAAACTAAAGTACTGCAAAAAAAAGACAAAGATCTGTATTATATGTTGACATCAACCACAAATTGCAGACATTTAATCAATGTCTTAACTGCTGCAATATATATTGCCTTTATTGTTAGTTACTTTTGTAATAAGGATATAAAAGACAGCTCTGTTTTTTGCTATTGCTTGCTAGACGATATTCTTCAATTGAATGTTCAAACAGCTGTGGTAAAAAATAGAAAAAAACATTTCGAAAAAATCTATACAGCAGTTCGGCAGATGTGCTATGTAGTCTCAGAAATAGTCGATATAGAAATTTTTTGCTGGAAAACCTAAAAATGTGACAGCAGTTACAAATGAAAAACAAAAATGTCAATATTTGAACATATCCGTTTTTGGACAATGAACGTCATACGTTATTTTTTTTTTTTTAATTTTTATCAAAAAAATTTTGTATGCACAATTTAGAAAAAAAACATGAACCGGGTGCTAGTTTTTTAAACACCATTGTATACGTATCTCATACATGTATCAGTCTACTAAAGTCAAAATCCCTTGAAATTTTAATTGTGTGAAGTTTACTTTTATATCATTGTTGGATTAATTTCCTTAACTCTTTGTAATTTTTTTTTTCTTTTTTTACAGGACTGCCAATTAAATTTACAAAATTTAATAAAACTTGAAATGGAATTTGATGAAGACTATCAAATCTCACCGAGTACATTTACATACAAAAAATTAAGAAGAAGGAGGAAACGATCAATAAAAAGAAAGACGTAAGTTGAAAATAAAATTTACAATAAAATAAAAAAATTAAGGGACAAAAGCAGGAAGAACTAGGAATCAAATTTTAGATGACGAATCATATCATAAGATATGTAATTATAAATATAACGTTAAATACAAAATCACAGTTTCCTGCAGAAAAGAAATTATGTTATCGACGTAGGGTTGCCAGATACTAGAATTCAAAAAACTGGAAAATGGATAAAGTTCACCTGGATTTTAAAAAAATAACTGGATTTTTTTAATAACTTAAAACAAATCGACCGATTTTCAAAAGTAAGATATTTTTTTTTTAGAATATAACATCAATAAAATGGCTGCGTTTATTGGCCACGGCAAATTGTGCCCCTTTTTAAGCATTTCCACTACATATTCGATCATCTCGAAATGTTGATGTTGTCGTCAATGGTCTAAGATTGTTATCGTAGATTTTTCTTTTCAAATAGCTCCACAAAAATATGTCCGAAGTAGTCAAATCGGGAAATCTAGGTGGCCAGTTGAAACCCCGGACATGCGACGTCAAAAAGGGCAACATTAACTGACCCTTATCTGCAGGTTTGACCGCTACGGACTTATTTTTTTTGGCTTTATTTGTTCTGCAAAATGTTCACCAAATAATCCTCAGATCATCGAAGATCTCAAGGAAAACATTAGAATGCTAGATGTTCGGAAAAGTAATAAAAAAAGTAGTAAAAATGCAGCAAAAAGTGCACATTTAAAAGTAGTGAAAAGATTAATGTTTCATTCAAAAAGTAGTCCAAAAAAATGTAAAATACATATATTAAATAAAAAAATATTTTTTAAAATTAAAAAATTATTTTATAACTGAATTTTAATTTAGTTCGGTTTGAGTCCATATTAATTATTTCTGAGAAATAATAATTGTTGTACAATGAGAAAATCTGAAAAAAATCAAGTGACAACACAGGCTAAGTGGAGATGTCGACAGCTTTCGGAAGATGCCACCCTTCCATCATCAGCACTCCTTCGATTGCCACACACTTAATGTGTGTCAGATTAAAATTAGCCATTTAAATGAAACTTTTGAAGAAATTAAGAATTGGAATTACTCCTCTTTGTGTTGAATAACCCCTATTCACCATTAATTCGTGTTGTATTCATTTGGCAGAAACTTAATCCATCTTAACTTTTAACAGAGTTGTATTTTTCCCATTGTTAACCCTTAGTAGGACTTTCCAAATCTTGAAAAATGTCCGTTAGGTTTGAATTTTTGTTTCATATTTCAAATTCTTAGAAATATTACTAAATTGCAATGTACCTTATGAGTTGTGTATTAATTGTGTTTATATATTGTTGGACTGTATATTTTATAACTGAATTTTAATTTAGTTCGGTTTGAGTCCATATTAATTATTTCTGAGAAATAATAATTGTTGTACAATGAGAAAATCTGAAAAAAATCAAGTGACAACACAGGCTAAGTGGAGATGTCGACAGCTTTCGGAAGATGCCACCCTTCCATCATCAGCACTCCTTCGATTGCCACACACTTAATGTGTGTCAGATTAAAATTAGCCATTTAAATGAAACTTTTGAAGAAATTAAGAATTGGAATTACTCCTCTTTGTGTTGAATAACCCCTATTCACCATTAATTCGTGTTGTATTCATTTGGCAGAAACTTAATCCATCTTAACTTTTAACAGAGTTGTATTTTTCCCATTGTTAACCCTTAGTAGGACTTTCCAAATCTTGAAAAATGTCCGTTAGGTTTGAATTTTTGTTTCATATTTCAAATTCTTAGAAATATTACTAAATTGCAATGTACCTTATGAGTTGTGTATTAATTGTGTTTATATATTGTTGGACTGTATATTTTATAACTGAATTTTAATTTAGTTCGGTTTGAGTCCATATTAATTATTTCTGAGAAATAATAATTGTTGTACAATGAGAAAATCTGAAAAAAAATCAAGTGACAACACAGGCTAAGTGGAGATGTCGACAGCTTTCGGAAGATGCCACCCTTCCATCATCAGCACTCCTTCGATTGCCACACACTTAATGTGTGTCAGATTAAAATTAGCCATTTAAATGAAACTTTTGAAGAAATTAAGAATTGGAATTACTCCTCTTTGTGTTGAATAACCCCTATTCACCATTAATTCGTGTTGTATTCATTTGGCAGAAACTTAATCCATCTTAACTTTTAACAGAGTTGTATTTTTCCCATTGTTAACCCTTAGTAGGACTTTCCAAATCTTGAAAAATGTCCGTTAGGTTTGAATTTTTGTTTCATATTTCAAATTCTTAGAAATATTACTAAATTGCAATGTACCTTATGAGTTGTGTATTAATTGTGTTTATATATTGTTGGACTGTATATTTTATAACTGAATTTTAATTTAGTTCGGTTTGAGTCCATATTAATTATT
Source organism: Pegoplata infirma (assembly GCA_963921195.1). Classification (NCBI taxonomy): domain Eukaryota; kingdom Metazoa; phylum Arthropoda; class Insecta; order Diptera; family Anthomyiidae; genus Pegoplata; species Pegoplata infirma. The sequence continues at coordinate 204,652,927 of OY992539.1, forward strand.
TCTGAGAAATAATAATTGTTGTACAATGAGAAAATCTGAAAAAAATCAAGTGACAACACAGGCTAAGTGGAGATGTCGACAGCTTTCGGAAGATGCCACCCTTCCATCATCAGCACTCATTTTTCAAGATTTGGAAAGTCCTACTAAGGGTTAACAATGGGAAAAATACAACTCTGTTAAAAGTTAAGATGGATTAAGTTTCTGCCAAATGAATACAACACGAATTAATGGTGAATAGGGGTTATTCAACACAAAGAGGAGTAATTCCAATTCTTAATTTCTTCAAAAGTTTCATTTAAATGGCTAATTTTAATCTGACACACATTAAGTGTGTGGCAATCGAAGGAGTGCTGATGATGGAAGGGTGGCATCTTCCGAAAGCTGTCGACATCTCCACTTAGCCTGTGTTGTCACTTGATTTTTTTCAGATTTTCTCATTGTACAACAATTATTATTTCTCAGAAATAATTAATATGGACTCAAACCGAACTAAATTAAAATTCAGTTATAAAATATACAGTCCAACAATATATAAACACAAAATTATTTTTTAACTGGATAAATTATACTTTAACTGGAAACTGGACCAGACCCAAAATAACTGGAAAATCCAGGCCATTCCCGGCCGTCTGGCAACCCTATATCGACGGGACGATAAAAAAATATTTATAGCAAATAAGTTATCGATAATAATTTTTTAAGAAAAAATTATAAGCGATAACAAACATTTCTTTAAAAATGTGATCACAAACTTTTCTATTTAAAATTTTTTTTATCAATAACAAACTTTTCTATAGAAAATTCTGTTGTCGATAAATATATTTTCTATAGACGTTTTTTGTTATCGATAACATTTTTTATTTTAATAGAAAAACAAAATTTTTTATAAAAAAAAATTGTTATCGATATCAAGAATTTTCTATAGACAAATTTGGTGTCGATAACAAATATTTACTTTTGGAAAATCTGTTATCGATGAAAGATTTTCTATTAAAAAAAATTGTTACTGATATTTTCTATAGAATATTTGTTATTTCTATAGAAGTATTTGTTATGTCTATAGAAATATTTGTTATAGATAACAAAAATTTTCTACATAAAAATTTTTTTATCGATAACTAAAGTTTTTTATACAAAAATTTGTTATCGATAACAAAAATGTTCTAATAAAAATGTTCTGTAGAAAAATTTTTTTCCGATAACAAAATTGTTCTACAGAAAAACTTTTCTATAGAAAATTTTTGTTATCGAACTTCTCCATTGAAAATTTTTGTTATCGATGGCAAACTTCTCTATTGAAAATTTTCGTTATCGTTGAAAAATCTTTCTATAGAAAATTTTTGGTATTAAAACCACATTTTTTTATGGAAAATTTTTGTTATCGATAACAAATATTTTCTTTAGAAAATTTTAAAAAATTTTCTATTAAATTTGTTACCGATAACACATATTTTCTATAGAAAAATTTGCTATCGATAGCAAAAATTTCCATAGAAAATTTTGGTGTCGATCACAAAATTTAAAAAAAATTGTTATCGATAACAAACATTTTCTATAAAAAAAAAATGTTACCGATAACAAAAATTGTTTATACAAAAATTTGTTATCGATACAAAAATGTTTTAATAAAACTTTTCTTTAGAAAAATTTACTACCGATAACAAAATTGTTTAACAGAAAAATTTTTCTATAGAACATTTTTGTTTTCAATGACAAACTTCTCTATTGAAAATTTTCGTTACAGTTGACAAATCTTTCTATAGAAAATTTTTGGTTTTAAAACCAATTTTTTTTATGGAAAATTTTTGTTATCGATAACAAACATTTTTTTTAGAAAATTTAAAAATATTTTTTATTAAATTTTTTACCAAGGTTGGCAATCGATACGTACCAAGAATAACGGTATTTGGCTATTGTACCGCAACCAATAAAGTTATGGACATTTTTAAAAGCGACTATGAAAGTAGATGAAATTTCTAGTATTTTTGATGTGCTACTTCGTGTTTGTACCGGTTCATTTTCGTTATATAGGCCAATACCTTTAAAATACCGTTTCAAACGGTATTATAAAGGTAATGGTCTATATTTCGAAAACCAACCGGTACAAACACGAAGTAACACATCAAAAATACTAGAAATTTCACCGACTTTAATATTTGCTTTCAAAAATGTCCATATCTTTATTGGTTGCGGTACAATAGCCAAATACAGTTATTCTGGGTGGGTATCGATTGCCAACCTTGTTTTTTTACCGATAACACATATTTTTTTATAGAAATATTTGTTATCGATAACAAAAATTTTCCATAGAAAATTTTGGTGTCGATCACAAAATTTAAAAAAAAAAAAAATTGTTATCGATAACAAAAATTTTCTACATAAAAATTTTTTTATGGATAACAAAAATTTTTTATACAAAAATTTTTTATCGATACAAAAATGTTTTAATAAAAATGTTCTATAGAAAAATTTACTACCGATCACAAAATTGTTTAACAGAAAATTTTTTCTATAGAACATTTTTGTTATCGATGACAAACTTCTCTATTAAAAATTTTCGTTATCGTTGACAAATCTTTCTATGGAAAATTTTTTGGTATTAAAACCAAATTTTTTTTATGGAAAATTTTTGTTATCGATAACAAACATTTTCTTTAGAAAATTTTAAAAAATTTTCTATTAAATTTGTTACCGATAACACATATTTTCTATAGAAAAATTTGTTATCGATAACAAAAATTTTTCATAGAAAATTTTGGTGTCACTTATTTTTTTTTTTTTTAAATTGTTATTGATAACAAAAATTTTCTATTAAAAAAATTTGTTATCGATAACAAAAATTTTCTGTAAAAAAAAAATTTTGGAACGATGACAAAAATTTTCTATCGAAAAATTTCTTATCGATAAGAAAAATTTTCAATAAAAAATTTGTTATCGATAAAAAAGGTTTTTTATAGAAAAATTTGTTATCGATAAGAAAAATGTTCTATAGACAAATTTGTTAACGATAAGAAAAAAATTTTAAAGAAAAATTTGTATTCGATAACAAATAGTTTCTTTAGTAAAACTTGTTATCGTTAGAAACATAAGCTATCGATAAGAAAATTTTCTTTAGAAAAATTAGTTATCAATAGCTAAAATTTTCTATAGAAAAATTTTTGTTATCGAAAAAAAAAAATTTTATAGAAAATTTTTGATATCGATAACAATTTTTTTTATAGAAAATTTTTGTTATCGATAAAATTTTTTTTATAGAAATATTTTGTTATCGATAACAAATTTTTTTACAGAAATTTTTTGTTATCGATAACAAATTTTTTTATAGAAATTTTTTGTTATCGATAACAATTTTTTTTTTAGAGAAAATTTTTGTTTTCGATAACAAATTTTTTATAGAAAATTTGTTATCGACAACAAAAAATGTTCTATAGAAAATTTTTGTTATATAAAAAAAAATTGTTATCGATAACAAAAATTGGCTATAGAAAAATTTGTTATCGATAACCAACAATTTTTATAGAAAAATTTGTTATCGATAACAAAAAATTATCTATAAAAACATCTGTTATCGATAACAAAAAATTATCTATAGAAACATTTGTTATCGATAACAAAAATTTTTTAAAGGAAATTTTTTTTTCGATAACAAATATTTTCAAAAGACAAATAAGTTTTCAAAAACAATAATTTTTAATTGAACATTTCTATCGAATTTTTTATCGATAACAAAAATTTTCTATAGAAAGCTTGTTATCGTTGAAAAAAAAAATTCTATAGAAAAATTTGTTATCGGTAAAAAAAAAATTTCTATAGAAAAACTTGTTATCGATAGAAAAATTTGTTATCGGTAACAAAAATTTTTTTATAGAAAAACTTGTTATCGGTAGAAAAATTTGTTATCGATAACTAATTTTTCTATAGAAAAATTTGTGATCGATAAAAATTTTTTTTTATAGAAAAATTTGTGATCGATAACGAAACTTTTCTATAAAAAAATTTGTTATCGCTAAAAAATTTTTCGATAGAAAAATTTTGTTGTCGATAAAAAAATGTGTGTAGAAAAATTTTTAATCGATAACAAAAGCTTTCTATTGAAAAGTTTGTTGTCGATAACAAATTTTGTGTTATCGATAGCAATTTTTGCTATCGAAACTACATTTTATAGAGAAAATTTTTAGTGTCGTTACAAATTTTTCAATAGAAAATATTTTTTATCGATAACAAATTTGTTTATGAAAACGTTTGTTTTTTTATCAAAACTATTGGTGTCGATCACAAAATTTAAAAAAAAAAGTGTTATCGATAACAAAAAAGTTCTATAAAAAAAAGTTGTTATCGATAACAAAAATTTTCTGTACAAAAATTTTTTGTCGATAACAAAAAATTTTATTAAAAAAATTTGTTATCGATAACAAAAATGTTCTAATAAAAATGTTCTATAGAAAAATTTACTACCGATAACAAAATTGTTTAACAGAAAAATTTTTCTATAGAACATTTTTGTTATCGATGACAAACTTCTCTATTGAAAATTTTTGTTATCGATGACAAATTTTTCTATAGAAAATTTTTGGTATTAAAACCTTTTTTTTATGGAAAATTTTTGTTATCGATAACAAACATTTTCTTTAGAAAATTTTAAAAAATTTTCTATTAAATTTGTTACCGATAATACATTTTTTCTATAGAAAAATTTGTTATCGTTAACAAAAATTTTCCATAGAAAATTTTGGTGTCGATCACAAAATTTAAAAAAAAAAAAATGTTATCGATAACAAAAATGTTCTATTAAAAAAAAATTGTTATCGATAACAAAAATTTTCTATAAAAAAAAATTTTATCGATTGCAAAAATTTTTTATACAAAAATTTGTTATCGATACAAAAATGTTTACTACCGATAACAAAATTGCTTAACAGAAAATTTTTTCTATAGAACATTTTTGTTATCGATGACAAATCTTTCTATAGAAATTTTTTGGCATTAAAGCCAAATTTTTTTTATTGAAAATCTTTGTTATCGATTTTCTTTAGTAAATTTTTGTTATCGATAACAAACATTTTCTTAAGAAAATTTTAAAAAATTTTCTATTAAATTTGTTACCGATAACACATATTTTCTATAGAAAAATTTGTTTTCGATAACAAAAATTTTCCAAAGAAAATTTTGGTGTCGACCACAAAATTTAAAAAAAAATTGTTATCGATAACAAAAATTTTCTATAAAAAAAATTTGTTATCGATAGGAAACATTTTCTATAAAAAAATTTTTTTATCGATAACAAAAATTTTCTATAAAATTTTTTTTTATCGATAACAAAAACTTTTTATACAAAAATTTGTTATCGATACAAAAATGTTCTAATAAAAATGTTCTATAGAAAAATTTACTACCGATAACAAAATTGTTTAACAGAAAAATTTTTCTTTAGAACATTTTTGTTATCGATGACAAACTTCTCTATTGAAAATTTTCGTTATCGTTGACAAATCTTTCTATAGAAAATTTTTGGTATTAAAACCAAATTTTTTTATGGAAAATTTTTGTTATCGATAACAAACATTTTCTTAAAAAAATTTTAAAAAATGTTCTAATAAATTTGTTACCGATAACACATATTTTCTACAGAAAAATTTGTTATCGATAACAAAAATTTTCCATAGAAAATTTTGGTGTCGATCACAAAATTTAAAAAAAAAAAAAAATTGTTATCGATAACAAAAATTTTCTATAAAAAAATGTTATCGATAACAAAATTTTTCTATAATAAAAAAAATTTATCGATAACAAAAATTTTTTTTTATCGATAACAAAAATTTTCCATAAAAAAAAATTTTTATCAAAAAATTTATTTTCGATAACAAAAATGTTTTTTGAAAAAATTTGTTATCGATGAAAAAATTTTCTATCGAAAAATTTCTTATCGATAAGAAAAATTTTCTATAAAAAAATTGTTATCGATAAAAAAGAATTTCTATAGAAAAATTTGTTATCGATAAGAAAAATGTTCTATAGAAAAATTTGTTAACGATAAGAAAAATTTTTTAAAGAAAAATTTGTAATCGATAACAAATAGTTCCTTTAGTAAAACTTGTTATCGATAGAAAAATTTGCTATCGATAAGAAAATTTTCTATAGAAAAATTAGTTATCGATAGCAAAAATGTTCTATAGAAAAATTTTTGTTATCGAAAATAAATTTTTTATAGAAAATTTTTGATATCGATAACAAAATTTTTTATAGAAAATTTTTGTGATCGATAAAAAATTTTTTTATAGAAAACTTTTGTTATCGATAACAAATTTTTTTATAAAAAATTTTTGTTATCGATAAAAAATTTTTTTAAAGAAAACTTTTGTTATCGATAACAAATTTTTTCATAGAAAATTTTTGATATCGATAACAAATTTTTTTATAAAAAATTTGTTATCGACAACAAAAAAATGTTCTATAGAAAATTTTTGTTATATAAAAAAAAAAAATTTATAAAAAAATTTGTTATCGATAACAAAAATTTTCTATAGAAAAATGTTTTTATCGATAACAAAAAATTATCTATAGAAACATTTGTTATCGATATCAAAAAATTTCTATAAAAAACTGTTTTCGATAACACAAATTTTTTAAAGAAACATTTTTTTTGATAACAAATATTTTTATGAAAAATGTTTGTTATCGATAACAAACATTTTCTTTAGAAAAATTTGTTATCGATGAAAAATGTTCTATTAAATTTGTTACCGATAACACATATTTTCTATAGAAAAATTTATTATCGATAACAAAAATTTTCCGTAGAAAATTTTGGTGTCAATCACAAAAATTTTCTGTAAAAAAAATCGTTATCGATAACAAAAATTTTCTATAAAAAAATTTGTTATCGACAACAAAAATTTTCTATAAAAAAAAAAAAATTATCAAAAAATTTGTTTTGGATAACAAAAATATTTTTTGGATAAATTTGTTATCGATGACAAAAATTTTCTATCGAAAAATTTCTCATTTGTTACCTTTTAAGGTTTTCTATAGAAAAATTTTTTATCGATAAGAAAATGTTCTATAGACCAATTTATTAACGATAAGAAATTTTTTTTTAAGAAAAATTTTTTATCGATAACAAATAGTTTCTTTAGCAAAACTTGTTATCGATAGAAAAATTTGCTATCGATAAGAAAATTTTCTTTAGAAAAATTAGTTATCGATAGCAAAAATTTTCTATAGAAAAATTTTTGTTATCGAAAATAAATTTTTTATAGAAAATTTTTGATATCGATAACAAATTTTTGTATAGAAAATTTTTGTTATCGATAAAAAAATTTTTTATAGAAAACTTTTTATCGACAACTAAAAATGTTCTATAGAAAATTTTGGTAATATAAAAAAAAAAATTTATAAAATTTGTTATAAATTTGTTATCGATAACAAAAATTGTCTATAGAAAAATTTGTTATCGTTAACCAAAACTTTTTTATCGAAAAATTTGTAATCGATAACAAAAAATTATCTATAGAAACATTTAACAAAAATCTCCTATAAAAAAATTGTTTTCCATTACAAAAATTTTTTAATGAAAACTTTTTTTTCGATAACAAATATTTTCTCTAGAAAAATTAGTTTTCAAAAACAATAATTTTTAATTGAACATTTCTATCGAATTTTTTATCGATAACAAAAATTTTCTATAGAAAGCTTATTGTCGTTGAAAAAATTTCTATAGAAAAATTTGTTATCGGTAGCAAAAATTTTCTATATAAAAACTGGATATCGATAGAAAAATTTGTTATCGATAACTAATTTTTCTATAGAAAAATTTGTGATCGATAACAAAATTTTTTTTAAAAAATTTGTGATCGATAACAAAACTTTTCTATAAAAAAATTTGTTATCGATAACAAAATTTTTTTATCGAAAAATTTTCGTTATCGACAAAATAATTTCTGTAGAAAAATTTGTTATCGATATCAAAAGTTTTCTATTGAAAAGTTGATTGTCGATAACAAAAGTTTTCTATAAAAATTTGTTATCCATAACAAAAATTTTCTATAAAAAAAACTGTTATCGACATCAAAAATTTTTAATAAAAAAAATTTATTTTCGATAACAAACATTTTTCTATCGAAAATTTTTGTTATCGATAATTAATTTTTCTATAGAAAATTTTCTTATCGATATCAAATTTTTTGTTATCGATACTAATTTTCTATAGAAAATTTTTAATATCGTTACAAATTTTTCTATAGAAAATATTTTTTATCGATAACAATTTTTTTTATGAAAATGTTTGTTTTTTTATCGATAACAAAAATTTTCTATAAAATAATTTGTTATCGATAACAAAAATTTTCTATAACAAAGTTTATCAAATTTTTCTATAGAAAATTTTTAGAAAATTTTTTTTTATTATCGATTACAAATATTTCTATGGCAAATTTTTGTTATCGATAACAAATTTTTCTTAAGATTTTTTTTATCGATAACAAAATGTTTCTATAAAATGATTGTTATAGAAAGCAAAAATTTTTTATAGAAAAATTTGTTATCGATAACAAAAATTTTCTACAGAAAAATTTGTTACCAATAGCAAAAATTTTCTGTAGAAAAATTTGTTTTCGATAACAAAAATTTTTTTAAGAAAATTTTTTATCGATAAGAAAGATTTGTAAAATTTTCCTCACAAAAATTTGTTATCGATAACCAAACGGTTCTATAGAAAAACTTGTTATCATCTAAACTTTTTGCTAACTTTGATTATCGATAACAAATTTTTCTATAGAAAATTTTTTTATCGATGATAAATTTTTCTATAGAAAATTATTGTTATTGATAACAAAATTTTTTATAGAAAATTTTTGTTATCGATATAAAATTTTTATTATTGATAAAAAAATATTTATCAATAAAAAATTTTTCTGTTGAAATTTTTTGTTAGCGATAACAAATTTCCTGTAGAAAATAAATTTTTCTATAGAAAATTTTTGACAACAAATTTTTGTATAGAAAATATTTGTTATCGATAACAAATATTTCTATGGAAAATTTATGTTATCGATAACAAATTTTTCTTTAGAAATTTTTATTATCGATAACAATTTTTTTTTAGAACTTTTTTTTATCGATAACAAATTATTATCGATTACAAAAAATTTTCCTATAGAAAAATTTGTAATTAATAACAAAATATTTCTATAAAAGAATTGTTATACTATAGAAAGCTGAAATGTGCCATAGAAAATTTTTTTATCGATAACAAAAATTTTCTACAGAAAAATTTGTTATCGATATCAACATTTTTTTTAAGAAAATTTGTTATCAATAAGAAAGATTTTGTATAATTTTCTTCACAAAAATTTGTTATCGATGACCAAACGTTTGTATAGAAAAACTTATTATCAACTAAAATTTTTTCTATTTTTGATTATCGATAAAAAAATTTTCTATAGAAAATTTTTTTATCGATAATAGTTTTTTCTATAAAAATTATTGGCATTGATAACAAAATTTTCTACAGAAAATTTTTGTTATCGATATAAAATTTTTGTTATCGTTAACAAATTTTTTTATCGATAACAATTTTTTCTGTAGAAAATTTTTGTTATCGATACTTAAAATTCTATATAGAAAAATTTGTTTTCGATAACAAAAATGTTATATAGAAAAATTTTTTTGTAGAAAATTTTTGTTTTTGATACCAAATTGTATTATAGAAAATTTTTGTTATCGATAACAAATTTGTCTATATAAAACTTTTTTTTATTGGTTAAAATGTTTAAATAGAAAATTGATACCAAAAAGTTTCTATGGAAAAATTTGTTAACGATAAGAAAAAATTTTGTATAAAAATATTTTTAATCGATAACAAAAATTTTTTAAAGAAAAATGTGTTATCGATAACAAACATTTTTTAAAGAACATTTTGTTATCGATAACAAATATTTCTTTAGAACATATTTGTTATCGATAACAAATATTTCTTTAGAACATATTTGTTATCGAAAACAAATTTTTCTATAGAAAATTTTTGTTATTTTTAATAAAAATTACTTTTTAATTAAAATAATCACCCAATTTTCTTCTTGGAGAACTTTTCGTATTTTGAAAATTTATTTTTCTAATTTTCAAGCATTGATGTTATCGAATTTTTTTTTTTGTAGGTCATCGTGTGGTGGATCTTGACTCTTACAAAACTTCTTATATAATTTTCTTTTACAAATTTGTTTTTATTTTTTATTTCCCCTTATAATGTAGTATAACTTTTTCTAAAAAAACTAAGTTTTTCTTAGTTTTTCTAAAAAAACTAAGGGCGGATTTTACAGTCAGCACTAAGTGGTGACTTAAGCTAAGAAATTTCTTAAATCCAAAAAACTATTTTATAAAATCTACTTAAGTAAAACTTAAGTCATCTATTATCATAACTTAAGTTTTACTTAAGTAATTTATTTTGATTTGACAATTCAAAAAAAAAATACAAAACAAAATTCAATTAATAATAAAAACATACAAAAAAAAAAAAAAAATTCTAACAATTGCTTCTTTTCCTTTAAAATCTCCATCCGCCACTCTCAAATTCAAGGTATTTCCATCAAATTTCGCGATATTTCCATCATATCGAAAAAAATAAATAAATATGTACATAAAAATCTGTAAGGAATTTGAGATTGGCGGAGATGACCCATCAAATGGGTAACATCCAATCTTTTTCCTCAAGATTTTGTTGAAAATAATAAAAACTGTATGCTCTATGATAAAAACGTTTGTTGGTGTGGAAATCCGAAGTCAAGCGGGTGGATAATTTTTCAATGATGAACCTAGCGCCTTGGTCGTTTTGGTTCTAACAAGACCCAAGGCAGATGATTGTATTGGAAAAGAAGAGCAATTGAGTGATTATAACCTACACCACTCTGTGGTACAGGTCATAATGAGTATGTGATGAAGATTGTAATTATCCAAATTATTTGTCCCAGACCCACATTTAAGAATACTGATCAACATTTTCATGGAGACGTTTGTTGGTGTGCAAATCCAAAGTAAAGCGGGTGGACTATTTTTTAATGATGCCCTTAGCCACGTTCTAAAATGTTATGGTTCTAACAATACCCACGGTGAAAGATTTTAACGGAAAATAACAGCATTTGTGCGATTTTTCGTTATTTTACATAATTTTTGTTGTGTATATTTTTATTATTTTATTTTTTTGTATTCTTTTTGAATTGTCAAATCAAAATAAATACCTTGTGTTACCATATTTTTAGCATATTTTCTTTTTAACTTAAGTACAAACCGAAAAATCGAATTTAACTTAAGTAATAAAAAATACTTAAATAAATCTTAACTAAGATTTTACTTAAGTTAGAACTTAGTTTAGACTGTAAAATCCGCCCTAAGTTTTTCTAAACTAAGTTTTTTTTTCTCTTTTATTTGTATTGTGCAGGAAACTGTTTTCTTAAACTTGTGTTGGTATATATTTTTTGTTTGTTTCTTCTGCAAAAGTTATGAAAATAACATTGACCACGAAAATTTATAACTAAATAAACATTTTTCAAGAAAAATAGAAAAACAAAACTTTTACTATAACTAGCTTGTTAGAAATTCCAAAGAAATTTATTCGTTTATAAGTACAGTTTTTCTTTTGGAAGTCAATTGGAATGTTGGTAAGGAAAAAACAAAAAAAATAAATTTAAGAAGAATTAAATAAGGAATTTGATAGAAATTTTTTAAAGATTTATGTTAAAATTTTATAGTAGTTAAAAAAGTATTAGAGGTCTTTTCCATACAATAAATGTAACACGATTCTGCTTTAAAAAATTTTTACTGCTTCATATTTTATCTCTAAGAAAAATTTTTGAAATATTTTTTCCTTTACCTCGTTTCCAAATTCAACGGCAATCCGAGACTTCCCCCTTTGCAACATACCTTCTGACCACAGCCCTGTTTTAATTCACTTCCGTTTGCTGTCAGTTAGTTTTCTACTGTTACTCGTAGTTTTACTGCTATTCTCTAAATATAATGCAGTATACACGTGAGTAGAAAAATTAAATATAATACATTAGGGCAGCATTATTTTATATACCATGATTTTTATATAATCCTTTATGTAGATAATTTAATTGAATTTAAGCTTGATAGCGTCCTGATTGAGTAAATTATAAATGTGCTACGAGGGTCGAGGGAAAATTAAATAATTTATAGACATTTTTCAGAATTTTTTTTTTTAAATATTTCTAAGTCGATTTTTTCTAAGTTCAAACATTAAAAATTTAAAAAATCGTCCAATAGTTTTTATTCTGTTATCAAATAATTTTTCCAACAACCCAAACTAAAAATTAAAATTTTTAAACACAGTAGAAAAAATTTAAATTGTTGACCTAAAATTCATTTGACCACCAATTTTTTGTAAACAAAGAAAATATGTTATTGCTTATTAATATTAGTACACCCAAGTTTATAGTAATGAGTACCCGTGTAAAAAAATAATTGGATCAAAACATATCTCTTTTGATGAAAACATATCGTCGAACTATATTCAATAAATGCCAACTCGAAAAAGCTTACTGTTCAGGAGAGCTAAAAAACTAGTTATTTCGCGTATTATTGCAAAAATAAACAATGTACCTTCCACAAGATGGTTTAAATATTCTAAACAATTTTTACCTATGCAAAAATTTTCATATTTTGCACTTGTTTGCATATTTTTCAGAGATGGCATTTATTACTATATCAAAAAACAAATATTTTTTTAGAGTTGGCATATTTTGTCGGAAAATAAAAATACATTTTTTTTGGAAAAATTTTTAACATTTTTTTTTTTTTGGTTTTTGTTATCCTTAGTACGGTAATTGCAAAAACTGAACAAAAAATTAAAAATCTTTGCATATTTTTAAAAGTTACTAGCTCCGAAAGCCTTTTAATCTCAGGGTGGTCAACTTTGGCACTCTGTAACTCATGCTGTATTGCAATAGGGTCACTCCAAACCAGCTATTTTGAAAGCTTATATCATTGACTTTATTTGCCCCATTCATAATGTTTCAATCTGATAAATAGTTTGAAAGTTATATAAATATAAGCAATTTTTATTTTGCAAACACTATTTACCGATATTTTTAAAATGGCAATATCTCGAGAACCAGTCATTAGATATCAAAATCTTTACAAGATTCGAGTTTAGCATGGCAAATGCAATAAGATATGAAGTCTAATTTTTTTTAAAAAAATTTTTGAAAAATTTTTGGAAATTTTCAATGGGAGTTGGCATTTATTTCCACCAAAAAAATATGTACTTTGAGTTAGCCGAATAACAAAAATGGATGTAAAACGACAACAAATTATTTTTTTGCTCTGAAATTTTTATGGCAGATAGGTATTACATAGGGGAGCTATTTGCCATCGGAAACTCATTTCCGTCAAATTTGAGTTGGCATATTTTGAATATAGGTTCACGATATATGGATCATATCTAAATGGATATAATCAAACCTACTCCATATATATTCATATCTGCTTCAGATATGTTTTGATCCGTAAATTGAGTCTATCTGACAATTTTACATATATGAACATATCTGAAAATGTCTGATCATATATGTCATATATGCCAGATAGACTCAATTTACGGATCAAAACATATCTGAAGCAGATATGAGTATATATGGAGTAGATCTGATTATATCCATTAAGATATGATCCATATATGTTTTGATCAAAAGAGATATGTTTTGATCCAATTATTTTTTTATGCGAAAAACTTCTAAAAAAGTAAAAAAAAATAACGCCGGGTTTTAAAACTTTATTTAAGCAATATTTTTTAGAAACTAAAATAATCTATACAAAAATTTTAAATAATAAAAAAAAGTTTCTTATTTTCAAAATAATTTTTTTCAAATTTTAAACAGTTTTTGAAACAAATAAATTTTAATTTGTGTTTTTGCTAATTTATGCAAAAATATGCACAAAATACTTATGTACTTAAAAGTTGTAAATATGCACAAAATATGCATTTAAAACCAAAATATGCATTTAAAACCAAAATATGCATTTAAAACCAAAATATGCAAAAACAAATCGATGCCGTTTTAACGCAAATTTCTTGATTCGGTAAGATAATTGGTGGATATCGTTTTTAGACCATCGACAAAAAACATGCATTTGCATGGAAATCACATCCCTAGTAATGAGATATTAAAATAATTTAAATTTTTCTTTGTTTACATAAAATTGGAGGTCAAAAAAATTAGAGGTCAAAAAAATTAGAGGTCAAAAAATGCAGATTTCTTCTACTGTATTTAAAAAAATTAATTTTTGGTTAAGGTTGTTGGGAAAAATTAGTTGATTACTGAATAAAAGCTTTTGGACCATTTTCTAAATTTCCAATATTTGAACTTAGAAAAAATCGACTTAGAAATATTTAAAAAAAAAATTCTAAAAAATGACTATAATTAATTTCATTTTCCACACCGGCCCTCGTAGCACATTTTTTATTTACTCAATCTGGACTCTAGCAAGCTAAAATTACAGCTTTATAAATTATCTACATAACTTTTTTTTAAATTATACTCGTTTGATTATAATAATGTTGAGTAGTATACTATAGAAGCGTTTCTAATTAGTTGACAACCACTGTATATACCCTTTATCACTAGAATAATGGGTGGTATAATAAGTGCCATCTTAATATATACGTTTTTTTCATATATTTTATAAAATAAAACTCTTTTTCGACTGAATGTTGTATTTACCGTAGTAGACATGTCATAATACTACAACATTTCTTTTAAATAAAAAAAATAAACTTTTTACTACAGCTGACACTTAAACTTATAACCACACACAAAAAAAAATTGTCAAATTACTAGGAAAAGTCTCGTAATCCCATTTTACCAATATTTGACAGTTTTTCCTTGATTTTTAACAAACAAATTGGGATCGAAATTTATTTTTTTTTTGTAATTTTACAATTTTTTTTTGTAATTTTACAAATTTCCAAGATAATTTTACAAAAATAAATCTAGTAAATTCACGAGAATTCCTTGTAATTTCAAGTGCGCCAAAAAACTGTAAATTTACAATTTTATTGGAAAAAAGTTTGTATAATTACAAAATTGTTAGTAAAAAGCTTGAAAATTACTAATAAATTCTCGTAAAATAGGAGGTAGCAAAAAATCTAGTAAAGTTAAGAAAGCTCCTTGTAAATTTTATCTTGTCAAAAAATTTGTTTATCTACAATTTTATTGGTAAAAACCTTGAAAAATTACAAAATTTTTTGTAAAAAGGTTGTAAAATTACTAGGAATTTTTGTCAAATAGGAGGTAGCAAAAAAAAAGTTACAAGTTTTTCTTGTAATTTTTTTTTGAGAGCAGGGATGTGATTTCCATGCAAATGCATGTTTTTTGTCAACAGTCTAAAACGGTATCGACCAATTATCTTTCCGAATCAGGAAATTTGCGTTAAAATGGCATGGATTTGTTTTTGCATATTTTTGCATATTTTAGTGAAAATGCATATTTTAGTTTTAATTGCTTTTTTGTGCATATTTTCAACTTTTAAGTGCATATTTTTGCACATTTTGGCATAAATTACATAAAATTATTTATTACATAAAATTTATTTCTTTCCAAAAACTATTTTAAATTTTAAAAATTTATTTTGAATATTTTAAGTATGTTTATTCTGGCTCGAAGTCATTATTTTCTTTACTAATTAAAACCATGATATTTTTATAGCATAATTTTCAAGAAAATTATTTTTTTTCTTTAAATTTATTTATGTTGGTCATTTTTGCAAGACTTAATCGACACGTATTTCGGAATTTGTCAGATTTCATTGTCAATATTACAGTAAAGTCCTTTCACGGACTTTACTGTGACGGACATAGCTTTTTCTTTGTATCTTCTTTTATATCTTCTTTTATATCGACTTAAAGTCGATCAAGGATCATGAATATATACACCTTATGGTGTATATATTCATAACGTGGGCGGTTCACTCCTTCAAGCCCAAATCGGCAGGACTTGATGGTATTTTTCCGGCACTCTTGCAGGAGTCCCTCGGGATAATCATGCCATGGCTACTACGTATCTTTATGGGTAGCTTGGCATCGGGGTATATTCCCTCCGAATGGAGGGTGGTAAGGGTGGTCTTTATCCCCAAAGCGGGAAAGATAAACCACAATACCGCAAAAGACTACAGACCTATCAGTCTGTCATCGTTTTTATTGAAAAGACTGGAAAGACTGGTAGATGTCTATGTGAAAAGTACCCTCACATCAGACAATTTCAGCGAGGCCCAACACGCCTATCTTAAAGGTAGGTCTGTTGAAACGGCTTTAAGCGACGTTGTCGGGCTGATTGAGGATACTCTTCACAGAAAAGAGTATGTTTTGGCATCAGTTTTGGACGTGGAAGGTGCGTTCAACAATGTCAAAATATCATCTATTCTTAATGCCCTACAGAATACAGGCACGGACACACAGATTACCTTATGTACGGGCAACATGCTGAAAAGCAGGGCAATTTACTCGAAGATAGGTGATGGTGTGGCGAGGAAAATAGTTACGAAGGGCATTCCACAAGGAGGAGTCATCTCTCCTCTTCTGTGGAATATTGTAATAAATGAAATCCTCGATTCACTTAACGAAATGGGTATCAGGGCGGTTGCTTACGCTGATGACGTTGTGATCCTAATAAAAGGTAAGTTTTTACCAACGATTAGTGAACTCATGGAATCAGCGCTTAAGATACTCTCAAAGTGGGCAAGGAACAACGGTCTGGGAGTCAATCCCGCCAAAACCGAACTCGTCTTGTTCACAAAAAGGACTAAGATAGACAGGTTTGTCCTTCCCAAATTAGATGGAATCACCCTGGAGCTATCCAATGAGGCGAAATACCTGGGTGTGATCCTGGACTCAAAGCTTTCTTGGAAAAGAAACACAGAGGAAAGGATGAAAAAGTCGTTATGTGCTTTTTACACCTGCAGAAGAACTTTCGGGAGGAGGTGGGGTTTAAAACCGTATATTAAACACTGGATGTATGGTGCGATAATTAGACCAATACTTACCTATGGTGCCCTTGTGTGGTGGAAAGCAGTGGATAAGAAATCATATCTCTGCAATCTACAGAAGGTACAACGACTGGCGTGTGTGGGTATCACTTGTGCTATTAGATCAGCACCACAGGCCGGTTTGAAAGTGATGCTAAACATTCAGTCCATGGATATTTACGTCAACAGCACAGCAGAAAAATCGGCTCTCAGATTAAGAGAGTCGCAAATGCTTAAGCTACGCTCTTGGGGACACTCGACTATATTAAGTATGGTGGGCGTCACGGAACTGGAACAGAGAACCGACTATATCTCACCACAGACGAACTTTGACAGAACCTCCGAAGTCCAAATTCCGACTAGGGAAGACTGGGCGAAAAACTCTGTTATTACAGAGAATGCGATCTCAATCTTTACGGACGGATCAAAGATGGAGATGAGTACGGGTTCGGGAGTTTACTCTGAATGCCTCGAAATCGGGGTCTCATTGAGGCTTCCGGATAAGTATAGTGTTTTCCAGGCTGAGGTGCTTGCAATTGACAAAGCCGCGCAGATGATTATGACAAGGGACCTTCGTCCTTGCATCATTAACATTTTCGTGGATAGTCTCGCAGCTCTGAAGGCCTTAGAGTCGAATACTGTAAAATCGGGAATAGTCATAAATTGTGTACAATCTCTTCGTCGAATCAGCCAGAACACAATCAAGCTAATCTGGGTCCCAGGCCATAGTGGGGTCGCTGGGAACGAATTGGCTGATGAATGTGCGAGGAATGGCTCTGAATCGGTGGGGGAACATGTAGAACCTGACGTCTCGGTTCAAATAGTGGAATTGATGAACGAAATTGATAGGATATCTGAAAAGAGGATGAATGATAGGTGGATATCACTGACTACGTGCAGGATATTTAGAACCCTGTGGCCACTGCCGAATCCTAAGAGGACAAAAAGTCTTCCTACTTTTTGCAAACGGACGGTTAGCCTATTAGTTAGAGTACTTACAGGACACTGTATAATTGGCCAAATGGCCGTGCGTATGGGAATTTCTGATAGGGACTATTGTAGAAGTTGTGGGGAAGTGGAGGAAAAGGAGTAAGTGAAGCACTTGCTATGCGAATGTCCGGGCTTAATGAGGAGCCGCCTTAAGCATTTGGGGTAAACATTTTTCGATGACCTGGACTGCCTAAGCGGTGTCTCATTGACGTCTCTAGCGGAATACCTCAGGGAAACGGGGTGGTTTAAAAAGTAGGACTTTGTATCAGAGGGGGAGTAGGGAAATATGATTAGGGGAATCACAATGGGCCTTATGGCCTCCGAGTGAATTCGCCAAATGGCGAGCGCCCATCCAACCTAACCTAACCTACACCTTATGGGGTCCTAGACCAATATTTCGATGTGTTACAAGCAGAATGACAAACTTATTATACCCTCTATCATTAGAGTGGATTGTACATTAGACTGGGTCGACCATAAAGGAGAAAAAAAAGTTTCCTTTGTGCGGGCTTTATTTTAAAGCTTACCTCGAAAAAGTTCCATAGCCAAAATATTAGATTTTTAGGTCGCGATTTGGTACCGCCGAAATCGTTTTTTGTTCATAGCTTTGTCATTTGATGTCCGATCGTTGCAAAAAAAAATTTGTTAGAAAGTCCACAGCGAGTACTAAATTTGACCCATATCTGGTTTTGACCTCTGAGGTCATCTTCGTGTTATAAGTGTTAGTTTCTCAGCTTTCTACCCCCTTAAATGATTTTTATTTTTCCATTAAATTATAGCACTAAGAAAATCATAAAATCCTTCCCTTGGAAGTATCCAGTTAAATTAATTAACAAAAAAGTTACATTTGATTTAAGATTTTCATATACAATATAAAGAAAATTAGAAAAAACACTTGTTATTATGCCTTTAAACTATATTTAATTTTTTTAGTTTGTATTTAAATACATACGAACAAGTGTTTTAAATCTTTTTCTATGGAAATTTAAAATTGAATGTAACTTTTTTGTTAATTAATTTAAGAGGGTACTTCTGAGGGAAGAATTTCATGAATTATTTAATGCTATAATTTAATGGAAAAATAAAGATCATTTAGGTGGGTAGAAAGCTGAGAAACTAACACTTATAACACGAAGATGACCTCAGAGGTCAAAACCAGATATGGGTCAAATTTAGTACTCGCTGAGGACTTTCTAACAAATTTTTTTTTACAACGATCGGACATCAAATGACAAGGCTATGAACAAAAAACGATTTCGGCGGTACCAAATCGCGACCTAAAAATCTAATATTTTGGCTATGGAACTTTTTCGAGGTAAGCTTTAAAATAAAGCCCGCACAATGGGAACTTTTTTTTTCGACCCGGTCTATTGTACATAAATTTAAAAATTTAAGTGTTGCACTTTTTTTTTTAATTTTTGGCACAAAAATATTTTTTTTAATTGTAATAACTATTGATGATTTAGTTTTCAAATTACTTTATAAAATTTTGCTGGGTTACTTCATACAATTTATTTTTTTTGCAATTTTTATTTAACAAATTGTAATAAATCTACCAAGTGTAATGTTTACATTTGCAAGTGTTAAATACAAAAAAAGTAACAAAAAGAAACAAAAATTATCCTTAAAAAAAACAGAAAATTTAACAAATGAAAAAAAATCTTTATTATTTTTTTTTTTTTTGAAGTAAAAAAAAAAAAATTCAATACAAACAATAAAGTCTTGTTAAGGTAATATAACAACATTGTAATGCGTGTTAAAATTACTTTTATTACCAAAGGGAATTTAAAGTCTTGTTAAAATGGAAAAACAAAAATATTGTAAAGCACGGCAAAGTGTTTTAACGAGGGACTATAAACATTGAACTGAAGTTAAATAATTTTTACAACACTTTTAATAAAATAATTCGAAGCAGTTACATAATTATTTGCTAAAAAATATTTTTTGCGAATAATTTTCGACATAAACTTAATAAACTGCGAGATTTTTGATTTATTTGAGCTCAAAATGGCCAAGAATTATTTTAACTCAAGTAACAGCCTAAAAATATTCTTTGTTTTTGTCTGTTTTAATCACCCTTCAATGTAGGCTCTCATTTTTTTTTTGTAATACTATCACATTTGAAACATCAAGAGCATCAAATTTATATAAAAAATTCTATTAATTTACAAATTTTGTTGTTCTACATCAATTTTATTTTATTTTTTTTTTTTGTTCTAACATCTTTGCAAATTTAGAAAATTTAAATTTTCAGTCCACTTTAAGCTTCAAATACCCAAAAGTTGATAATATTCATATTTAATTTACTTTATAAATATGAGAAAACGTTTTCAAGGTTTCTTTTGTTTTTAAAAAACACAAAAAAAATAATAAATATATTTGTATTTATGCAATGAATTTTAATATTCAACAAAGCCCAAAAGTATGCTTTAATTTTTTTTTTTAAATTCTCATTATACAAAATATGTTTTAATTATACTCAATACAACTTTTTTTGGAATTGGTTTTCTAAAATATATAATTAAAGCAATGATTCTAAATAATTCCAGATCTAATTCCTGGGAACGAAACTTAAATATACAGTGGTTGTCAATTAATTAGAAACGTTTCTATAGTAACAAATAAGAAACGCTTCCATAGTATAATTTTAAAGGATGTTATGTAGGTAATTTATAAAGCTTGAATTTTAGTTTGATAGCGTTCAGATTAAAAAAATAATAAATGTGCTACGAGGGTTGATCTGGAAAATGAAATTATTTAAAGACATTTTTCCGAACATTTTTTAAAAATATTTCAAATCGATTTTTTCCAAGTTCAAACATTAAAAGATTAAAACGAGGTCCAATTTCAGTGCTCAAATAATTTTTTCAACAACCCAAACAAACAGTGAAATTTTTTAAGTACAGTGGAAAAAATCCACATTTTTTAACCTCCAATTCTTTTGACCACCATTTTTTTGTAAACAAAGAAAAGATGTCATTGTTTATTAATTTTAGAACATCATAGTGTATAGTAATGAAATATTGAAATAATTAAAATTTTTCTTTGTTTAAAAAAAATTGGTGTTCAAAAGAATTGGAGGTCAAAAAATGTGAAATTTTTTCACCTGTACTTAAAAAATTTCACTGTTTGTTTGGGTTGTTGAAAAAATTATTTCAGCACTGAGTAAAAACTATTGGACCATTTTTTAAATTTCTAATGTTTAAACTTGGAAAAAATCGACTTGGAAATATTTTTAAAAATATTCTGAAAAATGTCTATAAATAATTTCATTTTCCAGATCAACCCTCGTAGCACATTTATTATTTACTTAATCTGGACGCAATCAAGCTTAAATTAAAGCTTGATAAATTACTTACATAATTTTTTTTATAATAATACTCTTTTGATAATTATAGCGTTAATTATTTTTAACTTTATCTTTGACAAATTGCATCTACCATAAAAAAGTTTCCAATATAATATGAATGACAAACTTATTTATACCCTTACTATAATTTTAGAAAAAATCAACTAAAATTATGAAAATCTCTTCTAAAATTCAGAAAGTTCATAAAGATCTCAATCGAAATTCGGAACAACCCAATTGAAATTTACAAAAGCTTTATGAAAATTCGAAAATGTGTAATTTTTCTATTACATCCCCTCCCCCCCCCCCTATAAATTATTTCTCATCATCTGCTTCTAAATGATAAAATGTGATTTAAAATCACACATATCATACAACTTTTACACAAAATTTTTAGCATGTTTATTGTTGCTGTAAAAGCATTTAAAATGTTGCCTACTTTTAGGCGAGTGACATATAATGTCATTTAAACTTTAAATGAGTTCTGTTTCTTTTTGTTATCACTATTTTTTGTATTTTTTCTTACATATTTCAAAATGTTTTTCTTACCTTTACACACACAAACAGCCTGTAGCTGTCAGCATTTTACAATTTTAATTACATTTGTAAAAGTTACAAAACATACTTTAATGGTGTAGCGTTTTTTACATTCTTTTATAGATATAAAAAATGTTTAATTTAAAGCATTAAATAATCATTGTCTACTTTAAGTATGTTACTGTCAAATATGTCTTAACTAATTTTAAATCAGTGTAAAATCTTTAAATGTTACCTAAATACACTAAGAGAAATATGTACTGAAGAGGTTGAAATCAGGAGTCTTAACAAAAAAAAAAAAATGTTTACAGTTTTATTTAAAAATAAAATTAATTTTCAATAACTAAAACATTATTTTAGTTTATTTTTTCGCAAGAAAAATTGCAAAAATATTTCACAGTTAAATAAAATCTATATTTCGGAGGTCCTATAAAGATTACCCTCAACCGTATAAATCACTGTCAGTTTTTTTTCCATAGTTATAAAAGTACTTAAAATTCATTTTCAATATTTTTCCACTTCATGTTACCATATAAATAATTTATAAACCTTACATGATGTGCTAAGAATTTCATATAGACCTATTTTTATTATTTTATATATTCATTGATGCCATTAGCAACAACCCACAGATTTTAATTTTGATTTTCTGTGGGTTTCCCTTTTCTAACTCCACTAGCAACTTGTTGCACAAATGTTGTTTCACAGAAAAAGAAAATTTTCTAAAGAGTTTTTAGATTTTTTGTTGCGTTACCAACAAAGAAAAACAAGTAGAAAAATTATAAATCGTCAAGGTCGACCAAATAATACCCTACTTCAGTTTTTTCAGAAAATGGGCCCAACTCCAAACATGAATCCCAGTGGATCTATCTCTTGTTATATCTATTACACTGTCCGACTGCCAATATTAAACATGAACCGGATGATATACGTCTGAAAGTAGAGATCAAATGGAATAAAACTGCATTTACAGTTTTTCATTTCGAGATCCTGTTTCCTTTTAAAAGGACTTTATAGTTTTAAAGGATACATTTTGTGAAATATTTTTGAAATATTTGTAGGTACTTGTCCTTGGATGACACTGGTGATGTCAAATGAAAGAGGAGGATGTCTCCTAATTTTCCCATTTTTTATTTTGCTATATCAGGATAAAAGGATGTGAATAAAGTCATTTGAAAACTTTATCAAAATATTTTGTGGAAAATTTTGAATGATATTTAAAGATAAATTTTTGAAAGGACGTAATTTACCTCCTTTTGCCTGATATGTAAAAATAATAAAATAGGAAAATTAGGGGTGGCATCCTAGGACAAGTACAAATACTAAAAAAAATATTTATAAAATATTATTCTCTAAAACTTAGAAGTCCTTTTAAAAGGAAACAGGATAATGAAAAGAAAAACTGTAAATGCAGTTTTACTACATTTAGTCTCTAGTCTCAAACGTATATTATCCAGTTCATGTTTAACAAATTTTTGAGTGAATATGAATTATAATACGGTTGAAAGAGTCATTGGATCCAAATTTATTGGGTCCGTTTGTATAGGGGCTATGCCAAAACAAGGACCGATTTTTCCAATTGCAATAGAGAACGCACTGGAGTCTTGCATAATTATTATACAGATGGATAGACAGACCTACATTACTAAATCGGCTTCAAAATTTATTCGGAATCGATCGGTATGAAGGTGGGTCCATGACTAATATTTCAAGTCGTTACAAACTTCAGCACAAACTCATTATACCCTCTACCATAGAGTGGTGTAGGGTATACAAATTTATATAATAAAGTACAAGAATTCATTTATGTGTAGGTTTAACAATATTAGTTGAAAATGTATTATGTGTGTTTTTATGTTTCCCAAAAACTTTTGTTAAACATACAGTTAGGGTTATACAAATAGCGGGGAAGATATTGAATAACACTGTTCAACAAAATTGAAGTAACATAATCAGCCTTACCATAGAAAAATAAAATATATTTAAAATCAGCTTTTAATTTTATTTCCATGCAAATTGTTTTTGTTTTTAAAATCGACTTTCAAAAAATGTATTAAAAATTTTAAATTTAAAATTTTTGTTAAAATTGACGTTTTGTTTTGTTGTGGTACGGGCCAATGCGTTTGGCTTTAGACCAGTGTTGCCATATATAAAGATTTCCCTTTTTTTGCAAGTTTTTTGAGGTGCTAAAAAGATTTCAAGATTTTTTCTAAAAAAATAAGTTTTTTGGAAAATAATAAAGTTTTTTCAAGTTTTTCTTAATTAGTTACAAAATACAAAAAGCATCATTTTTTTTGTAAATACACGAAATATTGGTCGTAGACCAAGCTTTTAGTATACCGACCGATTCAGAATCACTATCTGATTTGACTTAGCGTGCCCGTCCTTCAGTCTATGTAAACGGTTACAATTAAATACGTCTTTATTCTATGAAAATATGATAGATTCGATTACAATTTTGTTTTTAGCTTGGTAACCTTATTAAATCCATTTAAAATCAGACCATTCTTTGACACAATATTCACTTAATTCTGTAAGTTGCCAACATAGAATAATTTTTCTCTTAAATTGTTGCACTAATAAAAGATTTTAACACATATAGATCCAATCCGTCGAGCATGCACCGGTGTTTGATATTTGCTTACTGTGTACAATTTTCTTCATAAGTTATGACTCTTTCAAGGCTCCAAAAAATTAATAGAACGCTCGACATTTGGATTCCTGAAAGATTCATGTTTGACTCTTAATTCTGGATATGTAAAAAATTCAAAATATGTTTTTTTGAACATTCATAAAAGAGTCAGGAAAGAATACTAACATATATTTTTCAGAATCTTTTATGAGTCATTTAAGGCCCCTGTAGGTTAGTTGTTAGCATGCTAGCCTATGAAACAGGGGGTCGTGGGTTCGATTCCCACTAAACCCTTGGTCGATTTCGATACAACGAGACGACGGTCATTGTAACCAGTTCTCGGTTAGGTTTAATTAATTATTAAAAATGATTTGTAATTAAATTGCGAAAACTAAATAAAAACTGATCGTTGGATTAAAATTATTATTATGATATTATAAGAGCGCTAAGAAAAAGGGATTATGTTTTCTGAACGTCTAAGAACTCTTTTATGAGTCTTTTCGAGCTCCAAATAAACGCTTGGTTGTTTTTTTTATTATTTTTTTACACTTGATATAAAAAATGAATCGAAAGTACATAATGAAAATACATAATGTATTAATTTTTAATTTTTTCAATACTTTTGTAAAAAAAAGATTTTTTCACAAAAAAAAAAAATATTTTTTTTCAGAAATAAAAAGTTTTTTTCAAAAAAATATATGGCAACACTGCTTTAGACCAAAAAAAAAATTTTAAAAATCTATTAAAGGTATGATTATTTTCGGAGGCACCCAAAATTTATTTTTATTTTCTTTTTAACAAAAATCTTTCCCCAGACCTAAATGTAACTTAAGCAGATTCCGTTAAATTTTTTCAAAATATTTGATTAAAAATTTCTTAATTTTTGTGTATGTTTAAAAATTTTGGCAAAAAAATTCTAAAAATTTTATTATTAAAAAAAAAATTCTGAGAGATGTCAGAAATTTTTAAATCTAGTGTAAATTGCATCAGATTCTGATAATTTTTCCTAAAAAAAAAAAAAATTATCGGAATCTGACAACATAGAGCTACGATATCCATATGAATACAAAATAAAACAGTAAAACACTATAACAAATTAAGGGGCTCCGACGATTGAGTCTGGTAGAGGAAACCAAAAAAAATATAAATGTGTGTTGGCGTTTTAAAAGATGGGAAACTTTAACCGTGTATAAAATAAAATTCCGATGTGATCTTTCAAAACGGCGACACAGGTGTATCTTTTTTGGTCTACTCTACCAAGTTTGAAATTGTTGTACAGTGTAATCTTTATTAATTTTAAGTCGAAACACATTTTTTCTCTAGACAATATTTCCTTTAGTTCATAAATTATCGGAATTTTTCCGAAGGTCCACATTGATTGCTAAGGGGGCTAAGACTTTTTTAAACACTGATATGGCCGATAAGCCGAGACTCCCCAATCTTAAAGTCGTCACTTTTATGTTTATTTTAAGTTTCAGGCAAATCGGTTCATAACGGTTGGAATATTTCCCTTGAAAGAAATTTCTTCTTAAAATCTGAGACTGTTTTTAGGAAAAATTTCTTAGAATCTCATATTTTTTATGGGAAATTTTTACAGAATCTGAGATTTTCTCTATAGGAAAATGTCTCAGAATCAAAGACTTTTGCTATTGCAAAATATGGCTCTGAATTTAAGACTTTTTGTACAGAAAAAATTTTTCAGAATCTGAATCTTTTTTAAAAGAAAAAAATAGATCAGAATCTAAAACTTATTTTTATAGAAAAAAATGTCTCAAAATTTAAGTATTTTTCTATAGAAAAAATGTCTTAGAATCTGAAAATTTTTCTGTAAAAAAATTTACACGGTTGTCTCAGAATCTGAGACTTTTGCTAAATTTCTCAGAATCTGAGACCTATATTGAAAATGTCTAAGAATCTGAGACATTTTCAAAGGCAAAATGTTTGAGAATCAACTTTACTGTAAAAAAAATGTTTCAAAATTTGAATCTTTTTCTACAGACAAAAATTTTAGTATTTTTCTTTAAGAAAAATGTCTTAAAATCAAAGACTTTTTCCATACAGTTTTCCTTTTAAACAAGTCTCTGAATCTTCATAATTTTTCTTAAAGACAAATAAAATTATTGACAAATAGAAGATTTTGTCAAAATCTAAGACTTTTTGTGCAGGAAATATGTTTCAGATTCTGGAAAAATGTCTTGGGCTTTTTATTAGGAAAAATATCTTTGATTCGGTTCATAAGAGTTATATATATTACCCTTACGAATTCCCCTGTCAGAATCTGAGATTCTGTCTCAGAATCATAGACTTTTTCTATGCACTCAAAAAAAAAAACCTTGTAAAATAACAAGAAAAACTTGTCATTTTTTTTTGCTGCCTCCTATTTGACAGGAATTCCTTGTAATTTCACAAGCTTTTACTAAAAATTTTGTAATTTTACAGGATTTTTTACCAATAAAATTGTAAATTTACAATTTATTTGATGCGGCAAAACTTACAATGAGGTTTCGTAACTTTATTAGATTTTTTGCTACCTCCAATTTTACGAGAATGCGTAGTAAAAACTAGAAATGGGCACATGAGCACATTAGGGAGTGATTCACGTGATCAGGCGTGAGTGTGACTGATTTAAATTTTACTCACGTGATTGTGAGTGAGTGTGAGCGGACACAAAAATTATCTTTATATTTACTTTCGTACCAAAAAAAGCAACAACAAAATTGTAAAATTTGGCTTAACTTAAGATTTTGTCCCGAAAAAAGCAAAAAAAAAAAAAAATGGAAAATTTCGCTGAACTTTAAATTTTGCTGAAAATTTTGAAAGATTTCCGAAATTATAGTTTTTGAAATTTTTTTTGTATAAATAAGAGTTTCGTGAGTGTGAGTCAACGTGAGTGTGAGTGAAGCTTGCGTGAGTGCACGTGAGAGTGAGTTGTCTTAAATTTGCTCACGTGATTGTGAGTGAGTGTGAGTAGAAAAAATATGCTCGTGAGTGAGTGTGCGTGATTCAAAAATGCCTGTCGTGAGCGTGAGTGAGTGTGAATCAAACATCACTCACGCGCCCATCTCTAGTAAAAACTACAAGCTTTTTTGTAGTTTTACAAGCTTTTTACTAATAAAATTGTTAATTTACAACATTATTGCCGCAATAAAACTTACAAGCAGTTTTCGTGAATTTACTAGATTTTTTATTGTAAAAAAAAACATTGAAATTTGAAAAATTACGAAAAAAAATTGTAAAATTACAAAAAAAAAAAATTAAATTCGATCAACAATTTTTTTGTTAAAAAACAAGGAAAACTGGCAAATATTGGTAAAATGGGATTACGAGACTTGTTCTAGGTTTTTTTTTGTGTGTAGGAAAAATTTCTAATAACCTGAGACTTTTTCTCTGATTCTGAGACAGAATATCAGATTCTGAGATATTTTTCCTATAGCAAAAGCCTCAGATTCTGAGATTTTTTTTTGTATAGAAAAAGTTTTAGATTCTGAAACATTTTTCATTTAGAAAAAGTCTCAGATTCTTAAAAATTTTTCCCAGAGAAAATATCACAGATTTTGAGACATTTTTTCTATAGAAAAAGCCTCAGAATCCAAGACACTTTTCCTACAGAAAAATTTTTAGATTCAAAGCCATTTTCTAACAGATATTGAGACATTTTCCCAATAGAAAAATTTTGGATTCATATACATTTTTTTTACATAGAAAAAAGTCTCAGATTCTTTGACGTTCATCTTATAGAAAAAGTCTTCGATTCTTAAATATATTTCCTATAGAATTAATTAATTAGCCAGAACATTTTCCCTTTTGTTAGAAACATCAGTTTTTCCCTATAATTTTAATTAGATTTGCTCTGAGCTCGAAATTTTTTATACTGATTATTCCAGTAATTAATTCAAATATTTTTGTAATTGATTCAATCATTTTAATAAGTGCCATTTTGCTGCTCTCTATTATATTTTCATAATGCGTATTTATAATATATGTATAGTATAGTGTATACTCTCATTTATATGTCTCTTTATTATTATTGTTATAAAGTTTATTATCTTTGAGAATTATTACATTTTTGTTCACCCTTATTATTATAGATTTTTATTATTTCATCTTTTTGTTGTTCGTTTCTATGTTGTTAAGATTCTTTAACATGAATAGTTAGTAACAAAAATGAAAGTACACTTCAATTGTTCTCTCTCAGGCAATTTTTTTCCCGCATAGTTATTGCATTTGTAAAAATGTAGCACAAAGAAGTTGGAGACAACCTCCCCTGAAAATGTTTTAAGTCCATTTTCGATCTGAGGACCAATTTTCGGGAAAATTTTTTTGGAAAACCAGAACCCAAATTCTGTTACTGCCAGTGTATGTTCTTTTATATAAGTCACTGTATTTATAACCTTACATGTTTTATTTTATTCATATTTTATTACATAAATTCTTATACCCTCCACTTTAGTGGTAGAGGGTATATATTAGTTTGTCATTCCATTTGTAAATCATCAAAATATTGGCCTGGAATACCATAAAGTATATATTAGTGATCAGTGATCGGGTCTAAGACATTCTAGCTTTGTCCGTCTGTCTGTTAAAATGATGATCACGACCAAAATATTCCACAAATATTACTGGAACTTCATATATTTACTTGTGGTTGGCCCAAGCAATTAAATATTAAATTTTAGCCAAATCGGTTCAGCGTTTGAAAAGTTATGAACAAAAATGTAAAAACAGCTCAAAAATTTTGGTATATTCAACTTAACCTAAAAATACAAAATGCTATTATACGGCCTGTGGTTGAAAAATATGAACTAAATTGTATATTAAATTGAGTTTAAACAAGAACAAACATATTTTTTTAGAAAAAAAAATTTCCGCGAAAATTTTTTTTTTATTTTTTTTTTTTTCAACATGGAGTGTTCAATACATTCGGCCAGGCCAAATTTAACATTTTTATTTGTTTTTGTTAAACTTGTTAAGTTCATATGTACTTAGGTACTTGTCTATTTAAGATTTAATGTCATTTGTTATTTTGTCTTGTTCCATTAGATTTTATGTGATTACCAGATATCCTGTGCCATCAAATAAGAAATTATATTACAAACAGAACAAAAAAACCATTCAAAACATAAAAAGACAAAACAGAAAAAAAAACACAAAACAAAGAACAATGAAAAAATATAGTATTTATATGGTTTTAGAAATATTTATTTGAGTTGTTTGTGAAAATGACAGTTTGTTAAACATATTAGTATGGAAATTGATTTTGAATACTTAATAGAAAATAACGTATAGAAAAGAAAAAAAAGACAAAAAGGTTTAATTTAAGAGCTAGAAGAAAAACAATCTAATGAATTGTTAGAAATTGGAAATAAAGGAATAAAGAGAAATAAATGAAAGATATTTCTTTATTAAAGCCTAAGGATAGGCAACAATTTTTATATAATAGGACAGCCTTAAAGTAGGGAATATTTTTCTTGTAAAAAAATTTCTCAGATTCTGAGACATTTTTCCTTATAAAAAAATGTCTCAGATTCTGAGACATTTTTCCTTATAAAAAAAAGTCTCAGATTCTGAGACATTTTTCCTTATAAAAAAATGTCTCAGATTCTGAGACATTTTTCCTTATAAAAAAATGTCTCAGATTCTGAGACATTTTTCCTTATAAAAAAATGTCTCAGATTCTGAGACATTTTTCCTTATAAAAAAATGTCTCAGATTCTGAGACATTTTTCCTTATAAAAAAATGTCT
This sequence comes from Pegoplata infirma, assembly GCA_963921195.1. Lineage (NCBI taxonomy): Eukaryota > Metazoa > Arthropoda > Insecta > Diptera > Anthomyiidae > Pegoplata > Pegoplata infirma. Next base: position 204,683,206 of record OY992539.1, read on the forward strand.
CAGATTCTGAGACATTTTTCCTTATAAAAAAATGTCTCAGATTCTGAGACATTGTTCCTTATAAAAAAATGTCTCAGATTCTGAGACATTGTTCCTTATAAAAAAATGTCTCAGATTCTGAGACATTTTTCTTATAAAAAAATGTCTCAGATTCTGAGACATTTTTCCTTATAAAAAAAAGTCTCAGATTCTGAGACATTTTTCCTTAAAAAAAAATGTCTCAGATTCTGAGACATTTTTCCTTAAAAAAAAATGTCTCAGATTCTGAGACATTTTTCCTTATTAAAAAAATGTCTCAGATTCTGAGACATTTTTCCTAATAAAAATCTTTCTCAGATTCTGAGACATTTTTCCTTATAAAAAAATGTCTCAAATTCTAAGACATTTTTCCTTATAAAAAAATGTCTCAGATTCTGAGACATTTTTCCTTATAAAAAAATGTCTCAGATTCTGAGACATTTTTCCTTATAAAAAAATGTCTCAGATTCTGAGACATTTTTCCTTATAAAAAAATGTCTCAGATTCTGAGACATTTTTCCTTATAAAAAAATGTCTCAGATTCTGAGACATTTTTCCTTATAAAAAAATGTCTCAGATTCTGAGACATTTTTCCTTATAAAAAAATGTCTCAGATTCTGAGACATTTTTCCTTATAAAAAAATGTCTCAGATTCTGAGACATTTTTCCTTATAAAAAAATGTCTCAGATTCTGAGACATTTTTCCTTATAAAAAAATGTCTCAGATTCTGAGACATTTTTCCTTATAAAAAAATGTCTCAGATTCTGAGACATTTTTCCTTATAAAAAAATGTCTCAGATTCTGAGACATTTTTCCTTATAAAAAAATGTCTCAGATTCTGAGACATTTTTCCTTATAAAAAAATGTCTCAGATTCTGAGACATTTTTCCTTATAAAAAAATGTCTCAGATTCTGAGACATTTTTCCTTATAAAAAAATGTCTCAGATTCTGAGACATTTTTCCTTATAAAAAAATGTCTCAGATTCTGAGACATTTTTCCTTATAAAAAAATGTCTCAGATTCTGAGACATTTTTCCTTATAAAAAAATGTCTCAGATTCTGAGACATTTTTCCTTATAAAAAAATGTCTCAGATTCTGAGACATTTTTCCTTATAAAAAAATGTCTCAGATTCTGAGACATTTTTCCTTATAAAAAAATGTCTCAGATTCTGAGACATTTTTCCTTATAAAAAAATGTCTCAGATTCTGAGACATTTTTCCTTATAAAAAAATGTCTCAGATTCTGAGACATTTTTCCTTATAAAAAAATGTCTCAGATTCTGAGACATTTTTCCTTATAAAAAAATGTCTCAGATTCTGAGACATTTTTCCTTATAAAAAAATGTCTCAGATTCTGAGACATTTTTCCTTATAAAAAAATGTCTCAGATTCTGAGACATTTTTCCTTATAAAAAAATGTCTCAGATTCTGAGACATTTTTCCTTATAAAAAAATGTCTCAGATTCTGAGACATTTTTCCTTATAAAAAATGTCTCAGATTCTGAGACATTTTTCCTTATAAAAAAATGTCTCAGATTCTGAGACATTTTTCCTTATAAAAAAATGTCTCAGATTCTGAGACATTTTTCCTTATAAAAAAATGTCTCAGATTCTGAGACATTTTTCCTTATAAAAAAATGTCTCAGATTCTGAGACATTTTTCCTTATAAAAAAATGTCTCAGATTCTGAGACATTTTTCCTTATAAAAAAATGTCTCAGATTCTGAGACATTTTTCCTTATAAAAAAATGTCTCAGATTCTGAGACATTTTTCCTTATAAAAAAATGTCTCAGATTCTGAGACATTTTTCCTTATAAAAAAATGTCTCAGATTCTGAGACATTTTTCCTTATAAAAAAATGTCTCAGATTCTGAGACATTTTTCCTTATAAAAAAATGTCTCAGATTCTGAGACATTTTTCCTTATAAAAAAATGTCTCAGATTCTGAGACATTTTTCCTTATAAAAAAATGTCTCAGATTCTGAGACATTTTTCCTTATAAAAAAATGTCTCAGATTCTGAGACATTTTTCCTTATAAAAAAATGTCTCAGATTCTGAGACATTTTTCCTTATAAAAAAATGTCTCAGATTCTGAGACATTTTTCCTTATAAAAAAATGTCTCAGATTCTGAGACATTTTTCCTTATAAAAAAATGTCTCAGATTCTGAGACATTTTTCCTTATAAAAAAATGTCTCAGATTCTGAGACATTTTTCCTTATAAAAAAATGTCTCAGATTCTGAGACATTTTTCCTTATAAAAAAATGTCTCAGATTCTGAGACATTTTTCCTTATAAAAAAATGTCTCAGATTCTGAGACATTTTTCCTTATAAAAAAATGTCTCAGATTCTGAGACATTTTTCCTTATAAAAAAATGTCTCAGATTCTGAGACATTTTTCCTTATAAAAAAATGTCTCAGATTCTGAGACATTTTTCCTTATAAAAAAATGTCTCAGATTCTGAGACATTTTTCCTTATAAAAAAATGTCTCAGATTCTGAGACATTTTTCCTTATAAAAAAATGTCTCAGATTCTGAGACATTTTTCCTTATAAAAAAATGTCTCAGATTCTGAGACATTTTTCCTTATAAAAAAATGTCTCAGATTCTGAGACATTTTTCCTTATAAAAAAATGTCTCAGATTCTGAGACATTTTTCCTTATAAAAAAATGTCTCAGATTCTGAGACATTTTTCCTTATAAAAAAATGTCTCAGATTCTGAGACATTTTTCCTTATAAAAAAATGTCTCAGATTCTGAGACATTTTTCCTTATAAAAAAATGTCTCAGATTCTGAGACATTTTTCCTTATAAAAAAATGTCTCAGATTCTGAGACATTTTTCCTTATAAAAAAATGTCTCAGATTCTGAGACATTTTTCCTTATAAAAAAATGTCTCAGATTCTGAGACATTTTTCCTTATAAAAAAATGTCTCAGATTCTGAGACATTTTTCCTTATAAAAAAATGTCTCAGATTCTGAGACATTTTTCCTTATAAAAAAATGTCTCAGATTCTGAGACATTTTTCCTTATAAAAAAATGTCTCAGATTCTGAGACATTTTTCCTTATAAAAAAATGTCTCAGATTCTGAGACATTTTTCCTTATAAAAAAATGTCTCAGATTCTGAGACATTTTTCCTTATAAAAAAATGTCTCAGATTCTGAGACATTTTTCCTTATAAAAAAATGTCTCAGATTCTGAGACATTTTTCCTTATAAAAAAATGTCTCAGATTCTGAGACATTTTTCCTTATAAAAAAATGTCTCAGATTCTGAGACATTTTTCCTTATAAAAAAATGTCTCAGATTCTGAGACATTTTTCCTTATAAAAAAATGTCTCAGATTCTGAGACATTTTTCCTTATAAAAAAATGTCTCAGATTCTGAGACATTTTTCCTTATAAAAAAATGTCTCAGATTCTGAGACATTTTTCCTTATAAAAAAATGTCTCAGATTCTGAGACATTTTTCCTTATAAAAAAATGTCTCAGATTCTGAGACATTTTTCCTTATAAAAAAATGTCTCAGATTCTGAGACATTTTTCCTTATAAAAAAATGTCTCAGATTCTGAGACATTTTTCCTTATAAAAAAATGTCTCAGATTCTGAGACATTTTTCCTTATAAAAAAATGTCTCAGATTCTGAGACATTTTTCCTTATAAAAAAATGTCTCAGATTCTGAGACATTTTTCCTTATAAAAAAATGTCTCAGATTCTGAGACATTTTTCCTTATAAAAAAATGTCTCAGATTCTGAGACATTTTTCCTTATAAAAAAATGTCTCAGATTCTGAGACATTTTTCCTTATAAAAAAATGTCTCAGATTCTGAGACATTTTTCCTTATAAAAAAATGTCTCAGATTCTGAGACATTTTTCCTTATAAAAAAATGTCTCAGATTCTGAGACATTTTTCCTTATAAAAAAATGTCTCAGATTCTGAGACATTTTTCCTTATAAAAAAATGTCTCAGATTCTGAGACATTTTTCCTTATAAAAAAATGTCTCAGATTCTGAGACATTTTTTCTTATAAAAAAATGTCTCAGATTCTGAGACATTTTTCCTTATAAAAAAATGTCTCAGATTCTGAGACATTTTTTCTTATAAAAAAATGTCTCAGATTCTGAGACATTTTTTCTTATAAAAAAATGTCTCAGATTCTGAGACATTTTTCCTTATAAAAAAATGTCTCAGATTCTGAGACATTTTTCCTTATAAAAAAATGTCTCAGATTCTGAGATATTTTTCCTTATAAAAAAATGTTGTATCAGATTCTGAGACATTTTTCCTTATAAAAAAATGTCTCAGATTCTGAGACATTTTTCCTTATAAAAAAATGTCTCAGATTCTGAGACATTTTTTCCTTATAAAAAAATATCACAGATTCTGAGGCATTTTTCCTTATAAAAAAGTCTCAATTAATAAAGCATTTTCCTACCTGAGTTCAAACTATAAAGCTTTCTATCCCTTAAAGTAGGCAATATTTTTATTAATTTCTTTTCCTCCTTAAAGTATGCATTTTTTTTCTAACTTTATTCAAATTAGAAATTGTATTGTGTAGTATTTCGTTCAATAATTTGTTTTGTTAGTTTTTTTTCCCCTTGAAGTAGGCAGCATTTTTATTAATTTTTTTTTCTCCTTAAAGTATGCAATTTTTTTCTGATTATTTGAGTACGCTGTATGAGATTAACCTTTCTTAAACTTTATTTTTTTTTCGATGGTCACAAAAACACTTAAAGTCCTTAATTCTAATGCGCTCATGCATTACTTTCTATAGCTTGAGTGCCAAAAATTCCAAAATAATACTCTTTAAATTTGTGTTTTTTCTATTTCGTTAGCATTATTTTTCTATTGCATGATTTAATTTACATAAAATATTGTTAGCTCTAAGTAATTTGACCTTCAAAATATACTAACCCAGTTCAAAAGTACAAAAAATAAATAATCACATGTCTGAGAAAAAAGAACAACAAAAAATTATAATGATATAAAAGCAATATTTCAAACAAAGGACTTAACAAAATACAAAAAATGGCCCTAAGAAAAATAGAAATATTAAAGAAAAAATTTAGAATTAGATATTTAACACAAATTTTTGGTTAGATTTACATTAATTAAAAAAAAATATTGAAAAAAAAAATTAAATTATATAATTTTTTTTAAAAATATTTTTATTAAATCAAAGACCTACGAAAATTTAGTAAACATATTTAACAGGGTTACCCTTTAAAACAGCCAACTAAGTTTTTAATATTCATAACAAACAGCCTTTTCCCCTAATCAGTTCCATTTAAAATTTGTTTAAATTTACCAACTTCTTTTTTTTATTCTATTCGTTATCTCCCAATGTCAAAACTCTCAAATTCGTAGACAAATTTTTTGTTTTAGAAATTTTTTTAAATTTATTTTTAACACGTCTGTTGCAAACTTTTATTTTTTTTTTTGTAAATCTTCAAAGATAAAAAAACCTTCACTCACCTAAACTTCCTTCCTTTTGCCAAATTCTCATTTGTTTTCCATAAACCCCAAAAAATATGCTACAATTTTTCTTCATTGAACAATACAAAAAGTATGCAACAAATTTAAAACACTTACACAATCCTAAAACTATAGTACAACATTTTTATCTGCAGTTGTGTAACTAAAAGTATGCTACAAAAATGTATGTGTATTGTTAAATAGTTAGACAATCCTTAAAGTATACCTTAAACTTTGGGGCAACATTTTTTTTTCCTTCATTCTTTTTTTATTTCGTATTTTTTTTTGTATTTTGTTACTTTTAATATCAAGGATTTCTTAAAAATGTCTGCAACATTTGTTGCCAGAAAAAAAACTGAATAAAAAATTAAATAATTGAACAAGGTAAAGACAGCTGGCTTAATTATTACCAGGTCTTTAAAAAAAATATTTGCTCAAATAAACCAATTTTATTAGTTTTATGCAAATTGTTATTGTAAATTGTATGAAATTCTAGAAAATTTTATTTTTTTTAATAAATATTAGAAATATTTGATTTAGAAAATTATTTGCATACAAATTAACAAGAAATTGTTTTAAAGGTGAAATAAATTTTATCAAATTTAATTTTAACAAAAAAATATTTCTTTTTTAAATGTTGGACAAAAATTCAAATCAAAATGGGGAAACAAAATTAGAACTAGTGCAGTGCCGAAGGGGTGATGCTAGAAAAAGGTTGGGTAGCAAAATTTACGGAGGTCTGTCTTACAAGGGAGGTTTTATCATTTTAAGCCGTGGCACCCTTTGAACAAAATTTTGGATTTTTGGAAAATTTCCTCAAAAAATTTTGGATTTTTGAAAAAAAAAATCATTGCGATACGTTAAAATAAGCAGGTTTCACTAAAAATTTTTTGGTGTGTGTTTTTAACACAAATTAAAGGGCCAACGAAGGAAGGATGGATCCAATCGGTCTATGTTTGGACTTTCGAAGCATTGGTGTAGGGTATCATATGGTCGCTCTTGACGGACTATAATTTTCTTACTTTTTTTTAAATCAGCTTCTGACAAACATTTTTCTCGTTATTACTAATTTGATTGATAGAAACTGCCTTTGAATTTATTATTAAGAATTGTTCTTAAGAAATGGAAAATTATAATATGAAACAAGTACACCGATACCTCGCTATACGGCTTTCAAAGTTCCTAAAAAATGGCGGCAATTATAAAAACATTAAGTAATGCTGCGAGAAAATGATTTTTTTTGAGGCGTGCAAATTTTTTTTATGGTTTTAAGTAAATCAGGCATAAGGAAATCAAATCAGAAACCGTTTGTACCGGTCTTCTTTAGTTGTTTTTAAAGAAATAAGAGGAAAATGTAAAAAGTTGGCATTTTCTGCAATGAAAACAACTCTAATTGTTACATTTTTCGCAATTATTTTTCACAAATAATTTACAAATGCCGTACGGCGAGTGTTCGTTTTACGGGGAACTGATGTAGTTACAAAGTTTTCAAACAAATTTTATTTCTCAGAAATGCAATTTTTACTTTGAAAAATGATTTAGTGTCTTCGCATTGAAAATTGTAACAAGGTTAAACAGAATTAAAACTTGCAAAATGCAACTACAAGGAATTATTTATTGGGTAATTTTTTTTCTGAATTCACGTATTCAAAATATGCAAATCTGAGACACCCTGTTAAATAACATTGCATACTTTTAGGGTGATAATGCTAGAAAATATAATTTCGACTAAATCCAATTTAAATTACCCAAAAATTAAAATTAAATTAAAAATATGTAGAAGCACTCAAAAAAAAAATTAACTAAAAAATGGAAAAACTAACTAAATTCAAGGAATATTGATAATGATTTAGCTCCATTGCCATGTTTTCCTTCTTTTAAGTTCATATTTTTCATAAAAATAAGGAAAGAAAACAATTTTAATATTATGCCAATTTGAACTGAAAAATGGGGAAAATTTTATTTCAATTTAGTTCATACACATTTGAGGACCCGATTGGGTGAAGGCCCCATTGGGTTCGGACCGATAGGTTCAGATCCCGATGGGCCCAGACCCAGTTGGGTTTCCTTAAGAATCTTCATATTTTTCCAAAATTTTTGTACGTTTCACTCTACCTTGCTTAGTTTTTGAGATACGTGAATTTAGAAGACCACTGGGGTCTTGAGAATTTCAAAAACTCATTAACTTTAAAACTATTACTCGAAGAGCTTTTCGGTATTTGGCAGCCTTGTTCTCCGTGTTAAGCTACAAAAATTAGGCTACAAAAATGCTTTTGAACTTTTTGTTGTGTTGGCATTATTTACCGAGATATGAGTATTTTAAAATTTTCAGGAATGCCAACTTTTTTAAATTCAAAGTTAGGACCTATTGGGGTCCACACATGTGAAGAGAAAAATGGCCTCCATTTTGCTCTATCTGGCTTAATTTTCGAGATATCGCCATTTTAAGTTTTTGAAAAAAAAATTTGCCCGAGTTATTAAAATTTTACTAAAATAGTGGAAAAAACTTCCTTAAATCTAAGAAAATTAACTAATTGGTAGAAAATTATGTCCTAAAACTAAAGAAGAGGAATATGTCTTAAAAATAAAAATTTTTGTAATATATTTAGGGAAAATTTCTTTGGTGGTAAGAATTTTTTCCATGTATTTGGGAATTCCATTTAAGGAAAATAATGGACTATTTTACAGTACATGAACTTAAATTTTTTCCTAACACTTAAGAAAATTTCCCAACTTTTAGTTAAATTTAACTAAATTGTGGGAAAATTTATAAACTATTTTGAAGAAAATTTTTCCAAAGTTTACACTGAAAAAAATAACTATACTGAAATTAAATATATACTGTTATTAATTTAAGTACACAAATTTTTTAGAATTTACTTCAACTTATCTTAATATACACTCAAAATAATCACTCTGTTAAATTACAGAGATACTCTGCTAAGCCAGCAGAAAATACCATAGATTTCCAACCAGCAAGATTTTTTGTTATTTTACGAAGAAAACTCTGTAAAATGATTTCGATAAAAAAAACTGTAAATTTACAGAATTATCTGAAAAATATTGATAAAAGCGACCAGAATTTGACTATTTTATTTACTATTTGATTTCTGATTAATTTATCTTTCCTTAATGTGCAAGTAGTGTTGACAATTGGAAACTGCCATCGAGTAAATTTGCCCGCTTTAATGCTTCCAAAATTTACTTTTTTTTATTTTTGTGAAAGTTTTTTTACGAGTACCTCCAATTTTACACGACATCCTTGTAAAATTTACCAGGTTTTATTATTTTAAAATTTTCAGGAATGCCAACTTTTTTAAATTCAAAGTTAGGACCTATTGGGGTCCACACATGTGAAGAGAAAAATGGCCTCCATTTTGCTCTATCTGGCTTAATTTTCGAGATATCGCCATTTTAAGTTTTTGAAAAAAAAATTTGCCCGAGTTATTAAAATTTTACTAAAATAGTGGAAAAAACTTCCTTAAATCTAAGAAAATTAACTAATTGGTAGAAAATTATGTCCTAAAACTAAAGAAGAGGAATATGTCTTAAAAATAAAAATTTTTGTAATATATTTAGGGAAAATTTCTTTGGTGGTAAGAATTTTTTCCATGTATTTGGGAATTCCATTTAAGGAAAATAATGGACTATTTTACAGTACATGAACTTAAATTTTTTCCTAACACTTAAGAAAATTTCCCAACTTTTAGTTAAATTTAACTAAATTGTGGGAAAATTTATAAACTATTTTGAAGAAAATTTTTCCAAAGTTTACACTGAAAAAAATAACTATACTGAAATTAAATATATACTGTTATTAATTTAAGTACACAAATTTTTTAGAATTTACTTCAACTTATCTTAATATACACTCAAAATAATCACTCTGTTAAATTACAGAGATACTCTGCTAAGCCAGCAGAAAATACCATAGATTTCCAACCAGCAAGATTTTTTGTTATTTTACGAAGAAAACTCTGTAAAATGATTTCGATAAAAAAAACTGTAAATTTACAGAATTATCTGTAAAATATTGATAAAAGCGACCAGAATTTGACTATTTTATTTACTATTTGATTTCTGATTAATTTATCTTTCCTTAATGTGCAAGTAGTGTTGACAATTGGAAACTGCCATCGAGTAAATTTGCCCGCTTTAATGCTTCCAAAATTTACTTTTTTTTATTTTTGTGAAAGTTTTTTTACGAGTACCTCCAATTTTACACGACATCCTTGTAAAATTTACCAGGTTTTATTATTACAGAGCAATAAGTAAAATGACAGTTGAAATTTTGTATTTTGGTTACGAGAAAAAAGTTTTTTATAAAATCTGTATTTTTACAAAAAACTCTGTTTATTATCTGTAAAATAGAAATACGAAGTAAAAAGTTAAATTACAGATAAAATTTTGTTTTTCGGTTACAAGAAAATACAAAGTATATTCTTAAAATCTGTATTTCGACAGATAACTTTGTCAAATATCTGTCGAATTGTGATTACAGTCATTTTACGGAGTTTTTAGCAGAGTTATTATTTTGAGTGTAAGGTGGTTTTACTTAAAACAAAGAAAATAAACTTGAAGATAGTACCTGCAAATACTTAAAAAAGCACAAGAGTTTTACTTAATTAGTTTTTTTAAATTAAGTTAAATATTCTTTACATTTATGGCGAATAGATTGCATTTAAGAAAAAAAGGGTTTATTAAAAAATTTTGTTTTACTTAAAAGAAAAAAAAAAATAAATTGTGAGCAAAAAAAACAAACAAGTACGTAACTTACTTAAAAAAAGTATAGACATTTTCAAGACCTTAAATCAAATAAATACTAATATTTAATTCCAAAACGCATTTTCTTTAATTTATTAAATTTTTGTTTTAATTTAAGAAAAAAATAATCTTTTTTTTATTGATTTCATTGACTTAACTTGAATCCATATCTTCATCAGTTTAAGAAAGAATTTACCTAACTTAAGGAAAAAATACTTTAGGTATTTTGGGGACTCCATCTGGGGGCCCCATCTGGAGACCCCATGAGACCCTAACTTTAAATCCAAATTTCGATTTTCGCGGAATTTTCAAATGCCTATAACTCTGCAAATACTGCAGATACGAAAGGCACTTTTGTAGTCCTTAACTTGTAGAATATGACCGCCGAAGACCCGAAAGCTCTCCGAGTTATAGTTTTCGAGTTATTTCATGATCAAATTTCTCAAGACACCATTCCCATTTCTCGAAAACTAAGCAAGATAGAGCGATTCTGACCAAAATTTTGGATCAAAATCAATAGTGGCCCTATAATGGTGCACGCACATACTCATGGGCGGACCCCATATATTGGGGGCGCAAAGGGTCCTCACATTGGGACTCCATAGGGTCCACAGAATCCGTATCTTTAAGGAAATTTTTACTTATTTAAAAAAATTATTTTTCCTCTGGATAAAAACAATTAAACTTATGTTAAGTACAATTTTACTTACTTTTAAGATATATTTAAGTAAATGCATTACTATGTTTTAGGAAAAAATATACTTGGAAGAAGAATTAATATCTTTGGAGCCCTCGCATACCCTCCTTTTTTTAAATTAAGTTCAACATGCTTTAAAAATGGTAAAAAAAATTTTCAGTGTAAGTCTATTTTTTGAGTGAGCATAGCACTTCCCACACAGAGAAACCCGTATCCTTGGGGCTACCATATTTGAATCCAACTAAATAGTTCTTTTGGAACAATACAATTTTTCGATTGTAAGAAAATAACATAAGTTAAGACAACAGAAATTTTTTAAAAGCAACTTAACTTCTGTTAGTTCAGAAAAATATCGGTAAATGCCTACACTGATAAAACGTTTAAAACAATCGTTTTTCCTTTTAAAAAACGGACTACATATATTTCATTTAAAACAACATACTTTTTCAGTTATTTTTAAACGTTAATAAATGACTAGATATTCCGTAAAAACAAATGATATTTAAGTTATTTTAACTGTTTACAATTTTTATTTTTTTTTTCGAATAACAAACTACAAAATCCGTACTTCTGTAAAATTATACGGTATAATCAGTTACAAATAATTTAACTGATAAAAACATTTTTCCGTAAATTTTGTAGTTCATTGTTTTAATAACTGTATGAATCTTTCAATATTTTAGTTTTTTTTTTTAACAAACGATAAAACGTTTAAAATAACTTTAACCAAAAACTTTTTGAATAACTGTAAATACCCAGGCAGAAACTGCCAACCGTTCCAAAAAAAAAAGTCTCGGCAAAGCACTTTATTTTTTGTGTAGAAGGTACACTTAAAATATTATGTAAGTAAATTCAACAGAAAAAAGTTTTTCAAGCACCCCCCAAGACATACGAGCTGGAGTACCGCAAGGTAGTATTTTAGGACCACTTCTGTATATAATTTACACATCGGATATGCCATTAAACACTTATACCCACACGTCCACATTTGCTGATGATACAGCAATTCTTAGTGTCCACAATGACCCATTTGTAGCGTCTAGAATGTTACAAAATCACATATCACAATTGGAAAGTTGGTTAGATAAATGGAAAATCAAAGTAAATGAACAGAAATGTATCCACATAACTTTTACGTTAAGAAGAGAAACGTGTCCACCAATCCAAATTAATAATTTCAATATACCCCAACAAACAAATGTGAAATATCTCGGTATACACCTTGACCGGCGTCTTACATGGAAAAATCATATAGACGCGAAACTTATCCAGATAAAGTTAAAAACTGTTGAGCTTACGTGGCTTATGGGTAGAAACTCCATACTTAGCTTGGATTGTAAACTTTTACTTTATAACTCGGTAATTAAACCCATATGGTGCTATGGAATTCAGCTCTGGGGTACCGCATCAGCATCTAATATAGAAAAATTGCAAAGACGTCAAAACAGGCTTCTAAGAATGATTACTTGTGCACCTTGGTACGTCAGAAACTCCAACATACATAAGGATCTTAACGTACACCTTGTTAAAGATGAAATAAAAAAACATAGCAAAAACTACTTAAAAAAACTCGAAACCCATCCAAATATACTAGCCCGGAATTTACTGAATAGCAGTGGCCACCTGCGATTAAGAAGGAGGCACACTGCTGACTTGGTCCACTTGTGAATAGATAATTTTAATGAAAACATAACATTTTGTCTGGCATTGGCTGGACTTAATACTTTTATTTAGTCTTAAGATTTGAATACTTATTGTTAGTTCACAATTATTAAGTGAAGATTCAATAAATAAATAAAATGTTGAAAAAAAAAAAAAAAAAAAAAAAAAAAAAATTCAACAGAAAATACGTTTGAAACAAATGAAACTTTATTTAAAAAACGGACTACTTACATTTCATTTAAAACAAAAACATTTCTCAGTTATTTTTAAATGTTAATTAATAACTGTTGAAATCCGTAAAAATAACTTAAAAATCCGTTAAAAATGACTGACAAAATTTTACGGAAAAACGGTTAAAATAACGGAAATTTACATTCATTTTTATTTGTTTTTTTAGAAATAATTTTAAAAAACTTCGAACCTGAGCAGAATCGAACTCATAATTTCTGGCTGATAGCCCAGCACGCTACCCTCTGTGCCACAAGCTACTTATATTTTCAGCAACTAAATTTCATTTTCAAATTCAAAAAAAAAAAATCTAATTTTAGAAATTTTTAAATAACTGACAAATAACAAACGACAAATAAAATAATGTGGTTTGTTTTTTAAATAACTGAAAAAAACAAACGTTACGGAAAATTTTATTTAAAAGACAGTTATGTATTTGAATAAACGTTCAAAAAGTTGTTTAGAATATTTGTATGTGAAACAAACGAATTTTCTTTTAATATTAACTGAAACGAAAACTATTTGTTTGACTGTGAAACAGTAACTGTAAAACTTTTATGAGTGTAGTATGAATTCGAAAAAGTACTTTGCAAGTGCTTTGCCAATGTTTTTCTATATAAATCTGTTGAAAGTATACATTTTTTATTAAAATTTATTAATTTTCGTAACAATTGGAATATTTTTTATATCCCTGCAGGATAAGTGGCCGGTCCTTGATAGTTCTCGTGATATGTCACTTAGACACAATGACCTACATATTATAAACTTGACACATTTTATATAAAAACACCTGTTTCTTTCGTGAGGAAGTGTCTTAAACTCCGGATTCATCACATGTGAAATGTCACTGGGCCTATCCCTTTGGAACACTACCCGATTCGGTTCAATACACCACTTTTTTTTCGGGACTTTTCCAAAATTTTTCCTAGAAGCATTTTTAATAAATTTTTTATTCCAAAATGCAAAGAAAACTGCAAACACATTTTTCCGGGACTTAGAAAATATTTCAACGCTTGTCCAAAATTTTTTTGTCCTAATAAATTAGTCAATAAATTTTTTATCCTAATTTAATAAATTTCTTTATTGAAATAAACACCAAAAAAAGTTGTGTCTTAAGGTACCTACAGACGACGCAATATTATGTACAATATCCAATTATATTGATGGTGTGTGGGTTAGATTGACCATTGTACAATCGTCAATCTTACCCACACACGATCAATATAATTGCATATTGTACATAATATTGCGTCGTCTGTAGGTACCTTTATGGACTTATGTATACAATTTTGATACGTCCCATTTTTTGTTCTAAAAGTGCTATAAAAGTACCATATTTAGCGCTTTAAAATAGCAACGGCATACCGTTTACCGTGGTAATCATTTTGGACGCTGGGAGAGTACTAAACTGTGATGCCCAGCACACAAGCGACCATAAAAGGTACTTTGCCAGCGCTTTCCCGTTCGTATTTTTCTGCCTGGGTAGTTACTGTAAAACTTTTCTAGGTGTATTATTACGATAAGACTGAATAGAACGGTTTTTGATTTTAAATAGAACGATTTTTGATTTTGTTTAAAAAAGAAGTGCATACTTTTAGGAATAGGAGAATATTTTGTATTATATATGATTTTCATAATTTTTAAACTTTTTTTTAAAAATGTAGAAAAACATTCGACTCAGTAGGAAAAAAATGTATTGCAAAGAAATGGTTTTTAAAGTAAAATATATAATTTATAACTCAACCTTAATATATCCATTCAAAAAAACCTTGTGTTTTACAAATAATTTCAAAAATAAACGCAACCGAAATTTTAGGTGATTGCAGTCGTAAATTCTAAATTCGATAAGTCTGTTTTCTATGTGCATGTACTTTTTCTTAGTCAATTGTTAAATAATTTGAACTCCCGTTCCTTCTTCCGCTACCTTAAAAATAATATGCATCAGTAGCGGGCATTCCCTTAGTATAAGTTAAACAAACTTAAGTCGAAAAATCCACCTCTTTAAAAACCACTGTATCTACTGTTGTTTAAACTCCTTCTCCCCCAAAAGTATACTTTAAATTTATACAAACATTTTGCAGCATAAATTTTGCATAACTATGGGCATAACAGAAATTATGCAATGGTTATAGGAAATTTAATTTGAATTACAAATTGGAGAAGCTAACTAAAATGTTGTTTAGTATTTTAAATTTATTTTTTTTTAACATAAACCTCAAAAATATGCAATGCAATTTGAATAAATTTTGAAAGCCACAAAAAATAAGTTAGTGTGGTGGTTACCATCGTTTTGAGAGCGGGGAACACAAACTAAAATTTATCGAACGGTTTTCGAGATATGGCTGTTTGAAATTTGCAAAAAGTGGCGTATTTTTAAGAATTTTTGAAAAAACAGATTTCTTAAGACAATCTTTCACTTAAACTTTATTTGAGCCAAATCCGATTATTTTAACCTGAGGACAAAAATTAAAATCGGTCGATTGGTTTTCGAGATGTCTCTATTTGAAATATGCAAAAAGTGGCGGTTTTTCCAACGTTTAAAAATTAAAAGAAAAAAAAAAACAAATCTCAAAATTTCTTTTGTCCCTTTAATCAAGGTAAGGACAATCTTTCATTTAAACTTAATTTGAGCCAAATCCGATCAATTTAACCTGAGGCGCCCTTCGATCAAAGTTTTGGGTTTTTGTGAAAATTTCCGCCCAAAATTTAAATTTTTGAAAAATTAAAAAAATCATTGCGACTCAATATTTTAATTTATTTTGCCATGCTGAACACGAATATAATAAAATTTCTAAAATCGATTGAGTGGCTTACGAGATATTTGGAGTTTTCCAAAAATTGCGATTTTTTTGTCGTTCAAGAAATTTTTTACAAAAATTCAAAGAAAAAATATCCATTATTTATTTCATAGATAATAATACAAGCTTAATTTAATCCAAATAAGACAATGTAATCCCATGGCGCTCTTTGATCAAAATTATAGTTTTTGGTGAACATTTTCTAAAAAAGCAAAACTTTGACCGAAAGGTGCCACGGGGTAAATGATCTAAATGGGCTCTAATTAATTTTAAATAAAATTTTTCCTTAAGCTCTATGAAACGGCCAAGAAATTTTTTTTTTTTTTAATTTCTTAAACGAATCCATTTTTGAAAATATTTTGGATTTTTTTTTCACATTTCAAATAGCGATATCTTGACAACCGTTCAACCGATCTTACATTTTTTTAATATTCGTGTTTATCGCATCCATACTCACAATCATGTGAGTAAATTTAATACAACTCACTCTCATGTGCACTCACGCAAGCTTCACACTCACGTTGACTCACACTCACGAAACTCTAATTTACACAAAAAAAAATTTTCAAAAACTAAAATTTCAAAAATCTTACAAAATTTTAAGCAAAATTTCTAGTTCATCGAAATTTTAAATTTAAATTTATTTTTTTTTTCAAAACGCAATCTTAAGTTTAGCCAAATTCTTTAATATGAAAATATGAAGAGAAAATATATCACCAAACTCACGCAAAAAAAATCAACTGAGGCACACTCCCTGACGCAAACATCTTACCCACATACTTACATTTACCCGCACACTCACTCGCGCAATTTTTTCCCCCAATTTTTTATGAACTTCTATTCGGGGTTTTCTAAATTTCGATTTTACTTTTTTCAACATTCACTTGGGCTTTTCTAAATTTCAATTGGGCTTTTGTAATTTTTTATATAAAGTTTGTGAATTTCAATTCGACTTTTTTGAATGCGAGTATTTTCTGAATTTCTATGCGTATTTTCTGAACTTCTATTAAGCTTTTCTAAATTCTAATTGAGCTTTTTTGAATTCCAATATGAATTTTAATTGTGCTTGTCTAAAATTAATTTGAGATTTACTAAATTTCAATTGGTGTTTTCTGAATTAACTTTATGACTTTTTTAATTTCATTTGGCCATTTCTGTATTTAATTGATATTTCTTGGGGTATTTTTAATTTAAGTTAAGCTTTTCTGAATTTTAATTGAGCTTTTTCAAATTTCAATTGAGCTTTTACGAATTTTAATTGCGATTTCCAGAAATTCAATTGAACTTTTATAATTTTCATTTTGGGCTTTTCTAAATTTTAATAATAATATTTTTTACCCTAAACCACTTGTTATACAGGATTTAATGTAATTTTGCGGATGCGATTTTGGAATTTCTATTGATATCAATTTAAATTTTATATGTGTATTCTAAGAATTAGGTGATGAAAATTTGAGGTCATTCGCATTATAATCGGTAATGATAATCGGTAAATTCATATTTTGATGAACTGAACTGAACACGAGTATCAAAAAATTTTTAACTCCGGTCTAACGATTTTCGAGATCTCGCTATTTGAAATTAAAGAAAAAACGGCAACTATTTCCTACGGTTAGGATATTTAAAAACAAGTAAGAAAATTATAGTCGGTCAAGACCAACCATATAATACCCTACACCAGACTTTCCCGAAAAATGGGTTCCTAGTTCAAAAGTGGGCCGATTAGATATATATTTTGGCAAATATTTAATAAGTGTAAAAAACCCTTACAAATTAAATTTGAGTGAAATAGGTTTCGATTTGTTGCCAATAATCAGCTTTAAGTGAATATCGGGCGAAATTTTCACATGGGGCCTAAGTCCAAAAATGGTCCGATGGTAATCAGATTTGATAAGGTTGTTAAAGTGCGCGTTTGACATACACAAACAAAATTTTAATAAAATATTTTCTATTTTCATGTAATTTGAGAGATTTATGTGAAAATCGGAAAGGTGGTTTGTATGTGAGCACAAAACACGTTTACCTGCCAATTTTCGAAACGATACCTATTAAAGTACGGTTATTAGAGTCATTTGACCCAAAATTAAAGAGGACCTTTGTATGGGGGCTAGGTCTAAATATGGACCGATTGTTTCCAATTTCAATAGGCTTCGTCCTTGGTCCAAAAGAGGCTTAAGTTTCAAATTTCAAGTCAATTGGTTAAAAATTACGACCTGTATCGTGTTGAAACCGTTTACATGGACAGACGGACAGACGGACGGACGGACGGACATCGCTAAATCGACTCAAAAAGTGATTCTGAGTCGATCGGTATACTTAAATGTGGGTCTAGGACCAATATTTCGGGTAGTTACAAACATCAGCACAAACTCATTATACCCTGTATCACAGAGTGGTGTAGGGTATAAATATAATTTTATTCGACCTTTTGTATAATATAAAGAAATGATGCCTCGAGCTCGAGTATTTTTATTTCTTAAGTGGAAAAAAATTTTGAGATTTGATAAAATTTCTTAAACAAGAAAAACCGCCATTTTCGGAAATTTGTGGACAAAATTTAAATGGTGATATATCGAAATTTTGATATTCGTATTTCGAATGCCTGATAAAATAAAAACAATGTATTGAGAGATATTTATTTGTTAAAATTTTCATTTTTAAAAATCCAAAATTTTTTTTTACTTCTAAAAGTCCAAAACTTTGATCGAAAGGCGCGAAGGAATTGAATAAGATTTGGCTCAAATTTATTTTAAATGGAAGTTCGTCTCAAACTCTATGAAAGGGTGAAGATAAAGAAATTTATATATTTTTTTTTTTAATTTATTGAATAGGAAAAAGCCGCCATTTTTTGCAATATGCAAATAGCAATATCTCGAAAACCGTTTGACCGATATTTTTTTTTTTTATATTTGTGTTCAGCGCATCAAAATCAATATATGTGATGTGCCAAAACACATATTTTTTATTTTTTATACCCTCCACTCTAGTGATAGAGGATATATATAAGTTTGTCATTCCGTTTGTAACGCCTCGAAATATTGGTCTAAGACCCCTTAAAGCCGATCTAGCGATGTCCGTCCGTCTGTACGTCTGTCTGTCTGTTGAAAACACGCTAACTTTTGAAAGACTTTACGGAGGCTCCAGAAGTTTAGCATATATGTTGGGAATTTACCTGGTCAGGTTGGTATTGCAATCCAGCAAAATCGGTCCAGTGGTTCAAAAGTTATGAGCAAAAGACTGAATTTCGGCAAGGGTTTTTCGTGAATTTACGAGATAAAAAACACGCTAACTTTTGAAAGGCAATTCTGAGGATGCTGAAGCATGGCATATATATTTTTTGTTCCCCAGACCTGGTTCGTATTGAATTTTAGCCAAATCGGCAAAACCGTGAATATCAGATTAGTTTCACCTTAAATTCACGTGTTGAAACCCCGTTAAACATGTTTTAAAAACATTGGTAAGTCACAAAAATATTTTACAACGTATTTTTGTCTCTCAAATATATTCTTACACTAAAAAAAAATACACTCAAAAAAAAATTTACACTCAGAAAAAAATTTAGTAAAATATTTTTTTTTTCAAAAATTACTTTAAAAAAAAGTTTTTTTACACAAAATAAAATATTTCTTATCAAAAATTTTATTTTTTCACGTTTGATAATTTACTATCACTTAAAATGGGAGTTGTGGAGGGTATTCATAGATTTGGCAAAGTCGAATTTAACTTTTCTTCTTGTTTTTTTTTAATTTTCAAAACTCCAAAACTTTGAGTTTCTGGCGGCACTGGTTAATAAAGTCCGACTTGCTGAAAATTTATACCACATAAGTTTTAGGCCTAGAAGAATACAAATTTATTCGGACGTTTAAAATCGGAAGAAAAGCTTTTTTCCATACATACAAATAAATGCTGCTTCAATGTGTCACCCTATTTAAAATGTATGTTTATTTATACTAAAATTTTAGTGAAATTTAGCTAAACCTCGGTATTAAAATTTATTCTCCAAATACAAGGTTTTTATGTAAATTCTTTTTTTTTTAGCCTTTTTTTTTCATTGAATTTCAACAGTATTTGTTTTTGGTAATTGAACCCATTAATGGTAGTGTATTTGATTTTTTATTTGTTCATTTATTTGTCAATTCTCTAACCGACTTAATGGTATTGGATGTATAGTTGATGTTATCGACTACAGCAAAAAAAAACTAACAGAAACAACATTACAAATAAAATTGGGTTAACAGAAGGGTGAATCAAAATAGAACACAATAGAGATGATAGAACGAAAGCAACATTTCTTTTATCAAAGTGATAAAATGTTAATTCATCAAAGTTTTTTTGCAAATTATAAAAAATATTTAGTTTTGTGTTTTATTAACTCACGACTGCTATTTATTTGCCCCTAACTGTTACTAAATCTCCAATTTAAACACAAAACAAAAATGGATTTAAATATTTAGTTCACTGAATTTTAAAATATAGCAACAACAAAAAATAAACAAATATCGATTGATTGCATAATTTTGGGGTAAACGATAATACAAAAATTAAAGCATACTTTTGGGATAAAAACTAATTTGTTTCAATTAGTGGTTTTTTTAAGTAAATATGGTTGAAATATTTTTTTTTGTTTGCAAAAAGTTTTAAAAATTTATTTAGTTTGTTATAAACTAGTTCTTTTAAAATTTTTTAAAATCCCTATTAATATTATAAATCTGATTGTTGGTTTGTCTGTCTGTCTGTCTTTCTGTCTGTCTGTCTGTCTGTTCCGCAATAAGTACAGAACGGCTTAACCGATTTTCATGAAATTTTCACCACAGATAGTACTAACCGAGGCGGGAACTATAGGGCACAAGCGAACGCGATCGGACAAATGGGCGTAAAATGCCACGCCCCTTTGTACCATGCTAAAGCTATATCTGCCTGTCAGACAATAACGGAAAAACGACTGAACCGATTTTCATGAAAGTTTCACTACAGATAGTACTAACCAAGGCGGGAACTATAGGCAATAAGCGACCGCGATCGGAAAAAGGGGCGTAAGATGCCACGCCCCTTTGTACCATGCTAAAGCTACATCTGCCTGTCCGGCAATAACGGAAAAACGGCTGAACCAATTTTCATGGAATTTTCACCACAGATAGTACTAACCGAGGCGGGAACTATAGGCATTAAGCGACCGCGATTGGACAAAGGGGCGTAAAATGCCACGCCCCTTTCTACCATGCTAAAGCTATATCTGCCTAGCAGACAATAACGGAAAAACGGCTGAACCGATTTTCATGAAATTTTCACCACATATAGTACTAACCGAGGCGGGAACTATAGGCCATAAGCGACCGTGATCGGAAAAAGGGGCGTAAAATGCCACGCCCCTTTGTACCATGCTAAAGCTATATCTGCCTGTCCGGCAATAACGGAAAAACGGCTGAACCGATTTTCATGAAATTTTCACCACATATAGTACTAACCGAGGCGGGAACTATAGGCCATAAGCGACCGCGATCGGAAAAAGGGGCGTAAAATGACACGCCCCTTTGTACCATGCTAGAGCTTTATCTGCCTGTCCGGCAATAACGGAAAAACGGCTAAACCGATTTTCATGAAATTTTCACCACCGATAGTACAAACCGAGGCGGGAACTATAGTTCAGAAAAAATGGGCGTAAAATGCCACCTTTGTACTAAACAGAAACTATGTCTGCCTGTTCCGCAATCACTGAAACTGATTTAACCGATTTCACAGAAATTTTTACCACAGATACTACTAACCGAGGCGAAAACTATGAGCCACAATAGAGGGCGATCGAAAAAAGGGGCGTAAAATGCCACGCACATTTTTGTTACACTGAAAGCTATTTCTGCCTTTTCCGCAATTACGCTTAAACATCTAACTTGATTTTTATGAAATTTTCACCACAGATATTATTAACCGAAGCGAAAAGTATGATCCACAATAAAGGGCGATCAAAGAAAGGGGGCGTAAAATTCCACGCCCCTTTGTATTACATTGAAAGTTATTTCTTCCTGTTTCGCAATCACGCATAAACGGCGGAACCAATTTTAATGAAGTTTTTACCAAAGATAGTATGTTCTAACCGAGCCGGAAACTAAAAATTATAATAGAAATAATGTCGCGCCCCTTTTTACTATACTGAAAGTTTTTTCTGCATGTTCCGTAATCATGCTTAAACAACGATACCGATTTAAAAAAATAAATAAAATAGCACGCCCCTTTTTATTTAATTGAACGCTATTTCTGCCTGTTCCGTAATCTAGCATAAACTGCTAAACCGATAGCATGAAATTTTTACCACAGATAGTAAGTACTTACCTAGGCGGGAACCATAGAGAAACATAGAGGCGAAGGTGAAAGAAAAAACAATATTGCTAACTTTTTCTAATTTCTCACGCGTACGTTGTCGATGTGAATTCACCACACAATACATGTTTACAAGTCGTACTTTGACAACAAATACATGCATACAAGTTGTACTTTGACAACTTAGTTTTTGACACCTTCGCCTCTATGTATACTCTATGGCGAGAACGATTAAAATAGAGCACGTTTGGACAAAGGGGCGTAAATTGACACGCGCCTTTTTACTATACTGAAAGTGTTTCTGACTGTTCCTTAATAACGTTAAAACGACTAAACCGATTTTAACAACATTTTTTCCATAGATAGTACTAACAGAGGCGGGCACTTTAGTATGTGTCAACTGCCACGCCTTTTGCAATGTACTGAAAGTTTATTCTGCCTTTCCATAATCACGTTTAAACGGTTATTATAATTTTTACGACAGTTAGTTAGTACTTATTGAGGCGGAAACTATAGACACGTCCAGACAGAGGCGTGAATTGCCACGTCCCTTTGCAATACATTTAAATTTATTTCGGCCCGATCCGTACACACGCGTTGACGGTGAAACCAATTTTAATTAAATTTTCACCACAGATGGTATTTACCGTGGCGATCGGGAAACGGGGCTTAAAATGCCGCACCCCTTTGTATTAAATTAAAAAATATTTTTTCCTGTTAAACGATATGCCATATTAGCCCGCGATTAGACAAATGGGAGTAAAATGCCACGTCAATTTGTTATATACAGAACGCTATTCCAACTCCTATAAACACTACTGTTAGAACTAACTGAGTGCGAATTATTTGCTATATCAGAACCTGAAAACAGTTGAGCCAATTTAAATGAAATTTCCAACACAAATTGTGATATAGCCAATATTAAACAGCAATTGATAACAAGTAGAAAAGTTAAATTCGACTTGGCCGAATCTATGAATACCCTCCACAATGCCCTTTTTAAGTGATAGTAAATTTTCTAACGTGAAAAAAATAACATTTTTGGTTAGAAATATTTTATTTTCTGTAAAAAAACTTTTTTTTATTAATTTTTGAAAAAAAAAATTACTAATTTTTTTTTTTGAGTGTAAAATTTTTTTTGAGTGTATTTTTTTTGTTTTAGTGTAAAAAAACTTTTTTTTATTAATTTTTGAAAAAAAAAAAAAAATAATTTACCAATTTTTTTTTTGAGTGTAAAATTTTTTTTGAGTGTAAACTTTTTTTTGAGTGTATTTTTTTTTTTTGTTTTAGTGTAAAAATATTTTTGTGTGACAAAAATACCTTTTAAAATATTTTTCTGACTTACAAATGTTTTTAAAACATGTTTAACATGTTTTCAACACGTGAATTTAAGGTGAAACTAATCTGAAATTTACGGTTTTGCTAATAACTTTTGAACCACTGGACCGATTTGGCTGAAATTTAAAACGACCCGGACCAGAGGAACGGTAAATATATATGCCACACTTCAGCACCCTAAGAATTGCCGTTCGAAAGTTACCGTGTGTTTTATCTCGTAAATTCCAGAAAAACCCTTGCCGAAATTCACGCAATTGCTTATAACTTTTGAACCACTGGACCGATTTCGCTGGATTGCAATACCAACCTGACCAGGTAAATGTCCAACATATATGCTAAACTTCAGGAGCCTCCGTAAAGTCTTTCAAAAGTTAGCGTGTTTTCAACAGACAGACAGACAGACAGACAGACAGACGGACAGACGGACGGACGGACGGACGGACGGACGGACGGACGGACGGACATCGCTAGATCGTCTTAAAATCGATCGAGGATCATGAATATATATACTTTATGGGGTCCTAGACCAATATTTCGAGGTGTTACAAACGGAATGACAAACTTATATATACCCTCTATCACTAGAGTGGAGGGTATAAAAAGGCATATAATGGAACGCATCTTTGTACTTTAGTAAGAGTTATGTCTGCTGAGAAAATTTAGTTGCAATTTTCTTCACGTGCTAATCAATAGGGGAACTATATATAGGTCACATGAGACCAAAATTGAACTAAATGCGTTAAGTGCCACACCCACTTCAACTACAGTGAAAGTTTTGCCTTTATTGATGTTTTCACTACATAAAGTTCTAACCGCGGAGGGAACTATAGGTTCCTTTTAAAAGCCATTAATGAAATACATTAATATTAGGTTTGTTCCCATGACGGAGGAACACTTACACACCATGTTCCCGACGCTAAGCAAAATCGAAAAAAAATCGATCAAACCTCATGAGTAGGTTTATATTCACCAGTGAAAAGTCACAAAGAAGTAAATAAATTGACTAATAAAAAACTCATTCATTACATAATATTTTTTTAACCCGGGCAACGCCGGGTGCAAAACAGCTAGTATTTCTATATATTTCACAATTTTTTCTTTTTCCAAATTAAAAACAGGTCAAGTGCATTGATAATTTACATTGTTATTAAAAAAAATATATAACAATAACGTTTTGTATTTCATTATTACATTCTGTAATCAAATGTTTTAAACAAAGAAATTTTATTAAATATGTTTGGTATTTGTTTATATATCGGCCATTCCATGAAAGAACGGCCAAAATTTGACCTCGGGTCATCCGATTTTTATAAAACTTTTTTTTCAAGAACTCTAAGGAGGCCTTAAGAGATTTTAGTTTGCGGTTTAGAAAAATTCTGAAAACATTCGAGTTTATTCGCGATTTTCATATTTTGAAAAATCAAAAAAATTAAAAACATGGTCAACTTTGTAGATGCATATCTTGGGCAATTCTTAATGGATCGTTGTTATTGAAAATGAGTTAGAAAGGCAATATTGTCTTATTTTACAATATTGTTTTACAAAAAATATTTTAAATTCAAAAATGCATTTTGTATGCAATTGCATTTTCTAAATGCATTTTTTAGGTCAAAGGGCCTCTTCGATTTATTTTCTGTTTTGTACTTAATAAAATATGTAATTTTTACTAAAGACCTGTATTTATACTTTTTTGTGTCTCGTAGTTGTTATATTTTAAAAATTTTTTTAAAGAAAACGCTTAGATTTTTTTCACACAAATATTTAAATTATTTTTATTTTTTTTGCGTTTTTTTCGTTATTTTTTAGTTTGATTGTATTAGTACGCCATAGGACGAAAAAAAAGTGCTTTATATGAACACTGTGTGTATATTTTAAACTTTTTTTAGCAAGCTGAACACTTGCGCGTCCCGAATTCGGCTTTTTTTCGAATTTGAAAATGCTTGCCCCCCTAAATGATAGGGATTTAGAACCCTTTTACGGGAAAAATAACAAAAACCATTTTGGACAAAAAAAAAAAAAAACAGTTGGCTACTAAAGATAGCACTCTTCGTGCATTTTCAAAAAAAAAAAAAAATCTGTTGTAAAAAATTGACTCAAGACATGTTTAAACATTATTTAGCTCACAAGTAGATTTAATAAATTTTTCAACTTATTTCACACTACTTTGGAAAAACACAAATATATTTATTGGCGTTTTTCGCGAAAACGCGAATTGATCTAAAAAACTGGGAGACACGTGTATTTTATTTTCAGCTCTACTGTCAGAATTTTTCGGTCTGGTCCATGTGTACAAAAGTGTGTCGGACGGTGTAATAAAACACTGTAATTTTTACTTGCAGAAATATTTTTTTTCGCGAAAAATATATTTTTATGTGAACGTTTTTTTTATTTAAATTTACGACATCTACCAGCAAAATTACTACGTATTCGCGAAAAATTTTTTAACTTGGTCAAATTTAAAAATTATGTAGGTACACTTTGCGGACTTTCCTTGTAAATTACAGGAAAACCCAACGATAGAATTCAATTCTGATGGCGAATACAGGAGGTCAAAATATATAAAAATTACACTCAAAGAACTGTAAAAAAATTTGTCATAAAAGTTCGTCCAATGGAACTTTTTAATGAAGTTTTCATAAATATTAAGAAAATTTTCATAAATATAATGAAATGTTTCATAAATACTACGAATATTTATAAAACATTTCATAAATATAATGAAACAGTTTCATTGGACGAACTTTTATGATGAGTTTCATTATATTAATGAAGCTTTTTCTTTGTGTGTAGTGGATCTGGTTTTTGGGTCAGAACCTTTTTACATTTTTTAAATGTATACACCCAAAAAAAAATGTGGGTAATTAATACTAAAAATTTAACTAATTTTAGTCCAAAAGGACCTAGTGCAGAAATTGGTAACCAATACTAAAATTTTTAACTAATATTAGTCAAAACCAGTAAAAATTACTAATTTTAGTACTTTAAAGATACTAAAATTAGTAACCAATTAGTAGATTTGGGTACAATATCACTTACTAAACCTTTTACTGTAGAATTATTTTGAGTGTAATAACAGTATAACACTGTAATTTTTATTTGCGGAAATTTGATTTTTAGCGACATTTTTTATTGTATTTTTTAATTTTGATATTTATGTTTGAAAATGTTTTAAATACGGAAGGTGACAGAAAAAAAAAACTTTCGAAAAAAAATATTTTTTCTCTCTCTCAAAAAAAAAAAAAAAATAATGCATCTTTTAATTTTAAATATATTTATTCGAGTTTTTTAAATTTAAATTTAAAAATTATCCCAAAAGTATAAAAATATCGTTTTTATGGCACATTAGCATACAAATTGCAAAAGTCGCGGATATCACGAAGCGGCTAACAAATTATTAAATTTAGCATACTCGAATTTGGTTTACCTTGCTGGTATAATTTTCGACTTATACAATCCAATTTAAAAACAATGAAAAAAAAAAAAATTGAAAAATTGTGAACAAATTTCAAGTTTTGTAAGGAAAAAATACAAGTGATTAAAAAAAAAAAAATAATTTAAATATTTTAACTGCGAGACCCAAAATACTATAAATGCAGGTCTTCAGTAAAAATGTTATATTTTGATTAACATGAAAGATAAAAAAAATCGATGAGGCCCTTTGACTTAAAAAATGCATTTTAAAAATGCAATTGCATAAAAAATGCATTCTACAGTTCAACATTTTTTTTTTACTATAATATTGTAAGAGTAGACGATATTGGCAATTAAACTCATTTAAAATGATAAAAATGCATAAAGAATTGGCTGAGATATTAATTTACAAAGTTACCCACTTTTTCCAATTTGTTGATATTTCAAAAAATTAAAAACGCGAATAAAATCGAGGGTTTTTTAAATTTCTATAAACTGAAAACTGAATTCTCTTAATGGCTCCTTAGAGTTCCTACAAAAAAAGTTTTGTGATATTCAGACGACCCAAGGTCAAAAAATGCCCATTTTTGGCCGGTCTTTCCTGGAATGGCCGATATATATTTTTACAATTTTACCTTCACCAGAATTTGTATAACAAACAAACAAAAAAAAACACATGGCTTTCATTTGGGACTTGTATTTTTTATATTTAATTTTTTTTTTATTAAAATATGCACTTAAATTGCACTTATTGTTATTTCAAAATGCACTTGAGTACTTTTATAAAATAAATCTTTTTTTTTTTGTTATTTTTGTTTCAAATTTTTACATGGAATGCCAAACAAAAACATCAATTAAATGAATACAAAATATTTTTGCCATGAATTATGGCAAAAAAAATGGAAATTTAAATATTTATAACCATATTTATCACACTAACCTAAAATATATTGCAAAAAAAATAATTTATATTTTATCTAAAAAAGAAATTTTAGTCTATAAATTTATATGCTACAAACAAAAATGTGTGTTTTCCATATAAAAGTACTGACCTTATTTTTTTGGGGAAAGAACTACTTATAAACAAATATTTGAAAATATCAAATAGATTTTAAAGTGAAACCTAAAGTGAAAATGATGTAAAGAGAAGTTGCAATAACTTGATCCCAGGAATACTATTAAAAATCCCAGGAATACTAACAAAAAAAAGATAATTTCAAACCAATTTACTAAAAAAAATTAATTTTGAAAAAAAAAAAAATTGCTGAAAAAAAAAATCGCAGAAAACAAGTTTTTGGTGAAAAAATTAAATTCCGCGGAAAAAATGTTAGGGTAAAACAAGTGAGAGTGTTAAATTCGGCTGTGCCGAATCTTTTATACCCTCCAAAATGTATAAAAAAATTAAAAAAAAAAATTTTGTCAGGGGGTTTTTTTTTTTGGGTGGGGCGGGGGGTGATGTGGTCAGGGGGGACATTGTGAGCACCTTCCCATCGCGATAAATTTATTTAACAAAAATACAAAAAAACAAGTGAAAAAAGTTTATTTTTTCAGAGGTTGGTTCAGTTCTTCAAGAGGGAACTTTTTTAGTATTTTTAGTATTTTATTTATTTCATTTTCTATAACCTAGCCTATTGGCCATAATCGGTTACTAATTTCTACTTACAAAAATTTGTACTTAAAAAAGTAATTAATATAAAAACAAAAATATGAACACAGAAGAACTTATAAGTATGTATATATAAATATAAATAATAGGCATAAACCAATTATTAAAAAATAAAAAAATAAAGAGAAGCAAAAATAGCAATTAACCAATCCCAAGGTAGTTTAAATGTTAAAATATAAAAAATATGTAAATGCTTTAATTTGTAACCAATCTAGATAAAAAAAATATATATATTCATCATGTTATAAAACATCATTATGCTACATTACATCAAATAGTTTTTTCCTGAATGTATCAGCGGAAAAATCAAACGTTTTTAATGTTTCCGGCAATTTATTGAATACACGAGCTACTCGAACATGGAATGAACGCTCCAAAAGCGGAGTCAATTTAGGAATTTTTAACTGTTTATTCCTCACAGATCTACCAAATTGAAAAAATTCTACTAAATACACAGGTGTTCCTAATTTATAAACTTTATAAAAATGTAAAAGATTTCTTATTCTTATATATTTCATAAGTGAACACCCCAAAAATTTTGATACAAATGGCGAAATATGCTGGCGAATCCGGAGAGAATAAAGATATCTCATAACCCTATTGAAAGCCAAATTAATTTTTTTCATAACGTAACCCAAAGATCCAGAGTACAACTCTAAACAGTATAAAAATATTGGCATTAATAAACCATGAACAACTCTTGTCTTAACATGCAAAGGCAACATTAAGTTAAGACTATACAACTTTCTCAAAGTAAAATTCACTTTGGATACTACAGAATTAACATGACTTTCAAAACTTAATTTAGCATCAAGAATTACCCCCAGGCACTTAAGTTTATCAACGAACTCAATTAATTTACCATCTATATAAATTGTAAAGTTATTTACGCGACCATTACTAAAAAACAAAGCTTTCGTTTTGCTAGAATTGACACAAAGTCTATTAGTGGACATCCAACTACATAACAATTTGACTGTGTAGTCAATCATATTCTGCATAACATCAGGAAATTGTTTTTCACCCCTGAACAAAAGTTGCACATCATCTGCAAACGAAAACGGGACACACATATTACACTCCAATTTGCTAAACAGATCATTGATGAACATTATAAAAAGTAGCGGCCCAAGAACAGACCCTTGAGGAACTCCACTTAACACTGGAAGCATTCCAGAAGATTTACCATTACTGAAAACGTACTGCATTCTACCAGAAAGATAAGACGACACCAACTTACAAGCAGTATTAGAAAGACCAAAAAAAGTATGCAGCTTTTGAACTAAAAGAGTATGATTGACTCTGTCAAACGCCTTGGCCAAATCCAGAGACAACAAAACACAATCCCCTTTATTACAAATATTTTTCCTAACATTGTCAGTTAGACCAACAAGCAACGAAGTGGTACTTCGATTACACCTGAATCCAGATTGACAATCATGAAGTAACTGATTGTCATCAATATGCTTAATTAACTGCTTTTTCAAAAGATGTTCAACCATTTTAGACAATATTGGAAGCATCGACATGGGCCTTAAATTATCACCAACACTAATATTATTGTTTTTCTTTATTGGTACGATTTTGGCAACCTTCCACAGTATTGGAAAATTTGACGTTGTCAATATCGTATTCACCAAATGCAATATATGGTCACCAATGATAGGTATTATCATTTTGATGAACTTAAGCGCAAATCCATCATAACCCACCGCCTTAGATTTGATTAAATTAAAAGCCGAAACCATTTCAAACAAATCAACTGACCGAAAAGAAAAACCATCACTATTAAAATTAATAACTTCACCACCATGATTATTAGTTATATCCTGATTAGAAAAAAATGCATTATTTATAATGTCTGGGTCAATATTTTCAATATGATTCGTATTATCCACAACTCCATTACTATTCAAAATTGACCAAATCTCCTTATTAGATTTATTGTTAAAAATCTCCCCATGAGCCCTTCTTTTAAATTTACGAATAACTGATTTAGTCCGATTTCTACATCGACAAAAAGCTTTCCAATTTGCATCAGATTTATCACGCAAATACGCGCAATAAGCGAGATCCCTAAGAGAAATTTGATGTTGTATTTCCGAACATTTAAACCAGCTGTCAGCATTATTTTGAATCATCCGCTTCTTTAAAGGAACAATTGAATGCATAAAATGCAAATTATTATTCAAAATCATTAACTGATCATCAACATTATTAGTCAAATACATATCAGTAAAGTTACACTCTAACGCCTTAACCTCCATAGATCTAATAGCCACTGCATCATAATCATAAAACTCATAAAACAACCTGTTATCCGGCTGTAAAATGCCAAGTGACACAAAAACAAACGAATGACGAGTTATACCAGGACATTGTAATTGATTGGAATGCCTTATTAACTCAGGCGATGATACCAAAAAATAATCCAGTAACGAAGTCGTGTTATACTGAACATCAAAATGCGTAGGCATAGAATTATGAACAGGAGAAATATTTAATCTACCACAAATGTCTCGTACTCTTGAGCACTTAACTGGATCAAATAAATTGTTATTAAAGTCTCCCATAATAACAATATTCGAATAACGCACCAATAAATCAGACACCTGCCTTTCAAATGTGGTGAAGTCACCATGAGGAAGATAAACAGTCCCCACTAGAAGTTTATCATTCCCAAAACTCAGCTCCACAAAAATACATTCCGCAATTCTGTAATTATCACCAATAAAAACCACCTTATGTTTAATAGTTTTTGAAACAAAAAGTGCCACGCCCCCAGCCCTGCCGGTTGGCCGATCATTTCTGTGACACACATAACCAGAAATATCAATAACACTGGTAGAAATAGCAGGCTTTAGCCATGTCTCACTCACACCAAACACATGCAAGAAACCACCCTCCAAAAGACTCTTTATCTCACTAAACTTTGAAGAATTTGGTTTTAAATTAAAGCTGGTACAGTTTAAATGACCAACATTAAGATTATGTTTTAAGTTACCTAATTGGGATCGGAGAAAACTATTATCACTTCTAACAGGACCTAAATTTTGCCTCAAATTCATTTTAATATAAAATGTTGTAAAATATGTAAACGGTATCAAGAAAATATTTGAAAAAAGAGAAAACATAATAATTAATTTTAACAAATATGTGAAAATTAAAAAAAAAACACGGCAAAAAAGCATGAAAATCAGTCTTTAATTCATTGATTTATCCAAGCAGAAAATTGTCACAAACGATTCAAGCCATTACTACTGGCAAAATTTTAAATTCACACTCAGAAAATTATGTAAGTGAAATCAACTGAAAATGTCAGTTTAAAAAAAAAAAGAAAAACAACTCTGTAAACTACTTTATCAGTTAAAGCAACTAACAACTTACATTTGTATTCAAATGTACGTTGTTTAATATGTAGTAAAAAAAAATTTTGACACATGTAGTAAGAACCACTACCAAAAAAGTAAAATGAATTACAAAACTTAAAAAATAAGCATTTAAAATGATTTTAGTTATCAAAAAATATACTTAAAAAAAAATAGAACATTTTTCCAAAAAAATTTTCTAATTTTTTGTTCTTCTTGAAGAACAAAATTTTTCTAATTTATTCCTTTTTTAACTTTTTTCCTCTTTTAACCTTCTTAAAAATGCTTGTGAAAAAAAAATAATGAAAATTATTTTTTCCTATTCATCTTTAAAAAAAAAAAAAACATTGAAAATGTTCCTGAGATAAAATACATTACAGCACTTTTTCATTAGTTGTTAAAAAAAAAAACAGTCGCTTGACACCTCTCATTCAAAAACAACTGACTTTGTAGTTGAAAACAACTAATACTGTAAAATCAACAACTAATATGTAGTAACTTACACAATTCTCTGAGTGCATTAATAAAATGAATCATAAAAAAAATAATCAAAAATCTGCTTATATAAAACTTTGAATTAGATAAATATACATGAATCTATAAATAGCAACGACATAACCTATGTAAGTAAACCATCGCCAAAATTTGAAATTTTTTCCCCCTGAGCCGATTTTACCCATTCGCGAACTTAACCTGCCTATGACCATGAGACATATTTGTGCCGAACTTCAGGAGTCTAGCTATTTTATTTTGGACTGCATTGTGTTATCTACAGACAGACGGACGGAAAGACGGACGGACATTCACAGAACGTCTTAGAATCGATCATAGATCAATAATATAAGTATATACTTTATGAGGTCCCCGACCAATATTTCGATGCGTTACAAACGGAATGACAAAGTGAGTATACCCCCATACTGTGGTTGGAGGGTATAAAAATATGTTTGTACTTTTTAAAAATCCCTTCGGTATACAATTCTATTCCCATATGTCAACCAGCACCCAAATTATATCAATTTTAATTTGGCCGTAATCGTAATTTTTTAGACAGACGGACAGACAGTGATGGGTGTCAGTGGGGGACGTTGGGAGCATCTTCCCATCCCGATAAATATACCAAATGTTTCATTTATTTAACAAAAATACAAAAAAACATGTAAAAAAAGTGTATTTTTTCAGAGGTTGATTCAGTTCTTCAAGGGGGAACTTTTTTCCCCCTGGGCCGATTTTGCCCATTTACGAACTTAACATGCCTAGGACCATAAGACATAATCGTGCCAAATTGCAGGAGGCTAGCTCTTTTATTTTGGACTGCATCGTGCCATCTACAGACAGACGGACGGACGGATCAATAATATATATGGGGCATTCCATGTGAAATCGGACACTTTGAAAAAGTTATTTTTTTTAGATTTTCCCAATTTTTCTACAGTTTTTAGTACCTTTCGAAAACTCCTTCGTGGTAAATTTTCAGATTTTTTTGATGACCCGTTCAAAAGATATCGAATTTTTAAAAATTGGTAGTTTGTTCCTTTACTCAAAATTCTTTTAATCATAACTTCTTCAATAATGGTCCAAATTTCAAATTTTTTTTTTCAAAATTTTTGTTTTTTTACGTACTTTCTAAAAAAAAATCCCAAAAAATTCTTAAAAGCGCTCTAGTATGCGATTTTTAAGTTTTATAATTTAAATCTCATTTTTGAAAATGTTTGTACTCTTCGATTTTTTTGAAATTTTTTTGTGTAAAACTTATATCAATTCTATAAATTTTTTGCCCAGGAAGATCGTGGGATAACGATTATTTCTATTTTTTAAAATTTTTTGAAAAAATTTTATTGTAATTTTCCAATCTTAAAATCACTTCTACTGCTCCAATGGTGCGTCATAGAGGGGTCCTTTATAAGACCGACCCCCATTAATTTTTACGTCTTAACATTTCTTTGGAACAAACTAATACCCTATCTCCAATTTCTAAGGGGGCTCCCACACAAAACGACATTTTTTAAAATTTGTTCCAACCGCTCTAACTGCCCAAATAGTGCCCTTAGAGCAACAAAACGTATGACCGACCCACAATATTTTTTTAGTGCAAACATTTTCTCTGAACACACCTACCCTTTATCTTTAACTGTTAAGGCGGTCCCCATACAATTTTTTTTATTTTTGTAAATTTGTTTTATTTAATCAGCTTCTACCGGTCCAATGGTGCGTCCGAGAGGGGTCATTATTGAGACCGACCCCAATTTATTTTTACCCTACAACATTTTTTCAAAACATACCGACGCCCTATCTCCACTCCATAAGTAGGCTCCCATACAAATAACAGTTGGAGAAAATTTTATAAAAATGTAATTTTGTATGGGAGCCTACTTAGGGAGTGGAGATAGGGCGTAGGTATGTTTTGAAAAAATTTTGTAGGGTAAAAGTAAATGGGGGTCGGTCTCACTAATGACCCCTCTCGGACGCACCATTGGACCGGTAGAAGCTGATTAAATAAAACAAATTTACAAAAAATAAAAAAAATTGTATGGGGACCGCCTTAACAGTTAAAGATAGAGGGTAGGTGTGTTCAGAGAAAATGTTTGGACTAAAAAAATATTGTGGGTCGGTCATACATTTTGTTGCTCTAAGGGCACTATTTGGGCAGTTAGAGCGGTTGGAACAAATTTTAAAAAATGTCGTTTTGTGTGGGAGCCCCCTTAGAAATTGGAGATAGGGTATTAATTTGTTCCAAAGAAATGTTAAGACGTAAAAATTAATGGGGGTCGGTCTTATAAAGGACCCCTCTATGACGCACCATTGGAGCAGTAGAAATGATTTTAAGATTGGAAAATTACAATAAAATTTTTTCAAAAAATTTTAAAAAATAGTAATAATCGTTATCCCACGATCTTCCTGGGCAAAAAATTTGTACCCGAGTAAAAATAATTTAATATGATCTTATATACTTTTATATAGTCATATTATTTAATATATGATCATGTGTGACACTATGTATTGCAAGATAAATTTATATAATAAATTTTGATATGGGATTTTATTAAGATATCGCCATACATAACTATATGTTGCAACATCTGGTCCCATGCATCATTTAAAATTTCTAAGTGTTTTATATAAAATTTTATATGCCTCCATTATTTTTTAATATTTTCAAAGTGTTTTATATAAAATTTCATATGACTTCACATTTTTTTATTTTTCTAAGATTTTTCAAAGCACCACTTTTTTTATAACGAATATTTTCTAAGTGTTTTATATAAAATTTTATATGACTCCATTTTTTAAATTTTTTCAAAGTTTTTTTCAAGGAACATTTTTTTTATCGAAAATATTTTCTAAGTGTTTTATATAAAATTTTATATAACTCCATTTTTTCAAATTTTTCTAAGTTTTTTCCAAGGACAAATTTTTTTGAAAATATTTTCTAAGTGTTTTATATAAAATTTAACATGACTCCATTTTTTGAAATTTTTCTAAGTTTTTTTCAAAGAACAACTTATTTTTATTATTTTAATTTTTCAACTTTTTATTAAAAACTAAAAAAAAAACATCCGATTTCTAAAATTGTATAAATTTTAATATAATTGGATATAATTTTATATCATTGGATTAGACCAAAACTCGTATCAAAGTCGATATAAAGTTATATAAACTGACTAGCTTACAATCCCGGTACTTCGTTACCGGTTGTATTGAATACCGGATAATAGAAGGATCAGAATTATTCTATCGATTTCAAAAAAATTCCCCTACGTAGTCTTTGTTTTATTTACTTGTGGACGTTTAAGTCTTCCATTTAAAAATATTTCAATGAATAATTTAAACAATATAATTTGAATAACTTTGCTGGTTCGTTATCATGTTCGTTCCGGGGGAAAAATATAATGACAATTTTCGAGCCCTTATGTCGGGATTTTGGATTTTGAGTGAATAAATATTTCAGTGAAAAAAGAAATTGGAATAAAAAAAATATGGAGTAAAAAAAGCTAAACACCAAAAATTTGAGTTGAAAATATCATTCCATATTGTTCCCTGCTCTATTTCATATTGTTCCCCGTTCTACGCCATTTCAATTTCAATTCCATCCCCATCTTCTAAGGTCATTATTATAGGAACAAAAAAAGTACCAAAAGTACACTTTATTACCCCCATTAGAAACGGAATTTAAAAAAAGTACCTCTTCCAGAATGTTTTTTCTTCACCGAAGGATCCTACAATCCATATATCAATTATCTAGGATCATTGTTTCAGCAAATATTAAAAGTACTTTTTATCCCCGTTAAGAATCGGAATTTCCAAAAAGAACTTTTCCCAATCTCTTTTTTCACCGAAGGATTTTACATTCCAAATTTTAAGTTTCTGGGACCATTATATCAGGAAATAAATAAGTACACTTTTTTATTCCTTTTAATCCCTTTATTTTCCGATAGGCGAACCTTACCCAATTTTAAGTTTTTTAAGGTAAGGTAAGGTAAGGTAAGGTAAGGTAAGGTAAGGTAAGGTAAGGTAAGGTAAGGTAAGGTAAGGTAAGGTAATGTAAGGTAAGGTAAGGTAAGGTAAGGTAAGGTAAGGTAAGGTAAGGTAAGGTAAGGTAAGGTAAGGTAAGGTAAGGTAAGGTAAGGTAAGGTAAGGTAAGGTAAGGTAAGGTAAGGTAAGGTAAGGTAAGGTAAGGTAAGGTAAGGTAAGGTAAGGTAAGGTAAGGTAAGGTAAGGTAAGGTAAGGTAAGGTAAGGTAAGGTAAGGTAAGGTAAGGTAAGGTAAGGTAAGGTAAGGTAAGGTAAGGTAAGGTAAGGTAAGGTAAGGTAAGGTAAGGTAAGGTAAGGTAAGGTAAGGTAAGGTAAGGTATGGTAAGGTAAGGTAAGGTAAGGTAAGGTAAGGTAAGGAAAGGTAAGGTAAGGTAAGGTAAGGTAAGGTAAGGTAAGGTAAGGTAAGGTAAGGTAAGGTAAGGTAAGGTAAGGTAAGGTAAGGTAAGGTAAGGTAAGGTAAGGTAAGGTAAGGTAAGGTAAGGTAAGGTAAGGTAAGGTAAGGTAAGGTAAGGTAAGGTAAGGTAAGGTAAGGTAAGGTAAGGTAAGGTAAGGTAAGGTAAGGTAAGGTAAGGTAAGGTAAGGTAAGGTAAGGTAAGGTAAGGTAAGGTAAGGTTATAAAAGGTACCATTATTTCAATAAATTAAAAAAAGTACCAAAGGTACACTTTTTTCCATTTTACCCCCGTAGAGTCAACATTGGCAAAAACCCAGCCTTGGTGAATATTTTTTCCGGGAGGTGAACCTACATTGCAAATTTTTAGTTTCTAGGACCATTATTTAAGAAAATATAAAAGGTACCAAAAGTACAGTTTTTTACCCTTTTTGTCCCCTTGGAATCAACATTGGCAAAAATCCGGTCATACTGGATCTATATTCCGGGAGGTGAACATACAGTCCAAATTTCAAGTCTCTATGACCATTATTTCAGGAGATATAAAAAGTACCAAAAGTACAGTTTTTTACCCTTTTTACCCCCTTAGAATCAACATTGGCAAAAATCCAGCCTCACTGGATCTATATTCCGGGAGGTGAACATACAGTCCAAATTTCAAGTTTCAGTGACCATTATTTCAGGAGATATAAAAAGTACCAAAAGTACAGTTTTTAACCCTTTTTACCCCCTTAGAATCAACATTTGCAAAAATCCGGCCTTACTGAATCTATATTCCAGGAGTTGAACATACAGTCCAAATTTCAAGTCTCTGTGACCATTATTTCAGGAGATATAAAAAGTACCAAAAGTACAGTTTTTTACCCTTTTTGTCCCCTTAGAATCAACATTGGGAAAAATCCGGCTATACTGGATCTATATTCCGGGAGGTGAACATACAGTCCAAATTTCAAGTCTCTATGACCATTATTTCAGGAGATATAAAAAGTACCAAAAGTACAGTTTTTTACCCTTTTTACCCCCTTAGAATCAACATTGGCAAAAATCCAGCCTTAGTGGATCTATATTCCGGGAGGTGGACCTACAGTCCAAATTTCAAGTCTCTAGCTTCAGCGGTTTGGGCTGGGCGATGATGAATGAGTATATAAGTCAGTCAGTCAGTCACATTACTCTTTTATATATCATTGAAAACACGAGAAATCAATAGAAAACGCAATAAATCTGGACTTAGGTTCCTCGATTAACTTTATATTGTGCACACGAATACTCTATGGAGCAATTTGGATAATTGCATTTAGAGTTTAAAAAAAAATTAAAAACTCGCGATTTTTTTAGCGTTTTAAATTTTTCAAAAAATGAAAAAAATGCAAAATGTAGTCAACTTTGAAGAGCTATATTTCCTAAAGCATATATCGGATTTCAATTCTGTTCAATGCATTCGAAAGGTATACCCGTCTTCTTTATAACTAATATTTTTTAAAGAAAAAATTGTGTCTAAAAATGCAGTTTTAAGACAAATGCAATTTAGAAATGCATTTTTCAGAACTTACTACATCTTCGATTTTTAAAAAACCAACATTTTTGAAAAGATTGAAATTTTTACATTAAATATAGCTAAGAAATATTTTGGGACACGCATTCGTGCTATTTAAAACGATTTTATGAAAAATATCTTACTAAATTTTTCATATAAAAAGTTAAAAAAAAAATTTTTTTTAGTATTTTAAAATTTAGTATTACACTGTGACACAATTGAAGGGTCATTTCTTAGGGCCTCAACCAAACCTAGACAGTTTAAAAGTACTTGTGTGTAGTAGTTAAACCCCCAATGGGTTTTGCTCTGTAACGTCTCAAATTTTTTTTATAGCCCACTAAATTTTTAATTTTTTTTCAAAAGGCTTTTGAAAAGAGTCGAAAAAAATATTGTAACTGTTCTTTTGAGCTTAAAATAGTGTTTGGATGTCTTCAATAGAATTTGATGGGGAATTTTTTTCTAGAATATATTAACCCTTTATCTGCCGTATTTATTGGTCATTTATGTAGTTTTCTTAAGAAATGGCTCAAAAGTCTACTAAAGCTTGCGTTTAAAGGGTTAAAATGTTCTACGAATATACTCTGCGTCAAATTTCACTAGGGGTTACTGAAGGCAGAAAGTTCGACTGATATAAGGAAAATGCAGAAAAAAGATAAATTGTGAAGTATCATTCATTTTTTTATATTTTTGCCAGAAATTGTATACAATTGTAACTAACAAATATAGGAAAAAATATAAAAAAATAATGATAATTTACAATTAACCTTTTTTATGCATTTTTCGTATACCGGTCGAACTTTCTGTCTTCAGTAACCGCCAGTGAAATTTGATGCTGAAAATAATCGTAGAACATTTTAACCCTTTAAACGCACGTCTTAGTAGGTTTCTGAGCCATTTCTTAAAATAATGGCGTAAATGACCCATTAAAATGGGAGATAGAGGTTTAGCGTACTCTAGAAAAATGTTCCCCATAAAATTCTATTGAAGAAATCCAAACACTATTTTAAGTTCAAAAAATCATTAACATTAGTTTTTTCGACTTTTTTCCAACACCTTTGAAAAAAAAACTGAAAAATTCAATGGGCTATAAAAAAAATTTGAGACGTTACAGAGCTAAACCCTTCGGGGTTTTTACTACTACACATAAGTACTTTCAAACTGTCTTGGTTTGGTTGAGGCCCTAAATGTGCTGCTGCACTGTGTTATTGTAGAAATTTTTTCAAAAAGTATTCCACTTCAATAATCTTCATTAATAAAAGTAAGTATCGCATTTAACTGTTTTAAAAAGTTGTTTACAGATTTAACTGTGTTTTCTAAAATTATCAGTTTTAAAATAATACAATGCATTTCAATTAGAATTTTTAAGATGCATTTAGTTTACATGATGCATTTAAGTTTTCGTAAATTTCTTTCTTGATTTTGAATCTGGGGTGCCCCACTACTATGCATATTTTTCGACGAAAATCAAAATCTTCTGTAAAAAAATAACGAGATATTAATACCGCGATTAAAACTTCTTTATTTACATACTTTCTTTAAATTTGATCGGTTTTGCTGCAAAAAAAATGTTCGCAATATGTTTTCTACAAAATTTTAACCTGCAACTTTGTGTGTTATTAACTCCAAAAGGAAAACTTATAATTTTAGAAAACACAGTTAAATCTGTAAACAACTTTTTAAGACAGTTAAATGCGATACCTACTTTTATTAATGAAGAGTATTGAAGTGGAATACTTTTTGAAAAAATTTCTACAATAATACAAAATTTTAAAATACTAAATAAAATAAATTTTTTTGAACTTTTTGTATGAAAAATTTAGTAAGATATTTTTCATAAAATCGTTTAAAATAGCACGAATGCGTGTCCCAAAGTATTTGTTAACTATATTTAATGTAAAAATTGCAATCTTTTCAAAAATGTCGGTTTTTTAAAAATCGAAGATGTAGTAAGTTTTAAAAAATGCATTTTAAAATTGCATTTGTCTTAAAACTGCATTTTTAGACACAATTTTTTCTTTAAAAAATATTAGTTATAAAGAAGACGAGTATACCTTTCGAATGCGTTGAACAGAATTGAAATCCGATATATACTTTAGGAAATATAGCTCTTCAAACTTGACTACATTTTGCATTTTTTTAATTTTTTGAAAAATTTAAAACGCTAATAAAATCGCGAGTTTTCAATTTTTTTTTAAACTTTAAATGCAAAAGCAAAAATGGCTCCATAAGTATCCGTGTGCATAATATAAAGTTAATCGGAGTACCTAAGTCCAGTTTTGTGGCGATCTCTCGTATTTTGAATGATATATAGATATTATTAGATATTATTCGATCAAATCTTATGAAACCATTTTTCGTATAAAATTATATCAAAATAGACACGAACTCATATTAAATTATATATTGTGTCATATCAATTTTTTTACTCGGGTAGAATTGATAGAAGTTTTACACAAAAAAATTTCAAAAAAATCAAAGAGTACAAACACTTTCAAAAATTAGATTTAAATTTTAAAACTTAAAAATCGCATACTAGAGCGCTTTTAAGAATTTTTTAGAAAGTATTTAAAAACACAAAAATTTTGAAAAAAAAAATTTTGAAATTTGGACCATTAATGAAGAAGTTATGATTAAAAGAAGTTAGAGTAAAGAAACAAACTGCCAATTTTTAAAAATTCGATATCTTTTGAACGGGTCATCAAAAAAATCTGAAAATTTACCACGAAGGAGTTTTCGAAGGGTACTAAAAACTGTAAACATATTGGGAAATCTAAAAAAAAAGTTTTTCAAAGTGTCCGATTTCACATGGAATGCCCCATATACTTTATAGGGTCCCCGACTTATATTACGATGCGTTACAAACGGAATTACAAAGTGAGTATACCCCATACTGTGGTTGTAGGGTATAAAAATTAAATCGGTCGAACAATTTTCGAGATATCGCTGTTTGAAATTTGTAAAAAAAAATCGCTTTTGTCCTACGTTTAAGAAATTTAAAAAAAACTATCAATTTTTCTTGATCCTTTCAAAGAGCTTGAGAGAAGCTTTCATTTAAAATTAATCTGAGTCAATTCCGACCATTTGAACCCGCGATGCCCTTTGATCAAGAATTTGGATTATTGGAAAATTTCCACCAAAATTTTAGATTTTTGAAAAATAAAAAAAAATATATCTCGCGATGGATTATTATACACTACAACTACAGTATGGCGGTATACTCACTTTATCGTTCCGAGTGTAACGCATGAAAATATCGGTCTAGGACCCCATAAAGTATATATATTTGTGGGCAATTCTAAAACATTTTAGCGATGTCCTTCCGTCCGTCTGTAGTTAACACGATGCAGTCCAAAATAAAAGAGCTAGACTCCCTAAATTTGACACGAATATGTCTTATGTTCCTAGGCAGTTTAAGTTCGTAAATGAGCAAAATCAGATCAGGCGGAAAAAAGTTCCCCCTTAAAGAACTAAACGAACCTCCGAAAAACACTATATTTCTACATGATTTCTTGTGTTTTTGTTTAACAAATGCAACATTTTTATGCTACAAGCAGGTCAAAGTCCTGCATTTGGACCCGGGTTATTCTATTGATAAAAAAATATCTGTTTCGGCCTCCCTCTTTTGTGGGCGTGTATTAAAAATATTGTTAAAATAATGATACACTTGTATTTCTTTAGTGCAAAAAGCATAAGAATGATTAAATTTTTAAATATATATTTCGAGGGAAAATTTGTTCCCTCTTTCTTGTTTTCATTAATTTTGGCATGGTGAACACAAATATCAAAAAATATCTTAGATCGGTCTAACGGTTTTTGAGTTATCGCCATTTGAAATTTGTCAAAAACTTTCACAAAATAGCGGTTTTTTCCCACGTTTAAGAAATTTTTTTAAAAAAAATCTTAAAATTTTGTTTCGGTTAACTATTTTATAGAGCTGGAGACAAGATTTCAATTAAACTTAATTTGAGCCAAATCAGACCATTTTAACCCATAGCGCCCTATGATCAAAGTTTAAAGATTTTGGTGAAAATTTTGTTAAAAAACAAAAATTTGATCGAAGAGCACCACAGGTCAATATTGTCGGATTTGGCTCAAATTAATTTTAAATGAAAGATTGTGTCAAAGTCTTTGAAAGGGTTAAAGTTAAAAAATTTGCAGATTTTTTTTTTTTTTTAATTTCTAGAACGTAGGAAAACACCGCCATTTTTCGCAAATTTCAAATAACGATGTCGCGAAAACCGTTTGACCGATTTTAAAAATTCTTTGCGCATCAAAATAAATAAGTATGATGTATCGCAAGATATAGTTTTATGTATCGCAAGATATAGTTTTATTAACCCGGGCGCCGCGGGTTAATTTAATCCGATTGACCTCACATATGCTATGATACCACATATTTTTTAGGTCCACTAGAATAAAAATTTGCCCGGACACTTGGGAAAATCAAAAGTTGAAGAAAAATGTCACTCTAATGACACATACTTGAACATTTTTCGATAGGAAATATCTGAGATGGAAGGGAAAATATTAAATGTTTAAGAATCTAAAAAACGTCTCAGAATCTGCGACATTTTCAATAGAAAAACTGTTTCAGAATCTGAGCAAAAACGTCACCGAATCTAAGAGTTATTCTATTGAAAAAATGTCTTAGAATCTGAGACTTTTCCTATATATCAGAATCTAAGGTTTTTCTATAGGAAAATATATATATAATATCTCAGAATCTTAAACATTTTCGTTATTTAAAATTTTTCAGAACCTTAAACATTTTCTAAGTATTGGAAAAAAATTCTCAGTATCTGAGACTTTTTTAAAAAAAAAATATCTTAGTCTGTGACTTTTTCTATAGAAAAGAATTCTTAGGAGCTGAAACCAGTTTATTTGGAAAATGTCTGAGAAGTTGTGACTTTTTCTATAGAAAAAATTTCTTAGAAAATATTTTAGAATCTGAGACTTTTTCTATGAAAAAATTATTTAGAAAAATTGCAATAGAAACTTTTTTTTTTAAATTTAGAAAAACTAATTAAAAATGGTTAAAGCTTTTAGACGGACAATTTTCTATAAAAATTTTTTTTTTAGAATGTACGAATTTTGGTTTAGATGAGGGTTTCGAAATCTCAGAAATTTTCTGAAGAAAAACTGTCTCAGAACCCAAGAATTGTTTTAAGGATAAGGGATTTAGATTCCAAAAATTTAGGAATAGAAAAAAACTCAATATAAAAAATATAAATAATAATATAAAAAATTTGATATGCAAAAAACGTCGCTTAATTTGAGATTTTTTTAATTTATCGGTGTTAAATATGCCTGACTATCTAAATTTTTTTCTATATGAACACTCACATAACAAATACGGTTGCCACAACCTCAAGTATACCAACCTTAAATTTGGGGCTTTCGTAACCGATCATGCGGTTGTCACGATATCAATACGGTTGTCATAACCTCAATATGGTTATGGAAACCGCAATATGGTTATGATAACCAAAATGTAGTTGGAACACCAGAATGACCGGTTAGAACAACCTCAAAAATCAGGTTAGAATATTTACGGTTGTGACAACTGTATTTGTTATGTG
Organism: Pegoplata infirma; assembly: GCA_963921195.1. Taxonomy (NCBI): domain Eukaryota; kingdom Metazoa; phylum Arthropoda; class Insecta; order Diptera; family Anthomyiidae; genus Pegoplata; species Pegoplata infirma. The sequence goes on from OY992539.1 coordinate 204,726,991, forward strand.
AGTGAAAGTGTATCAAATTTTGATACTAGAATATCAAAATTTTTAAAGCTTTTTTGTTGTCAAAATGCTTAAGAAACCTTTCTATTTCTATTAGGAAACAATCACCGAATCCTTGGGCTCTAAGACTTTTTCTTTGGGAGAAATTTAAAAAAAAAATCTTAGGTTAGGGTGGCGGTGCCAGATCGGAACTCCGCATAGACCAATTGGTCCATAACGATAAAAAATTTCTTAATTTCTAAAAAATTTTTTATGGGAATAAATTTTTTAAAATTTAGAAATTACAAACAAATAATACTAAACAAAAGGTATTCACAAAAAATCTTAATTAATGATGAAAATCCGTCCGATCTGATTTTTCCTGTAAGAAAAAAATTTTGAGTAATTTTTTTTTAAAACAATATAGACATTTTTGAATCAAAAGAAGTTTAAATTCTTACAATTAACACAATTATTTAGTGCTTAAATCATAATATATTTATGTGAAAACTTTTATTGCGAGGGGAAAGGTGTCCTGTAAGCCATACGCCCAGAACCCCCCCCCCCCCCACACAATTTAATAGTAGATCTTCTCTTAGATCATATTAACCCTGTAACTGTCATTTTGGTCCTTTGAGTAAATTTTTTCCTATAATTAAGTTTATGTCTCTTTATAAAGATGCATTTTTAAAAAAAGTCTCCTCATTTTCCCCTCGGTAAAGTTATTTGTATTTATCAAAACTATTTATTTTAGGTGAATCTTAAGGCTACACCTTTGAAATTTGTTTGTGTTTTTATCTATTTCAATATTCTGTAACAACTCTACCTACAAGTAAGAGTACATAAAACTATTTTCTTTATAAGGAATAATATTTAAACAGCATTCAATGTATGGGTTAGTTACTTTCACTATATGAATATATTCATTACCTAACCTCACTAGCACTAGCACTGGATATAATAAATATGTGTTTGCTGTACGTCGCGTTTCAAAAATTATTAATGTTTTTCTGGGTGTATAAGTGACACCAACAAGTGTTACACTTTAGCTTTACTCCACTGTATGAGGAAATAAAATTTATTACTTTTATTTATTGAAGTAGAATTATTTTTTATATAAAAAAGTAGTGGTGATGTAGTGTAGGATCAACTACACGGAGAAAAAACAATAATGGAGAATGAGGAAAAATTCTTAGTGACAACCTGAACTTATGGTTAGAGGAGATGCATTTATGATGTCTTCAAAATCATTTTTATTTACTGTTATGCCAAATTTCCGCTTCATTCAAGTTTCTAGAGAGCATCGAAAAATCATTGAAATTTTTTTTTTCAACAACACAATTAATTGACATTAAATTTGTGTTTAATTAAATATTTTAATTGATTTTAATAATTTTTAAATAATTGCATTAATAGTATTTGATTTAAAAACAACTAAAAAAGTTAAAGGGTTCAACTTTAAAAATGTAAAGAAAATTTAATTTCTAAAAGTTATAGACATTTCTGGTATTCTCATAGTGGTTTCAAACACTTCCATTTAAAGTGTTATCATCAGTAGGATTTTAAATGTCGGTTTGTCTTGATAATGGAAATTGTTTTTATATATGAGAAAATTAATAGTTTCTACAGAATAAATTTTTACAGTTTCCAACACTACAATTCTATTTCTAGCAATCAAGAAGAAAATTGTGCAGAATTCAATAATATTTTTTTTTTAAGTGTACTTTTTCTATTCTCCATTATTCATTACACAAGTACATTTTAGCAATGGTATAGATATTTGTAGAATTCTACAAAACGGAAATTTGTTAAATGTAATGCATGCTTGTGCCTGCACCAAAGGTGTTTTTCCTCTTTTTAAATAAATGAGTACAATTTTATAAAACAGTTGAAAGAAGTCGATAAACGGTGGAAATTTGTCAAGGAAAAATTAAAGTGACAATGAATGATGTATATCAGCGACAGGCAAAAGCACTACGCGGCGTTTTTACTCTCACACCTACATGCTCTCACTCATTAAACAAAATCAGAAAAACACAATTTTCTCCTCTCTTCTTGCTTAAAATATACTTAGAGAAATAATCAATAAAGAATTTTAATGTCAAATTCTTGTTTAAGTAACATTTTTTTGGTAAACCAGAATGCATAGTTTGTCACTATTCACTAAATATTACATTGCTAGATATTTTAACCAATGTCATTTATTATCTTTTTTATTTTTTAAATGGTTAAATGTATTATTATTTTTATTATAAGTTTCTTTAAGTGCATTGAGTATGAGAGTGCTACATGTTACACACACAATGACAAAATATGATAGTATGTGTTTGCCTGTCGCTGATGTATATAAACGAAGTTTCTATTACTCTTTTTATAAAAAGGTGAAGAAAATGAAAATTTAATTTATAAATATGGGGAAAAATTAAACAACAGCTAAGAATGTTGCTTTAAGGAAATGTTTATTAACAGAGAATTTGTTTAAAGAAAAAATGTTTTAAAATTTAAAAACTGCTCACAGAATCTAAGACTTCTCCTATTAATTACTGATTAAAAAAAATTTATGAATATTTTTATATGGTCAACACGTGTTCATTATTGAGTTAACCACTTCACTTCATTCTTATTAAAGAATTTTTATATTTTTTCTACCCAAAAAAACCCTTCACTTACAATAAGTGATAAAATGTTTATAAAAGTTTGTCATTCTGTTTGTAACACCTTGCAATATCGTTCTTAAACCCATAAACGTACATATATTTATGATCCCCAAATGATTTTAAGACAACCTAGCGATGTCCCCTCTGTCTGTCTATTTAAAACATGCAGTTTTCGAGATATCGCTATTTTAATTTTGCGAAAATTTAAAATAGCGACGGGACTTTTTTGTGGCTGCTTCAAATGACTCCATATGGAACAAAAATGCCCTAGACATAATTGCCAATCTACCCACAGCTTTTTGTCCAGGTCGTAGAACAAAAATTTTAAGATATCGGCTGTTTAACTCATTAAGTCATATGTGTTTTTGATGTATTTACACGAAATTACGACGGTCTTTTCGGTCCTATGGACGGTACTTTTTTGCGGTTGCTTCAAATGACTCCAAATGGAACAAGGTCGCAGAACAAAAATTTTAAGAAATCGGCTTTAAAAATTTGAAAATCAAATAACTTGAAAACTTTTGTTCTCAGGGCTTTCGAGTGTTCTACCAAGTTATACGAGTAAAGAGCAACAAAAATGACTTTGGATTTCTTATCGCGTGGGCACAACTTACCGAGATATTAATATTTTAAAATTTTCCGGAACGCGAATTTTGTTATTCAAAATTTCCAATCCATGTGTACATGCGTTGACCCAAGTAGAGAGGCGCGCGTGACACGATTTTTTCATGTATCACGTGATTTACGCGTGATCGTGAGAAAATAGTTTTGTGATTGACCGTGCGTGAGTAAGTTTTGTTTCGTGAGTTTGAGTGATTGTTTTGAGCTGTCTGAAGCAGAAAACAAGTAAGAAAATTGTCATCACATTGAATTTACAGGGTAAATACAAAATTGTGATTTTAATAAATTTGTATGATCGTTGTTAGGAAATTATATACTAGGGTGGCTCGTTTTTGGGCTTTTCTCTCTGATCAAATTCTAATACCCGCCAAAATTGTCGGTCTCCTTAGGGTAACTTACGTGCAAAATATCACTGCGATCGGAGTTTATCTTCTGTCTCCACTTTGAGCCTCAAAATTTGGGTTTTAGCAAAAAAGAACTTAAAAAAAAAAAAATTAAGTTTTTTTATTAAAACAATTAAAAAAAAATTTTGTATAATATTTGATCGTCAATACTTAAATATGAAATTTAAAGATTTTACGGTATCATTAACCCGTTCAAACTTGATACCAAAGAAATGTTATGATTTTGTGGGCGTTCTCAAAACACATTTTTTCAAAATTTGAAAATTTTATTAAAAAAATATTTTAAATATACCTTTTTTTCTTTCTGAATTCATTAAGAACACCTTGGAGAAGAAAAATGTGAAATATGGCGGATAACCGTCGAACCACTTTTTGAAAATCGCGGGGGGAAGTTAGCGGATTTCAAGGAAATGTTGGTTTTATCAATAATTTGGATTAATAATATCTTATAAATTTAATTTTTGGGCAAATTAAATGGACGTAATTCGTAAAAGATCAATTGTACTTCGTAAAAGATCAATTGTAATTCGAAGATTCCAATTGTAATTCGTAAAATATCAATGGAAATACAGTTGATATTTTTCGAATTACAATTGGAATCTTCGAATTACAATTGATCTTTTACGAATTACAATTGATCTTTTACGAATTACAATTGATCTTTTACGAATTACAATTGATCTTTTTCGAATTACAATTGATCTTTTTCGAATTACAATTGATCTTTTTCGAATTACAATTGATCTTTTACGAATTAGAATTGATCTTTTTCGAATTACAATTGATCTTTTACGAATTACAATTGATCTTTTTCGAATTACAATTGATCTTTTACGAATTACAATTGATCTTCTACGAATTACAATTGATCTTTTTCGAATTACAATTGATCTTTTTCGAATTACAATTGATCTTTTACGAATTACAATTGATCTTTTACGAATTACAATTGGAATATTCGAATTACAATTGATCTTTTTAGAATTACAATTGATCTTTTACGAATTACAATTGATATTTTACGAATTACAATTGATCTTTTTCGAATTTCAATTGATCTTTTTCGAATTACAATTGATCTTTTTCGAATTACAATTGATCTTTTACGAATTACAATTGATCTTTTACGAATTACAATTGATATTTTTCGAATTACAATTGATCTTTTTCGAATTACAATTGATCTTTTACGAATTACAATTGATCTTTTTCGAATTACAATTGATCTTTTTCGAATTGCAATTGATCTTTTACGAATTACAATTGATCTTTTTTGAATTACAATTGATCTTTTACGAATTACAATTGATCTTTTACGAATTACAATTGATCTTTTACGAATTACAATTGATCTTTTTCGAATTACAATTGATCTTTTACGAATTACAATTGATCTTTTACGAATTACAATTGATCTTTTTCGAATTACAATTGATCTTTTACGAATTACAATTGATCTTTTACGAATTACAATTGATCTTTTACGAATTACAATTGATTTTTTACGAATTACAATTGATCTTTTTCGAATTACATCTGTAAATGGTGTAGTCAAAAGCTCTCCGAGTAATATTTTTGAAGTTATCGAGATTTTTAAACTCAAGACCCCAGTGGTCCCCTATAATCACGTATCTCAAAAACTAAGCAAGGTAGAGCGAAACTGACACAAATTTTGGATCAAAAACTATGACGATTTTTAAGGAACCCAACAAGGTCTAGGCCCATCGGGGTGGACCTATCGGGTCCGAACCCAATGGGGTCCTCAAATCTGTATGAACTAACAAGGGAAGTCTCCCTGGTGTCACCCTCCGATCTTTATGAAATTCGGATATGTTGTTAAGAACGAAAATTAATTCGACACGTATTTTTTTTTAGCGGCCCAAACTCATTTTTAGGGGGGGTCAATTTGTATGGGGGGAAATTGACCTTTTTCAGTTTTTTACGATTTACGCCTATTTAAACAAAATTAATATAAACATATATGGTATCAGAATAAAGGTATTAAAAATACCTATCTCGTGGTACTAACAACGGGCCAAAGAAGTTAATATTTTTCGACCTTTTAACAAAAATGTCCAAAAATTTTGGTATTTTACTCAATATGACGAAAAGTTGTGCATGTTTGGACACGTTCTTAGCACACGTAGATAGGTTTTCCAAAGACCTTTCATTTGGTATGTAACATGACTTGGTTTCTTTGCATAATATAGGAGATAAACGAAAAAAAAAATTAAAAATGGACTTGTCTTCCCCCCTCCTTTTTACCCCCTAAATATGAATTTGGGCAGCTAAGAAAAAATATGTGTCCCTTTATTATTTCTGCTCTACAAAATAAAACCAATTCCATAAAAATCCGCGAGTGACACTAGGGAGACTTCCCTTGTAAGTCTGAAAATGGTCCAATAATAATCAGATTTTATGAGGTACCAAATTACACGTTTAACACCTACAAACAAAATTTCAATAATAAAAGTTTGGTTTTTATTCGACCTTTTCTTTATAGAATCTCAAATGAATAAATAATGACCTCGAGCTTGAGTATTTATTCATTTGAGATTCAATTTCAATAATATGTTTAATTTTTTCATGAATTTTAAGGGGTGTTATTGAATATCGGGAGAGTGGTTTGTACGGGGACTACAAAAACAACTGCAAAAAAAATTCTAGTCAAAGCTTTTGTGGAATTTTTTCACTTAAACTCGAATTATTTTTACACCCTCCACTCTAGTGATAGAGGGTATATATAAGTTTGTCATTCCGTTTGTAACTCATCGAAATGTCGGTCTGGGACCCCATAAAGTATATATATTATTGATCAGTAATCGATTTTAAGACATTTTACCGATGTCCGTCTGTCAATCTGTCTGTCTGTGGAAATGGTGATCACGGCCAAAATATTACACGGAGATGACTCAAACGTAACATATTTATTGGAAGTTCTCCCGAGAAATTTGGTATTGCATTTGAGCGACATCGGTTCAGTGGTTCCAAAGTTATGAACGAAAATGTAAGGACACCTCAAAAATGTTGGTGCATTCAACATAACCTAAAAATACAAAATGCTTTAATTCGGCTGCGGGTTGACATATGTGAATAGAATTGAACACCGAATTGTATTTAAAAAAGTGCGAACATATTTTTTGAAAACAAAAAAAATCGCGAATTTTTTTACTAAAATTTTTTTTTCGCGGAAATTTTTTTTCAATTTTTTTTTTCTAAGTTTTTTGCAATAATCTTTTTTATATTGTGGAGTGTATCAATCAGGGATGGAAAATCGGAATTTTGAAATGGTACTGGAGCTCAACCAAAAAAGTACTTTTTCGCCCTCGACGGTACTAAAAAAAATTAAAGTCCAGTTTCGGTACGACAAACTCCGTTTGTCTGCGACGAATAAGAAGAAACTAGACATAATTCAATAGAAAAGTTCTTAAATTAAGGACATCCTTATTCATTTATTTATTTTTTAGAGAAAACTTCAATAAAGGTTGGTTAAAATCAAAAATTTCATTTATTTGAAGCTTTTGAAACATTTTTCCAATGAAAATCGGTCGATTTTCGGATTTATTTTTTAGATTTGGTTGAAAAATGTATGAAATCGTCTGGTATAGAAAAGGTACTAAATCAGTCGCGGGGGTACTACGGTATTTTTGAGAGTGAAAAAGTACTGAAAAAAGTACTAAAGTACTAACTTTTCCATCCCTGGTATCAATACTTTCGGCACGGCCGAATTTAACTTTTTTACTTGTTTTTTTAATATTTTGGACTTTGTGCAGGGTATTTATGAGTTCGGCTTAGTCGAACTTACCTTTTCTTCTTTTTTTTTATTTCTCCTAACATTTTATGTCCTTTAGACATAAATTTTCTTATAAATTAATTAAGTTATTCATTTTACACAAAAAAAAAACACTCCTTGACACTGTCGTAGATATTTTTTGTCCTCTTCATGTTTCTAAGACTTTAGTGAAAAATCAAATTAATTCCATTACAAGGTCAAGTTAAGAGATTTTCTTACAAGGGAAGTTCCCCAACTTGTATACATAGATTTCACTGAAACTTCAAATAAATATAAAAGAGACGATTTGAAGGTTGGGGTGTAGAGGCTTATCGGCCATTTTAGGGATTTAGTAGTTCAACAAATGGAGGTTTCTTAAGAAACTTTGTAAAAGGAAAAGAAAATTATATGGAAAGAAATGATTTTATAATACGTATCCTACGGCAGCATAGCCTCGTAAAAATTCGACTTTGTTAAATATTTATTCTACCATAAATGTGTTAATTTTGGGGGGTTTTATATGATACCTACGATATCCATAAATAATCTTTACTAAATTTAAATCCGCACGTATTTTTGCTCTTGACGATATTCTTGTTATTTCGGAAGATATCGGAACTTTCCTGAATTACCAGATTATGAAGTTGGCAATGAAATTTTTAAACACATATCGGTCAATAATCCAAAGCACCTTACCCTTAAAATAGTTTCTTTTATATATAGTTTAAGTTTCAGACAAATCGGTATATAACGTTTGGTGTACTTCCCTTGTTAATAAGATATTTTTTCTCTATATTCTTCAATTTTCCTTATTTTGTTCACCTCTTTTATGCCTTATGACCTGATTTTATGATTTGGTTTATATGTATGAAATTTGTTGTAACTAACTAAAATATCAAGGCTTTACAAAGAATTATGTTATAATTTCGTTTTTCTAATGTTTATTAAACAAATATTTATGTTAATAATTTACTAAGAGGGCAACACCTTAAGAAGAAAAAGTATTAGGAAAAATAATCATAAAATCAAAGGTTAATATCCAAGAAAAAAAGGTTTCAATAATTAATTGAGAAATAAATATATGTATAACACACACCTTTTGATATTATAGAAGAAAATTTAAATCAAGGTTACAGAAATTTTTAATTAATTTTTAGAAACATAATTTTGATTGAAAAATGATTAATATTTAAGAAATTAATTATGAAAAATATATATTTTTAGCAAAAAAAAAAGGTAAAAACATGATAAAAGGTTGTTTTCACTACAAGTATGGTAAATGTTGCTTTATCATACTTTTAGGGGTTTTAATGACCAAATGAAATGAAGTATACTTTAAGGGATTTGAAATATTAAAACAAGAGTTTTAATTTATGTTATTATAGAAATGTTTCTAATTAATTACTAACTAAAGTCTACATCAGAGGATATTTTTGTAACCCTTAAGTATGGGACATTTCAAAGAAATGGAGTTGCTGCAATAAGTGAAGGAAAATATTTTCTGTCCATACTAGAGATGGGCACAAGAGCAGATTAGGGCGTGATTTAAGCCTGATCAGGTGTGATTGTGACTCAATTTCAATCAAGTGATTGGGAATGAGTGTGTGAGGAACAAAAATTGCATGAGTGAGTGTGCGTGAGTAAGTTTTTGCGTGGGTTAATTATTTTTCTTGATTAATTTTATTTATTTTTTCTTTTGTTCCTAAAATTTCAAAAATAAAAAAAATTAGCTTAGCTTAAAATTTTACTAGCATATGAGTCTGGGGTCGTGGGTTCGATTCCCACCAGAGGCCTTGGTCTGTTTCGCTACAACGAGACAAAGGTCATTGTTACCAGTTCTTGGTATGTAAAATTAGTATATAATTTGTAATTATATGGAAATTCTTAATAAAATAAAATGAAATTTTGCTAAAAATTTTGTCAAATTTTCGAAAATTAAATTAACGTTTTTGGGGCATTAAAAATTCAGTTAGAATATTTCAAAGAAATTTATTTTAAATTCTGATTAATTTGTTCTAAAAAATAAAAATTGTTTTATTCAAATTTTAAAATATTATATTTGTAAGTAGGTTTAGTCTAGCTCGTGGTCATATTATAATTTTAATTAGTAAAGGAAAATTGACCTCGAGCTAGACCAAACCTACTCAAAAATATAATTTATTAAAGGTCCAATAAAAAAAAATATTTTCTTAATAAAAATTAAACAGAATTTAAAAAAAAAATAGTTAACACGCCAAGGTGAACACCCCGTATATGGTATTTCACCCGCAAATATCCCAGATATTTGAGCATTTGCAATAGCAACTAGCATATAGTATTATCCAATGGGTAATCATATGTAAATCTGTTTTAATTGTTTTTGTTGGTTGTTTGACAGTTGTGATCAATGAGGTTTATTACTATTTTTGTTTGAACATCAGCGATTTGTCATTTAAATTCCCTATGCTAGTAGTAGTAATAGGGTGTGCATTAGAGTGTCCCTTATTTTGGAAATGTTGGAAATCTTGAGACGGTACCCGCTCATTTTTTTCCTTTTGACTTAAAAATAACTCAGGAAAAATTTTACGCCCCTAGGACCACGCCTTCCCTACGCGACGGGGCCTTAAAGAGCGGGGCCTAAAAAATCATTTTTCCATACAAACCAAAAAAATTTTTTTTTTATTTTTAATTTTTTTGTTATTAATTATTATATTACTTGGTTTGCTTATTCACGACAAAAAATTTGATTTTGGAGGGATAAGTCTTTCAGCGCTAAAAAATTTTTCGCAAAAAAAAAATTTGGGCGGCCGGGGTCCTACAGTAAAAAATTTTTAAAAAATATTTTTTTTTAGTTTTGACCAGCAACGGTTTTAGTTGCTATGTTGCTTTAAATGATATATATTCCAAAAAAAAAATTATTCATATCTGTGACATCTTTATCTTTTTCGAAAAAAAAAATTTTGAGCCGTAGGAATCCTACGGTAAAAAATTTTTAAAAAATATTTTTTTTTAGTTTTGAAAAGCAATGGTTTTAGTTTTTATGTTGTTTTTAATGATATATATTCCAAAAAAAATATTATTCATATTTGTGACATTTTTATCGTGTATCGAAAAAAATCATCAATGCATTTTTTACCCTTTTTTAGAACACGATTAAGATGTCACAGATACAAAAAATATTTTTTTATGAATATATATCATTTAAAGCAACATAGCAGCTAAAACCGTTGCTGGTCAAAACTAAAAAAAAATATTTTTTAAAAATTTTTTACTGTAGGACCCCGGCGGCTCAAAATTTTTTTTTGCGAAAAATTTTTTAGCGCTGAAAGACTTATCCCACCAAAATCAAATTTTTTGTTGTGAATAAGCAAACCAAGTAATATAATAAATAATAACAAAAAAATTAAAAATCAAAAAAAAAATTTTTTGGTTTGTATGGAAAAATGATTTTTTAGGCCCCGCTCTTTAAGGGCCCGTCGCGTAGGGAAGGCGTGGTCCTAGGGGCGTAAAATTTTTCCTGAGTTATTTTTAAGTCAAAAGGAAAAAAATGAGCGGGTACCGTCTCAAGATTTCCAACATTTCCAAAATAAGGGACACTCTAGTGTGCATATTTGCTTAATAGTGTCGACAATGAATTCTGACAAATTCCGAAACCCATGTCGGTAATGACTTGCAAAAATTACCACCATAAATAAATTTAAAACAGATAAACATTTTTCTTGAAAATTATTTTATGAGAATATCAAGTTTTAATTAATAAAGAAAAAGATGCCTCGAGCTAGAATAAAACTACCCCAAATATTTATTTTTATATTAATACTTAAAAGAAAAATACTTTTTAGAAAGGTTTTCGTATTTTTACAAATTTTTTCATATTATATTTCAGAAGTTGTTTATTTAAGCTTTCCTTTTTTAAAAGCTTTTTAGCTCAAAGTTTTTAACATATTAAAAATTCTGAGATATTTTATTATACCCTACACCACACTGTGGTACAGGGTATAATGAGTTTGTGCTGATGTTTGTAACTACCCGAAATTTTGGTCCTAGACCAACTTTTAAGTATACCGATCGACTTAGAATCACTTTTTGAGTCGATTTAGCGATGTCCGTCCGTCCGTCCGTCTGTCTCTCCATGTAAACGGTGTAAACACGATACAGGTCGCAATTCTTAATCAATTGACTTGAAATTTGAAACTTAAGCCTCTTTTGGCCCAAGGACGAAGCCTATTGAAATTGGAAAAAATCGGTCCATATTTAGACCTAGCCCCCATACAAAGGTCCTCTTTAGTTTTGGCTCAAATGACTCTAATAGCCGCAGTTTAATAGGTATCTTTTCGAAATTTGCCAGGTAATCATGTTTTATCCACACAAATCAACATTCTGAATTTTAAAGAAATCGGACCAGTTCTTCTTGTAGCCCTCATACAAACCACCTTCCCGATTTTCAAATAAATCTCTTTTTCATGAAAATAGAAAATATTTAATTAAAATTCTGTTTGTGTATGTTAAACGCGTTCTTTAATAACCTTATCAAATCTGATTATCATCGGACCATTTTTGGACTTAGGTCCCATGTGGAAATTTCCCCCGATATTCAGTTGAAGCGATTTATTGTCAACAAAAAGAAGCATATTCCACTCAAGTTTGATTAGTGAGTGCTTTTTATACCCTACACCACACTGTGGTACAGGGTATAATGAGTGTGTGCTGATGTTTGTAACTATACGAAATATTGGTCCTAGACCCACATTTAAGTATACCGATCGACTCAGAATCACTTTTTGAGTCGATTTAGCGATGTCCGTCCGTCCGTCCGTCTGTCTGTCCACATAAACGGTGTAAACACGATACAGGTCGCAATTTTAAATCAATTGACTTGCAATTTGAAACTTAAGCCTCCCTTGGGCCAAGGACGAAGCCTATTGAAATTGGAAAAAATCGGTCCATATTTAGACCTAGCCCCCATACAATGGTCCTGTTTAGTTTTGGGTCAAATGGCTCTAATAACCGTATTATAATAGGTATCTTTTCGAAATTGGGCAAGTAAACTTGTTTTGTCTCTACCAATCTCCATTCCGAATTTTAAAGAAATCGGACCAGTTGTTCTTGTAGCCCCCATACTAACCACTTTCCCGATTTTCATATAAATCTCTCAAATTTCATGAAAATAGAAAATATTTAATTACAATTTTTTTTTGTGTATGTTAAACGCGTACTTTAATAACCTTATAAAATCTGATTATCATCGGACCAGTTTTGGACTTAGGCCCCATGTAAAAATTTCGGCCGATATTCAGTTAAAGCGGTTTATTGTCAACAAATAGAAGCCTATTTCACTCAAATTTGATTTGTGAGTGTTTTTTACACTTATTAAAGATTTGACAAAATATAGATCTAATCGGTCCATGGGACCCATATTCCGGGACATTTTTTCCGGGAAACTCTGGTGTAGGGTATTATATGGTCGGTCTTGACCAACTATAATTTTCTTACTTGTGTTAAAAAAAAACTTTAACATGCATAACATTAAAAGAATTTGTAAAGCTTTTTTAAGTTGTTTTCTTTTTTTAATAAATAAATTTTCAATTTTCAAAAACTAAAAGTTTTGAAAATTTTTTATATTTTTTGTTTGCTCAGAATTGCTACTGTTTTAATCATTGGGGCACACTGGGCACTTGCTTAGGGCCCTCGAGCTAAGGAGGACCCGAAATGCCAATAAATTCGCATATAAGCGAAAATGGAGCAAACATTTTTTTAAAATTTGTTTTTAAAGAAAATTTTACATTTTAGTACAAAAAATTCTCAGAATCTGAAAGTTTTTTCGTATCCATCTGAGACTATTTCTATAGGTGAAATTTGTCCTATATCAAAAGTCTCGAATTCATGAAAATTTTTCCTACATAAAAAGTTTCAGATTTTGAAATATTTGTCGTACAGAAAAAGTTTCAGATTACGAGATTTCAAAAGTCTTAAGTTCATAGAAGTCTCAGATTTTGAGACACTTTTCGTATGCAAAGATTTCTAATTCTGAGGCATTTTTCGTATAGAAAAAATTTCACATTCTGAGACATTTTTCATATGGAAAAAGTCTCAGATTCTGAAATATTTTATGTATAGAAAAAGTAACATATCTTAAGGCATTTTTCACATAGAAAAAGTCTCAGATTCTTAGGTATTTTTCGTCTCAGATTCCGAGACATTTTTCGCATAGAAAAAGTCTCAGATTCTTAGATATTTTTCGTCTCAGATTCTGAGACATTTTTCGTATGGAAAAATTATCGGATTCTGATACTTTTTTCGCATAGAAAAAGTCTTTCATTCTAAAACATGTTCGACGACCATTGTTCGTACAGATTCGAGACATGTTTCATACAGAAAGAGCCTCAGATGTAAAAACATTATTTGTATAGAAATAGTTTTAGATTCTTTTGCATTTTTCGTGCATATAAATTCTCAGATTCTAAGACATTTTTCGTATTGAAAAACTCTCAGATCTGAGACGTTTTTCGTACAAAAAAAAACTCAAATACTGACATTTTTCGCATAGAAAAAATTTCATATTCTGAGACATTTTTCATATAGAAAAAGTTGCAGATTCTAAGAAATTTTTCGTATAGGCACAGTTTCAGATTCTAAGACATATAGGAAAAGTCCCAGATTCTGAGATAGAAAAAGTCTCATTAACACCAAATTGTATAGAACAATCATGGTTTTAGTTATTAAAGAAAAATCACCTCGAGCTAGAATATTTCTTCTCAAAATATTTTTTTAGTTTCTTTGTCTTAAAATAACATAAGTTTAATTTGTACAAAAAAAGTCGTGGGACTTTTTACTTTTCAGCGGGGCCCTAAATTCTTGTGTGCCCATGGCCCCGCGATACCTTAAAACGGCCTGCTCAGAATTATATATTTGAACAATTTATTAAATTTTTTTTTTACATTATTGTTAGAAATTTTTCTTTTAATTAAAGTTGTTATTATTCGACCTTTCCAATTATAAATAAATAAGAATTCTTCGAGCTCGAGGCCAGTTTTTTCTTGTAAATTAATATGTATTTTTATAAACGCAACATATTTTTAAGTTTTTGTGTCCATACAAATTCAATAAATCCCTAATGATAATCCTCAAAGAGGATCGAACTATTGGAATGGAATAAAAAAATATTTGTTTACAAGAAAAAACTGGCTTCGGGCTAGAAGATTTTTTATTTATTTAATGTTTCTTCTATTTTTAAATTTTTTTTATTTTGTTACAAATGTCTTATAACTAAAAAAAATGTTTATATGATGATAGATCAATCTTTTCATTTTTAAAAGTTTTTAAGCACAATGTTTCAAAACATAAAAAATTCGAAGATATTTTTTGTAAAAAAAAAAATTAATATTCATATGTAAAAAATTAAGTTTTTCAAGCTCGAGGTCAAGTGTTCGTAAATTTCTATTTTGCCTATATTTCGCTTCACATCGCGTAGCATAGCGAAATATAGGCAATAAAGAAATTTACAAACACTTGACCTCGAGCTTGAACAACATTATTTTTTACATAATAAATCTGAAAAGTCGAATAAAAAACAACTTTAATTTTATATTCATTTATAAAAACTTTTACGTTTTAAAAGCTTTTTATTATAGTTCGGTTTTTTTAAAAGCTTGCAAATTTGTTTAAGAATTTTTTATATACTTTGTTTGTTAATAATCATTTTAAACATATTTTTATATAGTTTTTAAACAAATTTCTTATATACTTTTTCCTATTTTTTTAATTTTTTAGTATTATTATATTTTTTTTTATTAATTGTTTGTTTGCTTAAACTTTCTTTTTAAAAAGCTTTAAACCTTAATGTTTTAAAACTTAAAAAAAAGCTCCGAGATATTTTGTTTTTAACAAACAATTTTAGGATGTAGTTATTAAAGCTTTCATGTTTTAAAAGCTTTCAATAGTTTGTTTATTTTGAAAGCTTACAGATATTTGTAGATTTTGTATATGTTTTGTTTGTTTTTAATTTTTTATTTAAATATTTTCTTCAGCTTTTAACATAATTGTCTTGTTCAAATGATCTGATTTTTATTATTAATTTATCATTTTAATTTTGAAATCCAAAACAGCTTTTTTTGTTATTATTTTAATTTTAAGTTATTTATAATATTTTTTTAGTGGTTTGTATTTTGTTTTTATTAAGGATTTATTTATTAAAATTTTTTAATTTATTAATAAAAAAAAAATTTGTATTATTTAGTAATATTTTTTTAATTTTTTACAATAGTTTTTATTTATTTATTAAAACAAAATTTGCTTGCCTACAATACAAATTTTTTTATCAAAATAAGCTTTCAAAAAAAAGGCTTCAAAACAAATATAAAAAAAATCTTCTAAATTTTTCTTTGAATAACAAGTGACGTATTGCATTTATCACAAATTATAAACAATAGCTCCAAAATTGTTAATCGTGGAAATTATATTCTAACTTGTCCAAAGTTTTAAAAATAGAAAACCCAACTAAAAAGAAATATTTCATTAATAAAAGCTTTAAATGCTAAAAAGCTTTTTCAGTTTGTTGTTTTTTATCAAGTTATTCAAACTTTAAATTTTTATCATTTCCATGTTAACAATTTTCATGATCGAGAAGCTAAAAAAATAAATTTCTGATTCTCTACATGCAAAAAAACCCCTTGTCAAATTACTAGAAAAAGTGTCGTAATCCTGTTTTACCAATTTTTCACAGTTTTCCTTGTTTTTTATCAAACAAATTTCGATCGAAATTTACATTTTTTTTGTTATTTTACAATATTTTTTGTAATTTTACAAATTTCAAAGATAATTTTACAAAAAAAAATCTAGTAAATTCGCGAGAACTCCTTGTAAGTTTTATTGCGCCAAAAAAGTTGTAAATTTACCAAATCATTGGTAAAAAAACTTGTAAAATTACAAAAAGCTCGTAATTTTTACTAGGAATTCTCGTCAAATTGTTCTCACACAGAAACCTTTTATAAAATATGTTAAAAAAAATTAATTAACCTTTAATTTCCAAAAATTCTGATTATATCGGAAGTTACAGCAACTTTAATTCATGTCGTTCTATTAAAATGTATATTTAAAAACTTTAATTTTCTTTTATAATTGTTTTCTGTAAAAAAAAATATATTTTTATAAAAATTAATCCTTAGTTTCATATCAAAAATTTATACATGACTGCTTAAAGCTGCATATATTTTGTTGGCCAAAAATATATGCAAATATACAAAAAAAAAGAAGCTTATTCTCATATTAAACCTGCAGATTTATGCACATTTACATATAAAGGAGTCTATATAATAAATACAAGCAGCAACAACATCCTTGCATGAGGATTTCGATGAAAATACATACAATGAAGTATGAAATTAAATACAGTGAAAGCTTTTAAATAATGATACAAAATTTCATAACTTTTTCAATGAAAAAACAAAAAGCTTTTAATTGTAATAAAAGCTATTACGGTATACAGGAGCTTTAACTGAAGATTTAACTGGAGATTTTACTGTATGCTAGAGCTTTTACTGTGCCATGTGATCAGAATAAACTTTACATATATAAATATGAATATTTAACCAAAAAAAATTTTGCATACAACAGAAATTTATTAAAATAAAAGATTAAACACATTTGAGTCGACAGTGGGAAAACTATCCCAGCAAAACTTTGGTAAAGGGTAGTGATTATATAACACATTACCAGGTAATGCATATAACTTATTTGTAGCATTATTTTATGATGCCTTACCAAACATTTGTTCCACAACGTATTATTTTCAAGTGAAAAATAATGCATTACTAATAATTTGCTATGTAATGCATGATTATTGGAAAAAATGTATTTCATATTTATTATTTCATAACATTAAATCATGGATGACTTGTATTTGGTTACATTATGTATTATTTGAAAGTTTGAAATAATGCATTATTTATAATTGGATGCATAATGCATTACAATAACATAAAAAATAATTATTTTATTAAAAAATTCATAAGTTTAAACTACACTCAAAATAAATTCTCTGTCCAATCAGCAGAAAAATCTGCTGAAAATACACCCATTTTGAGCCATATGAGAAATCTGCTGATTTTAGCAGACACGGTTTGCTAAATATCTGTCATAAGAGGTGAATAAATATAACAATAAAAAAAAAAAAAAAATATCTGCTGATTTTAGCAGAAAAATCTGCTGATTTTAGCAGAAAAAATCTGCTGATTTCAGCAGAATAATCTGCTGATTTCAGCAGAACAATCTGCTGATTTCAGCAGAGCAATCTGCTGACAATCTGTTCTGCTTTTTTTTTATATAAAAAAATTTCTTGAAAAAATAATGAAATTCAGCAAACAAAATCAGTATAAACATAGTAAAATGTCTGTTATTTTCTTAAACTAAATGACAGAGATTTTACTAAAAATATCCTTCTCAGCAGAACAATCTGCTAAAAGATTGCTAATTCAAATTGAAAGTCGTTTTACAGATTTTTTGACAGAGTTTTTCTTTTTAGTGTAGAGATGGGCTCACGACAGGAAATTTGTAACGACACACACTCACGAGCATATTTTATCTACTTACACTCACTTACAATCACGTGAGTAAATTTAATACAAAATTACTTTTTCACTACTCGTAACACCTTATATATTATCATCTGGTATGCTATATTATTTCATTTCTCGTAACCTATAAAATATCATATATTTTACACCTTACTCGTATTCTTCGTTATAAATTTATGACTTATTTTATACCTTACTGGTATTCTTTGTGATAATGTGGATGCATTACTTTGAGTCTCACCGCCTGTTAAAATCATCAATGCTGCAATGTATAAAATAAGAGATCCTATACCTTATTTTATACCTTATTTGGTAATCTAAGTTTTGCTGGGATAGCACTAGTTCCTAATAATTGCTTAAAAAAATAAATTGTTAAATATATTTAATAAAAAAATTTTAAAATTTCCATAAATGTTTCTTTTTCTCTCTCATTTCAGCAAATATATACTACACTAATCCTATCAAAATTTATTAAAGCTTTTTAATAAAAGCTTAAACTACAAAACTTTTGTGTAAGTTTAGTGTATACATATAAACAACAACAACAAAAACAAAATGACCACCCATTTTCCTCAAAAGAAGAAGAAAATCTAATAACCAACCAGATCCTTTTTTGTATAAATGTATTGTAAATGCTTGCCTACACTCATAAAAATATGTTAGTATTCCTTACAAAAAAGTCTGTTACCATTATTAATAAAGTTTTCAATTTGTGCCCGATAACTTTTTCAGTTACCATTACAAACTTTGGTTTTCAAAAATTAGTAATCTTTAAAATACTAAAAAAATTAGTATTACTAAATTTTTCTGTACAATTTCTGTAAAATAAATTTTAAAACCCGGTTGTAAAAATTAATAAAAATACCAGCTCGCTGGCGCCTTGCTTTTGAATTTTCCATATCATAATGTATGTGTAAAAAAAATTAAAATCCAAAGCCTTTGTTGTACGTATATTCTTCTCCTTGTTATGCTATTTCTTAAAGTTACAAATATAAATTAAACATTAATTTTTTAAATGCCAAATAGGTGAGTAAAAAATAGAAAAAAAAAATATTTAATTATAATTTCTTTTTTTCTAGAAAAAAATACGAAATTTACAAACTAATTTTGTAAAATTTACAAAAAAAATATCAAAATTTTGTAGGATAATTTTTAAAAAATTAACTGAAAAAATTTTTAAAAAATCAGTAAAAAATCAATAGTTTGTAACGCGAGTTTACAAAAAAGAACTACTAAAAAATAATTTTTAGTAAGAATTAGTAAAAAACCTGTAAAGTTGGGTTACAAACCATTTTACAAACTTTTTTACTGACGTATTTTTTTGAGTGTAGTAAATTAAAAAAAAATATATACTAACTAATAAATACTGCTATAATTTATAATTGTATTAAAATAGTATATTTAAATAATAATTAAATTATAAACAAAATATTTATATATTTAAATGTGTGTTATTAAAGCTTTTTTAAGTTAAAAAGCTTTTTTTTTAAAAAGCTTTTAAAAAATTTTGTATAAAATATTTAAAAAAACCTTTGTATAAATAAAAAAATATAAAAAAAAAATATTTATAAACCAATATACAAAATATAATATTAGCAATCATAAGTAATAATTATAAAATAACTAAAGCTGTTTTGATTTTTAAATTAAAATCATAAATTTATAATATAAATCAGATCATTTCAACAAGACAATAGTGTTATAAGCCGTTACAAGTTTTTTTTTATTATTTACAATATTAATTAGCAAACAAAAAAAAGTTTTTATAGACAAATTTACAAAAAATCTGAAAAAATTTCAAAATAAGCTTTGGAAAGCTTTTGGAATTTTTAAGCTTTTAGATTAAAAAAAAGTTCTTGATGAAAATTTACAGAATTTAATATTTTTTTTAAACATTCAAAAGATTTTAAAAATAAATACAATTACCATTTTTAAAAACATTTAAATTTTCCGACACTATTGGAAATAGTTTTAATCAATCGTTATATGTGACAGCTCTAGCAAAAGAAACATGTCATAATGGACTGTATTTATTTTTTGTGTATGGTAAAAAAGTTTTTTTTTCGATTTCGAACGTCCGGGCAAACTTTTATTCTCCTAGTCCTAAAAATTATGTGGTACAAATTTGAGGCCAATCCGATTAAATAAACCCGTGGCGCTAGGCGATCAAAGTTTTGAAAATAAAAAAAAATATGTATATTGCGACAAATCATAGTTATTAATTTTAATGCCCTGAACTCGAATTTCAACAATTTTTAAAAATCGGTCGAATAGTTTTCAAGATATTGATAAAGAGATTAATCGCTAAAGGTTTTCGAGATATCGCCATTTGAAATTTGCCAATAAAAAGGTCTAATAATGCCGTTTTTTTTTCTACGTTATTTAAAAAAAGATTTCTTTTCCTTGATTCACAGAGTTTTAGACCTAATTTCAGCAAAATCTGATCATTTAAGCCCGTGGCGTCTTTCAGTTAAAATGTTTTGGATTTTTGAAAAATTTTAAACAAAGAAAAATTGGATTTTTGAAAAATTAAAAAAAAAAATAATAATTCTTTCGACTCTTTATTTTATTAATTTCAAAAGGTTTTCGAAATTTTTTTCAAAAGCTCAAAAATTTTTATTAAATGGAGTAAAATAATCGGATTGGCACAAATTAAGATTAAGTGCAAGTTCATCTCTAGCTTTATTTCAAATAGCGACATCTCTAAAACCGTTAGATCAATTCAAGTAATTTTTTTATATTAATGTTCAGCATGCCAAAGTTAAAAAAAGTAATATATCGCATGACATATATTTTTTTAATTTTTAAAAAATCCAAATTTTTTTGGTGGAAATTTTCCAAAAATCCAAATTTTGTCCAAAAGGTGCTTCTCTCAAAAATGAAAAGATCAGGGGAAAAAATTTGATAAATTTTTTAAATATCTTGAACGTAGGAAAAAACCGCAATTTTTGGGCATTTTTTGGCGATATCTCGAAAACCAATCGACCGATTATATATTCTTGATATTCGTGTTCAGCGTGCCAAAAAATAATGTATCGCAAGACATAAATATTTTTAATTTTTCAAAATCCAAATTTTTTTCGTAGAAATTTTCTAAAAATTTTCCTAAAGAGAAGGTCGACACGGGTTAGGAGGATCAGATTCGGTTCAAATTAAATTTAAATGAAAGCTTGTTTAAAGCTATATAAAAAGGTCAGGGGTAAAATTTGTTGAATGTAGGAAAAACGTTGAATGTAGGAAAAACGCCATTTTTGGTAATTTTTTTACAAATTTCAAATTGTGATATCTCGAAATCTGATAGACCTATAAAATAAATTTCTTAATATTCGTGTCCAGAATGCCAAACATAATATATCGCAAGTTCTATTTTTAATTTTTCAAAAATCAAAATTTTTTTTGATGAAATTTTTAAAAATTAAGAACTTTGACCAAAGTCCCCACGGCTTAAAATATTCGGATTTCAAACTAAGTTTGTCTTAAGCTTTATAAAATGGTCTAGATTTTTTTTTTTAATTTGTTTTATAAATTTCTTGGACGTTGGAAAAACCCGTAATTTTTAGTAATTTTGTTGACAATTTTCAAATGACATTATCTCGAAAACCAACCGACTGATTAAAGGAATTTCTTGATATTCATGTTCAGCATGCCAAAAAAAATGTATCGCAAGATATTTTTATACCCTCCACTCTAGTGATAGAGGGTATATATAAGTTTGTCATTCCGTTTGTAACACCTCGAAATATTGGTCTAGGACCCCATAAAGTATATATATTTATGATCCTCGATCGATTTTAAGTCGATCTGGCGATGTCCGTCCGTCCGTCTGTCTGTCCGTCCGTCCGTAGAAAACACACTTACTTTTGAAAGACTTTACAGAGGCTACTGAAGTTTGGCGTATATGTTGGGCATTTACCTGGTCAGGTTTGTATTGCAATCTAGCCAAATCGGTCCAGTGGTTCAAAAGTTATGAGCAAAAGAGTAAATTTCGGCAAGGGTGTTTCGCGAATTTACGAGATAAAAAACACGATAACTTTCGAAAAACAATAACGAGACTGCTGAAGCTTGTCATGTATCTTTGCCGTTCCCCAGGTCTGTTTGGTATTAAATTTCAGCTCAATCGGTCCAGTGGTTCAAAAGTTATAAGCAAAACCCTGAATTTCAGATTAGTTTCATCTAAAATGCAACGTGTTTTAACAAGTTTTAAAAGCATTGGTGGTAACTAAACAATGCTTTTCAAGCTTGTTTAATTTTAAAGCAATGCTTTTTAAACTTGTTTAATTTTAAAGCAATGCTTTTTAAACTTGTTTAGTTTTAAAAGCATTGGTAACAAAAAAATTACACTCGAAAAAAATTTTACACTCAAAACAAATTTTTCACTCAAAAAAATTGTACATTAAAAAAAAAATTTTACAAAAAAAAAAAAAAATTAGTTTTTTTTTACAAAAATGACAATATTTTATGTACATACGTACGTGCATTCACTTAGAAATATTTTTAAAACGTGGAAAAAAGGCCATGTCTCGAAAACCGTTCGACCGATTTTAAATATTGGTTAATATTCATACTCCGCGTATCAAAATCAATAAAGATGATGTGTAACAGGATATTTTTTTTTTATTTCTTTTTTTTTTAATTTTTTAAAAATCTAAAATTTTGATCGCCGGGAGCCACGGGATAATTTAATCCGATTGGCCTCAAATTTTAACCGCATTAGTTTAAGGCCTAGTAGAATAAAATTTGACAGGACTTCGAAAATCGGAGAAAAAAAAGATTGCCATATAGAAAAATACCGCTCTAACGTCACAACTTTTCAAATCAAAAAAATGATAACCCGTAATAAAGATTAATTGGTTTTTAGAAAATGTATAGCCGAGTTTAAAAAAGAAATAAAAAATTGAAAAAAAGTTGTAAACAATTATCAAAGCTTTTAAACTTTCAAGATTACGAACATAAAATATGTAAATCTCAAAAGCTTTTCAACAAACTTTTTTTAAACTTAAAATTTATATTTATTGTGTTTAATTGTTTTTTATAATTGCCAAAATTTAAAAAAGAAATCTTTGTTGGATTTCTAAATAAAGACCTTCCATGTTGGTACTTTTTAATTATTAAAAAAAAATTGAACAAACCATTAAAGCGTTTACTATGCAGTGAAAAATATTTCATTTATGTTTTTAAAATATATAATAAATGAACAATTTTATGGCTAAAGCTTTTAAAGATTTTTTTTAGTTATAAAAATAAAAAATTTTAATTAAAAACCCAGGCCTCGAGCTCAGAATTTTTGTTTTTATGATTAAATTGAAAAAATCGTATTTAAAAACAACTACAACTTTGATTTTTTTTCAACGAAAAAGCTTTCAGTAACTTATTTTTTTTACTTGTTTTAAAATTAATACAAATTTAAAAAATAAATTTGGTTCCTAAAAGCTTTTCTTATTTCGGAGATATTAACTTAAAAATAAAGCTAGTTCAAAACAATTTTTTTTTTATTTTTTTGACTGTCAAATCAGGTATTCTATAACAGTAAAATTCTAAAAGCTTTAACCAGGTTTTCTATTTTCAATTTATTTTTTTTTTTTTCCTTTTTAAATCAAATTTTTTTTGAAAAGTTAAATTTAAACAGCTTTCAAATATATATGCACAGAAAAAAAATATTTGCCAATGAACGAAATTCATAGAATTTATGAACAAATGCATAAAAAATTTCATTAAATTTGTTGAACTTTTTCATAGTAATTATGAAAAAATTGTTCTTATATTTCACATATTATGATTTATTCATAAATACTATGAAAAAGTTTATAAATATTATGAAAAAGTTAATCAATTTTATGAATTTGTTCATAAATACTATGAAAGTCGTTCATTAGATTTTATCTTTTTTGTGTTTGTTTTTTGTTTAAATGGGTTATATGTGAAAGCTTATTCTATTAATTAATCTGTTATCGTTTTCCTATAAAATTCAAATATGTAAAAGCTTTTATGAAGCTTTATTTATTTAACTATAACTTAAGTATGAAATTATATTAAACTATTCAAGTTTAAATAACTTTTATAATCTACAAGATTTGTTAAACTTTTTAAATATTCAAGCTTTCTAAACTTTTTTTAAATATTATTTCTTTACTTTTTCAACTGCTATTTCGAAAATTAAAATAAAAGCTGAGAAATCTAAATTGAATTTTTAAAAATCTAAAACTAAAATTCAATAATCTTATTAAAACTTACAAAAGTAAAATTTACTTTAGAATTCTATCTGAATTAGTCTTTTCTTTAACTCAATTTTTCTGTATTGCAATTAGGCCTTTTTGAAGATCTTAGATTTTTCGAAATATCAGTTGGGCTTTCTGAATTCCAATAGAGCTTTTCTAAATTTCATTAAGGCTTTTCAAAATTTTAATAAAGCTTTAATTAAAATATGATAATAAGTGTTCTTAATTTCAGCAAGTCTTTCCAGAATTTCAATTAAGCTTTTCTTAACATATGTTAACAAGTATTTAAAAAATCTTCACGATTTAAAGCTTTTCCTTCAAAATCAAATCAAATATTTTTTTTTTTTACAAAATTTTTTTTAAATAAAATATATATTTGTCTATATATATTAGCAAACCGTATAAAAATAAACAAATATTTATATATAAAAAAAATCGTATATAAAAAAATATGTTAAAAAAATTATAATTGTTATTTTTGGTTTATTTTCTGTAAATATAATATTTAAGTAAAAACAATAACAAAAAATATGTATTATTTACTAATAAATGTTAAACAAGGAATATATTAACAATATAAGTTAATAATTATATAAAATTATACTTAAATATAAGGTGAACAAAAAAAAAAAAAAATTAAAAATAATACAAAAATTTCAATAAAAAGCTAAAATTATAAAACTATAAACAAAAAAAATGATTTTGAATTGGGAATAGTGAAACAAGACAAAAATATATTAAAAAAAATTGGGGTTTATTGCGGGAGGAGCTAACAACAGGATATTTCAAAAATAAAATTTTGGAGAATGTAGTGGATGTACATAACTTAAGTCGCATTATTATCTGAATTTTTGACTTTAAAGCTCTAAATCCTAAAACTACAGAAAAGCTTTCTCAGAATTCGAAATTTTTTTACAGGAAAAATTGATTAAAATCTGAATAAAAATCAATAAAATATGCTCAATTCGGTTGTTTTGAAGTTAAAAAACACCCTACGAAATTCTCCAGATTTTATCTTTTATTTATTTTTGTATTTTACTTTATTTTTCCGATTTGTTTTTAAATTCTGGCTTTTTAAAAATTTTTTATTTTTTTAAATATTTCTGTATTTGTATTAAATATTTCTGTATTATTTTCCGAGTAAAATTTTTTTTTATATAATTATATATAATTTGATAAAATTATATCAAATTGTATATAATTATATAAAATTATATAAAGAGGTAAAATTTTCCAAAATGTTGGATAAAATTATATAAAATTATATATAATTTAATAAAATTATATATAATTTAATAAAATTATATATAATTATATCCAGGATTTGGTGGATATAATTTTATAAAATTATATCAAATTATATATAATTTGATAAAATTTTATAAAATTTTATCAAATTTTATCAAATTATATATAATTTGATATAATTTTATATAATTATATCCACCAAATCCTGGATATAATTATATATAATTTTATCAAATTATATATAATTTTATCCAACTTTTTGGAAAATTTTAGCTCTTTATATAATTTTATATAATTATATATAATTTGATATAATTTTATCAAATTATATATAATTACATGTATCAAAAACTTTTTTACTCGGATTTTATTATACCCTCCACTCTAGTGATAGAGGGTATATATAAGTTTGTCATTCCGTTTGTAACACCTCGAAATATTGGTCTAGGACCCCATAAAGTATATATATTCATGATCCTTGATCGATTTTAAGACGATCTAGCGATGTCCGTCCGTCCGTCCGTCTGTCCGTCTCTCTGTCTGTTGAAAACACGCTAACTTTTGAAAGACTTAACGGAGGCTCCTGAAGTTTGGCATATATGTTGGGCATTTACTGGTCAGGTTGGTATTGCAATCCAGCGAAATCGGTCCAGTGGTTCAAAAGTTATGAGCAAAAGACTGAATTTCGGCAAGGGTTTTTCGTGAATTTTTGAGATAAAAAGCATTATAACTTTCGAAAAGCAATTCTGAGGATGCTGAAGCTTGGCATATATATTTTGCGTTCCTCCAGTCTCGTTCGAATTGAATTTCAGCCAAATCGGTCCGGTGGTTTAAAAGTTATTAGCAAAACCGTAAATTTCAGATTAGCTTCACCTAAAATTCACGTGTTGAAAACCCGTTAAACCTGTTTTAAAATCATTGGTAAGTCACAAAAATATTTTACAACGTATTTTTGTCACTCAAAAATATTTTTATACCAAAACAAAAAAAAAATACACTCGAAAAAAATTTTACACTCAAAAAAATAATTTACACTCAAAAAAAAAAATTAGTAAATAATTTTTTTTTTTTTTTTTTAAATTACTAAAAAATTTTTTTTTAAACAAAATAAAATATTTTTAATCAAAACTTCTATTTTTTTCACGTTAGAAAATTTTTTATCATTAAAAATGGGCAATGTGGAGGGTATTCATAGATTCGGCCAAGTCGAATTTAACTTTTCTACTTGTTTCTTAATTTTTTATTATTTTGGTTATTATTATTATTTTTTTTTTTTTTTTTTGTTTTTCAGATATTTTGATGTGCTACTAAGGTAAGGAAAATTTATAAATGGCCTTCATCATAAGTGGACGGTATCAAAAATGATTAAACATATATTCATGATCTGGGCTTACATTTCGAGAGACTGCAATTTAATAAACGAGTGCTACAAAGTCTCTAGTAATATGATTGCTCTTTGTTTCATTCAACCAAGATCAATTAAAGCTTTTTTTAATGTTCCGTTATTATTTCGTTTACAAAGCTTTCATTTATTTTTAAAAGCTAATTTTTAAATATTAAAAGCTTTCTCTTTGCTACAAGGTTCTCTTACTAACGAATTCTCTTAAAATTTAGTGTTTCAAATCTCACTTATTCCCCATTAATATTTTTGTCTATTTAACCCTTCATAACATTGTTAATTTCATGGCCATACCACAACATATTTTTATGGACCATAAATTTTGAGAATAATATCAATATCTTAATTAATTTACCCTTTCTGGAATATTTTCAATATCAAATCTTTTTTATGTCGATTTAACATGTTAAAAGTTCATAAAGTAAATAATAATAAAATGTAAACGATTTCATAGGCAAAACCAAAAAAATATGCCGTGATGATTTAACCCTATTTTGCTTACAAAGCATGAATAGATTAAAATTTTTAAGGACACCCCTACACTTCAGAGGGGACAGTATATACCGCAACATAACGTTTGTAACATAATGAATCTGAGATATATTTTGTCAGAATTCGTAACTTTCTCAGAACCTTAAAGTTTGACTATATGAAAACTATCTCTGAATCTGAAAATTTTTCCATGTCTCATAATCTGAGAATTTTTTATATGAAAACTGTCTTAGAATCTGAAAATTTTTCTATACGAAAAATATTTCAATATCTGAGAATTTTTTTACAGAAAAAATGTTTTATACAAAAAATGTCTTAGAATCTGACAATTTTTCTATAAAAAAATGTCTCAGAATCTGAGAATTTTTCTACACAAAAAATTGTCTCAGAATCTAAGAATTTTTCTATACAAAAATTTTCTCAGAATCTAAGAATGTTTTGATACGACAAATGTCTAAGAATCTGCAAATTTTTCTATACGAAAAATGTCTGAATATCTAAACAGTTTTCTATACGAAAAATGTCTGTGAAGATGCTCGAAAACTATCTGAAAAATATCTGAAAATCGGAGAAGTTTTCTATACGAAAAATATCTCAAAATCTAAGAATTTTTCTATACAAAAAATGTCTCACAATCTAAGAATTTTTTTTAGATGAAAAATGTTTCAGAATCTGTAAAATTTTTTAAACGAAAAATGTTCCAAAATCTACGATTTTTTCTCAGAATCTGAGAATTTTTCGATGCGAAAAATATTTTAAGAATCTAAGAATTTTTGTATACGAAAAATTTCTCAGAAGCTGAGAATTTTTCTGAAACAAAAACGTCTCAGAATCTGAGAATTTTTTATCTGAGAATTTTTCTGTATGAAAAATGTCTCAAAATCTGGAATTTTTCTACACGAAAAATGTCTCGGAATCTGTTAATTTTTCTATCCGAATCTGAATTTTTTAAAAAAAAAAAAATCCTTAAAACATGGAAATTTATTATACGAATAATTTCTCAGAATCTGAGTCATTTTTCGTATAGAATCTGAGAGTTTTTTTTCACAAATAATGACTCAGAATCTGAGAATTTTTCAATACGAAAAATGTTTTTGAATCTTAGAATTTTTCTGTAAAAAAATTGTCTAAAAATCTGCGAATTTTTCTATACGAAAATGTCTTAGAATCTGACATTTTTTCTTTACGATAAATGTTTAAAAATCTGAGAATTTTTCTGTACAAAAAATGTCTCAGATTCTGAGAATTTTTAAAAAATGTCACAAAATCTGAGAATTTTTCTATATGAAAAATGTCTTAAAATCTGAGAACTTGTAAATTTTTGAAAGCTATTTTTTTTTTTTTAAACTGAGACTTTTTCTATAAAATTAATGGTTTAGGATGGGTTAATTTTTCTTTACGAAAAATGTCATAAATCAACCAGAGAATTTTTCCACACCAAAAATTCTTAGAATCAGACTGTATAAAAAATTCGTTTAATACCGCATTTATGCATTTCTTACAGTTGGGCTATTAAAAACCTATTAAGAAATTGAAAATATTATGGAAAATGAACATAAAGAAAAATCAAATATAATTATTGACCTTAGCTAATGCGTTATAAATATACCAATTCATTCACCAAAAATTTATATTATTTTTTTTTTATTTTGTGGGAATACCATTAGAGTATAATGAAACCAAATTCTATGAGCCCCCATTATACAAGTTCAATTATTAGGTCATCTTTTACTAAACACATATATCGTATTTTACACCAAATGCGCCGTTTGAGAAAATGTCTCAAAAGGTTCTTTAAACTGCTCCAAATTCTGAAAATTTTTAAATGGAAAAAGGTTTTTGAAAACAAAAGTTTGTTAAAAAAATATAGCAAAAGTATATCGGGATCTGGGCAACGCATCTGATTTGAATTTAGGCTTTTTTTGTAAAACTTATACGGCCGAAGCCGGGTGGCATATCAGCACTGGTGCTAAGACAGTGCTTTTTGACGCTAGCCCGTCCATTGTCAAACTTATTCAGCTTTTCGTATCGCGCCAGAGTATTTCCCTCGTGAACGAAAGTTTCTAATGTCCCTAAATAGGGTGCGGCTAATAACTTTGAAAATACTGTCTTATCGCAATGTGCTCTGCTGTCAAAGGTGACGGAAAGCGTGGTTAACTTTCACCTTGTCCGTTATTTGGTTACTTACAGTATGGCTTCCGTAGAGGTCGCTCTACTGCAGACATGTCAAAGCTTATTGCTTTTGGTGTCGGTAATGACTTTTATCGACTTATTTCGAGCTTCCTCAGAGATCGAACTTTACGACGCACTGTGGTCAATATTTTGAGATAGCGGCCAAAACTCCTTTTGGTTTTTGTTCTCCGATTTTAAAGTTATTAGACTCATATCAAAGTAGACAGTAGTAAACCTCGGGAGCCAAAAAATTAGAACTCTATTTCAATTATTTCACTGAGAACAGGGTGGTCCAAAATGGGATTTTTCAGAATTTAGTAAATTTATGATATTTTTAGTTAATCTTTAAAGTTTAAATGATCATAACTTTTTTGTTTTTCAAGATTTTTGGACGAAATAAATTTTGTGTTGTAACCTAACTTATTTCCTATTACTGGTAAAAAAATTTAAGCTCTACTGTTTTCAGAACAATTTAAATATTTTTTTTAAAAAAGGTCAAATTTCTCGGAAATTTTCTACTTCATAGAGCACAACTCCTGTGAGTCAAGCTGAGTCAAAACACAAATTTACTATTTTGTAGTCCTAACTCTCCCCTACATTCCTATATATACATGTCCATGCATCGGGGCTGCACTTTTTGAGCTACAGCAATTTTTCTGACCCAAGGTAAGATATTCGGTACAAATGCACGCCATATTTTTTGAGAAGTTATTTTTATGTGAAAGTGGCTATTATGCATATATTTTGATGAAATTTTGTACAAGAGTTCTTAATGACCCAAAAAATAATTCTGTTGAAATTAGGAGAAGTTGGCCCATATTTGGACCTAGTCCACATAGAAGGGTGTATCAAAATTTTGACAAAAATGACAATAGAACTCTCAAATTATGTGGTATCTGGCAATTCATTTGGAAAAGGTAAAAAATGATTTTATTGCCATCTAATATTACATAACTTAAATACCTGATAATTGCAAATAAATTTAAAACCAATGGAAATAACCTGTGGATCCTTGGACCTATCAAAAAGACCTATCCTTAGACCTATCAAAAGGACCTATCCTTTTACATATCAAAAGGACCTATCCTGGAAACTATCAAAAGGATCTATCCTTGGTCCTATCAAAAAGATCTATCAGAAGGACCTATCCTTGGACTTATGAAAAGGACCTATCCTTGGACCAATCAAAAGGACCTATCCTTGGACCTATCAAAAGGACCTATCCTTTGATCTATCAAAAGGACCTATCCTTGGACCTATCCTAGGACCTTGATCTATTAAAAGGCCCTATCCTTTTACATATCAAATGGACCTTTCCTTTCACCTATCAAAAGGACCTATCCTAGGACCTATCAAAAGGACATATCCTTGGACCTACCAAAAGGACCTATCCTTTTACATATTAAAAGGACCTATCCTTGGACCTATAAAAAGGACCTAGCCTTGGACCTATCAAAAGGACCTATCCTTTGATCTATCAAAAGGATCTATCCTTTTGCATATCAAAAGGACCTATCCTTGGACCTATCAAAAGGACCTATCCTTTGATCTATCAAAAGGACCTATCCTTTGATCTATTAAAAGGACCTATCCTTGGATCTACCAAAAGGACCTATCCTTGGACCTATCAAAAGGTCCTATCCTTGGACCTATCAACTGGACCTATCAAAAGGACATATCCTTGGACCTATCAAAAGGACCTATCCTAGGACCAATCAAAAGGGCCTAACCTTGGATCTATCAAAAGGACCTATGCTTGGACTTATCAAAAGGACCTATCCTATGACCTATCAAAAGGACCTATCCTTGGACCTATCAAAAGGACCTATCCTAGTACCAGTCAAAAGGACCTATCCTTGTACCTATCAAAAAGACCTATCCTTTGATCTATCAAAAGGACCTATCCTTTTACATATTAAAAGGACCTATCCTTTGATCTATCAAAAGGGCCTATCCTTTTACATTTTAAAAGGACCTATCCTTGGACCTATCCTTGGACCTATCAAAAGGACCTATCCTTGGACCTATCAAAAGGACCTATACTAGGACCCATCAAAAGGACCTATCCTTGGACCTATCAAAATGACCTATCCTAGGACCAGTCAAAAGGACCTATCCTTGAACCTATCAAAAGGACCTATCCTTGGACCTATCAAAAAGACTTATCCTTGGACCTATTAAAAGGACCTATCCTTTTACATATCTAAAGGACCTATCCTAGGACCTATCAAAAGGACCTATCCTTTTACATATCAAAAGGACCTATCCTTGAACCTATCAAATGGACCTATCCTTGGTCCTATCAAAAGAACCTATCAGAAGGACCTATTAAAAGGACCTATCCTAGGACCTATCAAAAGGACCTATCCTTGGACTTATGAAAAGGACCTATCATTGGACCAATCAAAAGGACCTATCCTAGGACCTATCAAAATTACCTATCCTTGGACCTATCAAAAGGACCTATCCTAGGACCTATCAAAAGGACCTATCAAAAGGACCTATCCTAGGACCTATTAAAAGGACATATCCCTGGACCTATCAAAAGCACCTATCCTAGGACCTATCAAAAGGACAAAGGACCTGTGAATATTGAGACTAAATAAATGTCAGTGGCCAAATGTTGGCATTTTCTGACCAAAATTAAGTTTAGGAATAATAAAAAAGTATTGGTTGTAAAATACGATTGAAGAAAATAAGAAATTATAAAAAAAATACCTATTTAAAATGTCAAAATATTCAACTTTTACATGGAAACTCAACAAAAAATTAAAATGCATTTTTAACTCCACATTACTTACGTTCCTATCAGTCGATTTTTACGTTTGAACTCGCAAATTGAAGCTTAAAGTCCCTCCTATTGAACAAAACAAATTGCGTAAAAAAATACCAATCCGGTCAAAAGTTATAGAGTTTTGACCGCTATCTCGTGAAATTGACCACTGTGCGACGTATAGTATATATTTTTTTTTTTAATTTTTACTTTATCCGCGATGTGGGTGCCCAAAGATTTTTTTTTGATTTTTATGAGACTTCGGGGAGGCATTTGGAGTTCCAGCAGAAGGTGTTCCACCATACCATAATTTTTTAAATTAGCTTAACTAGAGAAATTGCTAATGAAGTTACGATTTCGCGATTTTTTGTCATTTAAAAGTCACATAGTTCGCGAAAATAATTTTCTTTTGCAATATTTTTTAATTTGGTCTTGTCTATACAGGGAAGACCTATTTCTCCAAATAGATAACACCAACAAAAAAAACTTGGTTTTCTAGAAATAAGATGAAATATCGTGGGGCCTATATTCAAAACCCTCTATCTAAAAAACACAACTTTTGAGGAGAGCCAAAAAACTGTTTATTTCGCGTATTGTTAGAGTAATTAAAATTCGATATTCTACAATATTTTTTAAATCAATTACTAAATCTCACATATCTCAGCAAAAATAAATCGAGACTTTGGCGACACAGCATCTTTTTATAGCATACCGAAGCTCATCCAAAGAGCGCTCTTGAGGACGCAGTAAAAGTAAGGGGAAAAAATTTCAATTTTTTGTTAAGATTTTTTATATAAAACTCAAAATATAAAATTATATTTTGATACAATTTCACACATGCTTTTTTTTAAATATATTTAACACTTGATTAAAAAACCATCAGTTTTGGACAAAGACACATGATTTCACTGCATCATTATTGCGCATTAATCAGCGCTGCAGAGAGTGCTTCAATCATAACACCTTTAACACATTTTGAATGAAAAAAAATGAATACACTATTTCCACTTTAGTTTAGGAAATACAAATTACTCAGCTCAACAAGAAAATGCGTATTGGATTCTTGTAAGTGATTTGGATAGTGTCTGTTGCGCTGATTCCAAATCCGGAGCCCAAATTTGTCTATCACGTCAGCATTTTGAGTAATTCGCGGTTAAAGTGCCGAAAAAGGGCGTTTTTCACCCTTTTTAAAAGCTTATAAAATAAGATCCTGACATGCAAATGAGTTGGTATCAAGCTCATTCGAAAGCTTATAATTTTCTCTTAAAGATAAGATAAAATGTTCTAAAAATTTAATTTTCTAAAATGGTAAAAAAATCATTAGCAAAAAACCTTACATTTTTTCAATATTTATTTTATTTACACAGTGTTTTTTAACAAATTTCCATACAAATTCATACGTAAATTTTAGATTTAAAGCACTTGTGGCTAATGATTTTTTTTTCATTATAAAAAATTTAATTCCAAGAAAATTTGATTTTGTCTTAAAGAGAAAATTACGCACTTTCGAATGAACTTGATATCAAGTCATTCGCATGTCAGGATCTTATTTTATAGGCGCTCAAAAATGGCCAAAATGTGCCTTTTTTGACACTTTAACCGCGATTTTCTCAAAATTGTGACGTGATAGAAAAATTTGAGTGACCGTTTTGGAATCGGAAAACCAAAACCTATAAACTTTTTTTGGTTTCATTCGAAACGCAGCGACAAACCTCAGATTTGTAGAGCGGTGTTATATTACAAAAAATGTCCAATCATATTTTAGAATCTCCAATTATATTTAAAAATGTCCAGTTATATTTCAAAAATTTCCAATATAATTGAATGTATATGGTTTTTGAATTGAGAAAAGTGTGAAAGAAAAATTTTTAATTTTTCTAAAAATTTAGACATCCTGGTTTGTTTCTTACTAGTTTCATATTATCCAGTTATAATAATCTTCAGAAAAACTTTTAATGTCAAGTTTATTTAGTTAATAGTCAATAAAACTCTATATGTGAAAATTATTAACAGATCGCAGCCGACAAGGATTGAACTCATCATCATCTGTAATACTTTGCTATTAACTGCTTGTAACGTACAATCACTCTAGACCGATACGCCAAGTAGGCTGTTAAGCAAGTATCAACTAAATCTGATTTTTTTCAATTCGAGTGTCGTTGTTGCTGTTGTTTTTTTTTTTTTTCCTTTTGTGTAATTAAAAATTTTTTGGTTAAAAATGGTAATATCTGAAATATAAATGGAAGTTTCTGAAATATAATTTGAAATTTTCGAAATATAAGTGGAAATTTTTAAATGCTTGCTGGGAGTCAACTGATTTTCAGAATTAGTTAATTGTATTTAAGATTTTCCAATTGTATTCAGAAATAGTCAATTGTATTTCAGATTTTGTAATTTGTATTTCAGAAATAGTCAAATGTGCTTCATCTTTATTTTGCTTAATTCATCTCTAAAAAGATACATGAATTCACTGCATCTTTATAGCGATTTTTTCAGCGCTCTAAAGAGATGTGAATTCAGAGCATCTTAAGAGCGCTTTTTTGGTGTATCCAATTAGCGCTCTAAAGTGTGACATCGCCTTAGAGAATCATGCATGAATTCAGCAGGTTTGGATGCGCTCCTTGACTCGAGTTTCCTTTCCAAAAGCTGCCGCCAGTTCAGCAAAATTTCTGCTGGGATAATTCGTTTTAAAGTTTTGCACTATTGGGGATTTTATGATAGATAGAGGGTCTTGTTTCTCAAAAATATTAAGTATATGAATGAAAATTATCAGATAGAGGGTTTTGCATTTTAATAAAAAATAATTATTATGATTTCATTTACGACATCGGTAAATTTTTAACATGGTTTATTAATGATAACGGCTTATTAAATATTCCGAAATCGCGGGGTTGGTACACAGGTGCTGATTTTGATGACAAAAATATTTTTTTTTACCGAATTCATCTCAAAAGTTGACAAACTGTTGATTATGTTATGTAAAAAATAATAAAAAAACAAAAGCGCGATTTTGGTCCACAGATGCTGACCAGCATCGCGATTTTTAAGATTAAAATGTTTGTTTCACAGGACATCCAAATTTTCAGCCATATTTTTCAAAAAAGTCATACAAGATTTTTCAAAAAAAAATTAGCATCAGTGCACCAAAATCGTGGGTCTGGAATTTTGTTGACAAATTCATGTTCAGCGTGCAAAATTTAGTATGAAAACATGTAATGCAAGATGAAATTATTCAAAAAAAAATATTTATAAATTAATTATTTGAAAAGATAGAGGGTTTTGCATTCAGAAAAAGTAATTGTGTAAGAGATAGAGAAAACCAAAAATGCAAATAAAATAGCAAAAAAAAATATTTTTGTTCTGAATTGTACACCATAGATGAGGGCCGTTTTACTGAATATTTTGCCATCAAAAAGTCATTTTCATAAAAATGGAAGATAGAGGGTTTTGAATTTAGGCCCTCGATACGTAATATTTTTGGATTTTTACTTTAACTGCGATGCGGGAGGGTAAGGAAATTTTTGATTTTCACGAACATTTTATGGAATCATTTTGACACCCATTCTTGGACCCCTTTCAGCTCAAACAAAAAATAAAAGTAAAAATCGATACGACCTAATGGACAGGGGCTTCAGAATCTATTTTGAAACTCTTGGACCGTGTTCAGAGGCGGTATATGGCACTTATCAACAGTAGGGTATCCAACTAAATTGACTAACATCAGTGGAGCATCGTCTTTCCCTAACCTATTTTCCTGGAATCGGCACAATGCTCTGCATTCAAAAAAATGTACTTTCACTTCACCTAAATTTCTGCTCCGTAGAAAAAATGTGCAAAATACAGAATTTTTGTAATTTTTATTTTGTCAAATTTCATAAAAAATTAATTTTTTTATGAACTCTATCATATGCGTTTCATCCAATTGCCGAAAATTTATTGAAATTTCATTATTTAGAGAAATTTTATTAAAAAAATAGGTGACTAATAATTTTTTTTTGGGCTTATCAAAATGTTTTATACATTCTATTGTTTAGTAGCTCATAAATAGTTTTTAAATGTTTTTTTTTTTTTTTGCTCTATTTAATATCCATTTTAATATAAATGTTAATTAAAAAACAGCTGATCATTTAACGCGAATAGACGGTAAACAAGGTGTTTGTTTTGATAAAAAAATTATCATCTGTGAAATTTAGTCAATAATATTCCACTCTCTCTCTTTCTCTCTCTCTCTCATTCCAAAATGTTATTTTTTTAAACAGCGGATTTAAAATTTTAAAAGATTTTTTTTAAATCTCTTAAAAAAACTCTCTTGAATTTTTCTCTTAAATTGTCGGCGTTTTTGGTATGAATTATGAAACAACCAAGAAAATTT
Source organism: Pegoplata infirma (assembly GCA_963921195.1). Lineage (NCBI taxonomy): Eukaryota > Metazoa > Arthropoda > Insecta > Diptera > Anthomyiidae > Pegoplata > Pegoplata infirma. The sequence goes on from OY992539.1 coordinate 204,763,642, forward strand.
TTTAAATTTACATAAAACATCTCAGACTTTGTGTCGCCTAACAAATTAAACATAATCAAGGTTACAGGCTTCAATACGCAAAATGTGCTCAGGCATTAACTGTAAATTCAAAGCTGACTTAATATAAGCTTTGAATAAAAAACGTCCAAAGCCGTGTTAATACTTAAAAGCTCATTACAATTGAGGGTCTGCGCCTGTAGCCATTTTGTGATTCTGAATAGAACTACATACATAGATACATTTTCGTGACTAGTCTTTCAATTTTGAAGGCCTTGGTGCAATATGGATGTGTACTTGATCTTTCGAAAAAATCTAACAGACCAATTGTAATCCCTGTAAATTATGGGATTGCTAGGAACAGAATGGCTCAGAATAATTGAGAAATAGATGAAACCTGGATGTAATTTGCTCTTTTATAGGTAATGAATTGGTGATATATGTAGCTATAAATGCGATGAACAATTGGCGGAAGAGACAGAGCACAGGATATCGCTGGACGTATGGTCCGGACTAATAGCCTTAAGGCTTAGTTAAGCACGCGTAACCGTACCCCAGCGTAGAGTTTTCGTTATATATATCAGAGCAATTATTCTTCTTCGCAGACTACGTTAGGGGACAGTTACTGGTAGATAACCCAGTCTTTATTGTATTTATAAACGGAATAGTATTTGGAAATTTCTATGAGTGATTATTGTAGGAATTGTGGAGAAGTGGAAAGGAGGGGTCAGTGATTAAACTATTAGATTAGTGTCCGGACGGAATGAGTGTCACCTCAGGTATTTAAGGTGAACATTTGTCGATAAACTGGACTGCAATAATTATGGCTCTCTGAATATTATGGGGAAGCTCAGGAAACAAGGAAACAAGGTTGATTAAGAAGTTACGTCTTTGGTAAAGGGGAAATAGGGAAACAAAAATTGGCCCCTGGAGGTTAGATAGTAACGTGCTAGCCTTTGAAGGTGGGGGCGTGGGTTTGATTCCCAACAGAACCTTTGTGTATTTAATAGAATGAATAAATAAAAATACTTGACCATGGGATCAAAATAATTATATGAAAAAGATTGGGAAAATTAGGAATCGCTACAGGCCGTATGCTTGGAAATGTTCAACAAAAAGGTTGGCTTTATAAACCGGGTCAGTGAATATTTGATCATTATTTAAAAAAATCAGAATGGATGAACTAGCATTATTCTTTAACGAATGCCTGGAAGGTTTCCGCCTGTTTGGATTCCGCCTGTTTGCGTAGGTGTTCAGTAACAGGGTTTTTGTCGTCACTCCAGTTACTGAACGACTCCTCTCTGGATTTGACTGCATTCCTGAACGTCAGATTAAACCAACACTTTTGTCTTGGATTATTCGAAATAAGCTTCATGGGAATGAATAATTTCATTCCGAGCTTTATAACGTTTATTACCATTTCCGCAGCGGCATCAATATTAGTATTTAGAAAACAAAGTTTCCAGTAGTGTCCGACCGAACAGTTCGGCCAAAAAATAGTATTGGCCAAAAATTAATATTTGCAAGCATTTTTAACAGCTTTTTCAGATGGCTGTTTGTTTGTTTAGGCGATAGAAGACTATTCTGACTTTAAAATTTAATGGCGAGGACAAAGTTAAGCAACAATTTAGATGTTCGGTAACCGAACGTTCGACCATATTGAAAAAAGTTCGGTTACCGAACTTCGAAATTGTGGCTTAACTTCGTACTCGTTCTTAAATTTTACACTCAGAATCGTTTTCCATCGCCTCAAAAATTCTACCCAAATACGAAATTTTTTATTAAATGACTTTTTTGGCCGAACTGTTCGGTCGGACACTAGTTTCCAGTTGAAAAGCCGAAAAAACTCGTTGGGCTCAGTCCAACGAGCTTTTTCGGACATGAAAACAGAGAACTTCGTCGCTGCTTGAGAAGCGTTTCGAAGTTCGGAATAAGATGGGGATACGGTATGGTGATCCGAGTTACCGAGAGGTGCAAGTAGCTCAACTAAGTACTTGTAAGGGTGCGAATTGAGGAACAGCTCAAGGGTATTAAAAAATTGCCCTTCAACACACGGAATGTGTGTTGTTTGATTTACTAACTGCGCAAGGTTTTTATGCGCGTCGAATAACTCAACATATTGGCCCTCGGGAGTTGTATGGCTCCGATGGCGAAGCCATGTAGAATTGTGGACATTGAAATCGCCAGCAACAACAATTTCACTGTCCGGACAATTCTCCAAATTCCCTGATATTGCGTCCCATGTTTGGGCTTCTATAAAGAAACCTGAAGTGCAAAATGTGCGAACCTATTATGAATTTTACCTAAAGGGTAGAAAATTCAGCATTGCTGATGCTCGTAAACCACATTATTGCGTATGTACATCGCAAGGCCCCTATGAGGGATAAAAAGAGATATTAGGTGATAACCAGGTATGTGAAAATCCTGGGGATCAGCATCCCCATACACCTGGGTATAGGGCGAAAACTCCTGACCGATGCAAATCGGATCATAAGGGTTGAGATACTTACCCTGTTAGTTCCGATACATAGAAATGTACTCCGATATTCAGAAAACTCGGTCTTTGGCAGAAAAACTTAGACAATTCCACTCAAATTTGGGGTATGTGTGTTTTCCGATCCAAATGGTCCATGTTTGGACTTGGGACCCATTTTCAGGAAAAGTCTGGTGTAGGGTATCATTTCATCATCTTTTCTTACTTGTTTCGTTTACAATAACACTAGGGTTGCCATTTCCTTTTTGAGAAAAAGAGGACGCCAACCTCAAAAAAGGAGGACATTTGACCCAAAAAAGAGGACAATTTTTTTTAATAAATTAATTTAAAAAACTGCGCGACACAATACGCAAACTGCGCGACATAATACGCAAAAAAAACTGCATTTTTATTAAGGAAACAATTTTCATTTCCACTAAAAAAATCACAAAAATACATAAAAGGAAATCTTCCAATTTCATTTCAGAAAATACCAATTATATTTCAAAAATTGTTAACTATATTTTCAATTATATTTCAGAAATTTTCATTTTTAATTCAAAAAAGTTTGGTTAATTTAAAAAAATGTCCAATTAAAATTAAAAAATTTCTTTTGTATATCAGAATTTTCTATTTGTAATTCAAAATTTTCTAAATGGTTTTCAGAAAATTCCATTTGTATTTTAAACATTTCCATTTCAAAATTTTCTCCATGATTTTAAGAAAATTACTTTTGAGTTTAAATAAATTCAATTGGAATTTTAGATAATTCAATTGTATTTCAGAAATGTTCATTTTTATTTAAAAATTATCTAAATGTTCAAATTCTGATTAATTTTTATTAAAAAATAAAAATTGTTGTACTCGACCTTTAAAATATTATATTTTGAGTAGGTTTTTTTCTAGCTCGAGGTCATTATTTCCTTTACTAATTAAAACTATGATATTCTCATATAATAATTTTCAAGAAAATTATTTTTTTGTTTTAAATTTATTTATGTTATTTATGTCATTTTTTGCAAGACTTTATCGACATGTGTTTCGGGATTTGTCTGTTTTTAATATTTGCTGGTTAATTAGCTGATAATCGTGACCTTACTACGATGGTACAATTTTCGTCTTCTAATTCCCAATGGGAATAGAGTCGAATACGTATTTTTATTTTAGTTTGATCATTAACGATTGTCATTAAAGACCCTTTGCTACTTGTAGTATAGGGTTTTTATTTTTGCTAAATAATCTTGACAATGGGATCTGACAAATCCCGAAACACGTGTCGATTAAGTCTTGCAAAAAATGACCAACATAAATAAATTTAACACAGAAATATAATTTTCTTGAAAATAATTATATGAGCATATCATAGTTTTAATAAGTAAAGGAAATAATGACCTCGAGCTAGAAAAAAACCTACTAAAAAATAATCTATTTTTTGATATAAACATCTTTTTCGGAGAGCAAACTTTAAGACACACAACAGCTGATAAGAATTGATGCTAACGTAGTTATTTTCGCACTACCTAGAGTGAATTTTTACTCGAAATATAATTAATTTGAAGCGTTTTTTTTTTTTAATTTTTGTGCGTTTTGTTCTCAAAAAGTTGGCATTACTACTGATAAGCGAAAATACGGCGACGAAAATAATTCAAAAGTTTAAAAGTAATAAAAACAAGTAAAAAAGTTAAATTCAGCCTCGCCGAATGTAGTGATACCCTCCACAATTTCAAAAAGATTATTGCAAAAAACTTTATTTAAAAGGAAATTACTTTTGAAAAAAAAAAATTTTTTTGAAAAAAAAAATTTCCGCGAAAAAAAAAATTTGGTAAAAAAAATCCGCGATTTTTTTCTTTTTTTGTGTTCGTACTTGTTTAAATACCATTTGGTGTTCAATTATGTTCACATATGCACACCAGAAGCCGAATTAAAGCATTTTGTATATTTAGGTTATGTTGAATGTACTGAAATTTTTGAGGTGTGCTTACATTTTCGTTCATAACTTTTGAACCGCTGAACCGATATCGCTCAAATGCAATACCAAACTTCTCGGGAGAACTTCCAATAAATATGTTAAGTTTCAGTCATCTCTGTGCAATATTTTGTCCGCGATAGCATTTTCCACAGACAGACAGACAGACGGACATCGCTAGAATGTCTTAAAATCGATCGGGCATCATGAATATATATACTTTATGGGGTCCCAGATCGATATTTCGATGAGTTACAAACAGAATGACAAACTTATATATACCCTCTATCACTAGAGTGGAGGGTATAAAAATGTTATCGGGAAAAGTGCAAAAAGTAGGACAGCACCGGACACTTTCTAAAAAAGAAGTAGGACTGCCCCGGACGCCCTAAAAAAGAATACGGTGTCCGGGGAAAAGAGGACGGATGGCAACCCTAAATAACACTAACAAATACAGTAATGCCAACTCAACGACACTGACAATGTAACTAGCGATTTTTTCTTTAAATTTATATTACGATTTTTCATCAAAATTTGGTGTTTATGCACTTGTTCGGTAGATTCTATACGATTCTGATTGATAAATAAAGATAACGTTTGGCTTGCGTTTAACTAAAGAGACTTTAAATGCGTTACGTTCATTTTCATAATTAACCTCAAAATTTTAAACTCTTTATACAAAAATGTTTTTACAGCTCATTTAAATTTAAAAAACTCTTTCTCTTAACTACGCATTCATTTATCATTTAGCTAATTAGTAAACACCTAACAATTGATTATTTTTTGGTTTATGCTATCATGCACAGACATGTTAGTATTACCCCCCAATAACCCAATTTAATAAACAAACGCAATGTTTTGGTTGTTAGTACAAACAAAACAAAACCCAACCAACAAACATGTGTTTCAATTCTCACTATGTATCCCCAACAAACAATTCTCTTGCACTTAAATAGCTCCCCCCCCCATTGCACACTCAGTTTGTTATGATATTCACACACTCTTTTTTTGGCAGTGTGTTAACAAATGCCAACTTAACAAGAGTATTATATGGGCTCCACTCTTTTGATTTTGTGTGCTCCACTCTTTTTTTTTTTTTTTTCTACAACATACTTTAACGCGATTTATAGTGTCTATCACAGAGATCCTCAAAACACCGCACATGTGCGAATGCTCTCTTACTTAAGAAGAGAGCATGAGAAGATAATTTGAATTTGTATTAAATAAAAACATTTAGTCTTGATTGATATGTCATGCGAGCAGGTTGTGTAGTCGCTTGTGTCTTTTTTCCAGGGTTGCCACTTTTATCTTAAATAATTCCCTTGAACAGGTTGTGTAGTAGTTTATTACTAGACAAGACTGAACAAAATGTTTAATATAGAATGGGAAAACGCATTTTTATTTGCCGAAAATTTCTTCGGTAACTTTCATTAAATGTTTATTACATATGCTTAAAAATTACATAAATAGTACTGAATAAAAATTACTAAAATTCGATTAAGAGTTTTACAAAAAATTATCAAAAATTTAATTAATTAATTTGAAATTGATTTTATTATTTTTAATTATTATAAAAATACAAAACTTACACAGAACCTTCCAAGCTTTAATTTAATTTTTTATACCCTCCAACTACAGTATGGGGGTATACTCACTTTGTCATTCCGTGTGTAACGCATCGAAATATCGGTCGGGGACCCCATAAAGTATATATATTATTGATCAGTGATCGATTCTAAGACATTTTAGCGATGTCCGTCCGTCCGTCTGTCTGTCCGTCCGTCCGTCCGTCTGTAGTTAACACGATGCAGTCCAAAATAAAAAAGCTAGACCCTTCAAGTTTGGCACAAATATGTATTATGTTCCTAGGCAGGTTAAGTTCGGAAATTGGCCAAATCGGAGCAGGGGAAAAAAAAGTTGCCCCTTGAAGAACTAAACCAACCTCTAAAAAAATACACTTTTTTACATGTTTTTTGTTGTATTTTTGTTAATTAAATGAAACATTTGGTATATTTATCGAGATGGGAAGGTGCTCTCAACGTCCCCCACTGACCATATCAACCCCCCCCCCCCCCAAAAAAGAAAGAAACGCCCCTGACAAATTTTTGTTTTAATTTTTTTTTTACATTTTGGAGGGTATAATAGATTCGGCACAGCCGAATTTAACACTCTCACTTGTTTTTTTTGACATTAAGTATTTATTTAGAACAAAATAAAATAACAAATTTAATGTTATTTTTAATATATTTATATCACACGTGGAGATTTGTGTGTATTTATTTTTTTTTTTTGTTCGGGGACAGCGACAAATATATCTTGGCAACCCTAGTGGATTGAGAGAAAAATAAATTACTCTCAAAAACAAAAAACCCACACAAACATAAATGTGAATGTATGTGTGTGGGGATCCCTGGTCTATCATAATCGTTGGGTTGTTTATAGTGGAGCACATTTTACTCCTCTACTCACTACTCAGCCACTACACTACTACTACTACGACTCATTTACAAAAAATAAAAAAACAAATTAAAGCAACAAAAAAATTGGAATTTAAGAATATCGTAGTGTCTTTGCAAATCAGTAATCATTTAAAAGCGAACTAAACAAGACGGTGTAAAATTTTTTATCGAAAAAAAAAATTTTTAAAAAGAAAATTGTGAAATTTAAAGTGCAAAAAAATATAAAATTTACGTAAAACTAAACAAGCAAAAATTTGTTAAACAAAATTAAACATAAGAAAAAAATTGGTTAAAAAATTAAAAAAAAAAATTATTTTTAATTATTAAAAAAAAATTTAAAAAATAACGAATTTTTTAAAAAAAAAGTAAAAAAAAATTTTAAAAATTTTTATCCAAGTGTTTTGTGAAAATTTAACTTTAAAAATTTTGTAAATTTGCAAAAGAAATTTTAAAAACACAAATTTTGGAATTGTTAAATAGTGACAAAAAATAAGAAAAGATTTTTCTATTATTTAGTTTTTTGCAGTAAAATGTGTTCAAATTAAAACGTAAGTAACTGATATCAAACTAAAAAAAAAAAACAATTAACAAAAACAACAAAAATCAATTAATTGTAGAGTAAATTAAGCCATATACAGTTTTCTTTTTCTTGCACAATTACTAAACAATGATACCGAAAATTTTTTTACAGTAATAACTGTAAATGTTGTACAATTTTGTTGAAAGTCTAGAATTTTCTATGTCGTTTAAAGTGAGTGACTGTGACAATAACAAAATTGCGTGTGCATTTTGTTATTGTTTTTGGGCTCAAAATTGTAAACACTCACATTGGAAGGCATAGAGAATCATGGCCAGTGTTGCCACTTTAGGTGTAATTCTGCAAATGCATGTTTTTGGCATGCAAACAAAATATTGTTACTATAATACCACTAGTTTACAGAGATTTTGATCCACTACATTTTGCATTTACCCTTATGAACCGATTTTCCTGAAACTTAAAAGATATATAAAAGGGACAATTCTAAGGTTGGGGCTTTAGGGGTTCAAATAATGGCGAAAAAAACATTTTTTAGATTTTTCAGCCATTTATTATAAAGAAACTATATAATGATTTCATATGAGAGGAAAGGGTTTTTTGATACCTATCCAACAGTGCATAACCTTGTAAAAATTTGGCTTCATAAAATAGTTTTTTTTTTTCACGAAAATGTGTAAATTTTGGGTGTATTTATGTGATCTCCGGGCAAAAAATCGATCGCCTGGCAAATTATGGTTCGTTTTGAAAAAAAAAACTCAGTTTTTAAAAACTCTGTTAAAATTTTTAGGCAAATCGGACAAAATTAACCTGTGCCTTTGGACGATTAAAGTTTTGCCTTAAACAAAATTTTCCCCCATAAAAACCAAACATTTTTTCCCCAATTTTTTAATTAAACCCTACACCACTCTGTGGTACAGGGTATAATGAGTTTGTGCTGATGTTTGTAACTATCCGAAATATTGGTCCTAGACCTACCTTCAAGCATACCGATCAGACTCAGAATCACTTTTTGAGTCGTTTTAGCGATGTCCGTCCGTACGTCTGTTCACACAATACAGGTCGTAATTTTTAATCAATTGACTTGAAATTTAAAACTTAAGCCTCTTTTGGCCCAAGGACGAAGCCTATTGAAATTGGAAAAAATCGGTCCATATTTAGACCTAGCCCCCATACAAAGGTCCTCTTTAGTTTTGGCTCAAATGACTCTAATAGTCGCATTTTAATAGGTATCTTTTCTAAATTTGGCAGGAATTAATGTTTTATACACACAAATCACCATTCCGAATTTTAAAGAAATCGAACCAGTTCTTCTAGTAGCCCCCATACAAACCAATTCCCGATTTTCACATAAATCTCTCAATTTTCATGAAAATAGAAAATATTTAATTAAAATTCTGTTTGTGTATGTTAAACGCGTACTTTAATAACCTTATCAAATCTAATTATCATCGGACCATTTTGGACTTAGGTCCCATGTGGAAATTTCGCCCGATATTCAGTTGAAGCGATTTATTGTCAACAAAAAGAAGCCTATTCCACTCAAATTTGATTAGTGATTGCTTTTTACACTTATTAAATATTTGACAAAATATAGATCTAATCAGTCCATGTTTGAACTTGGGACCCATGGTCCGGGAAACTCTGGTGTAGGGTATTATATGGTCGGTCTTGACCGACTATAATTTTCTTATTATTATTATTATTATTATTATTATTATTATTATTATTATTATTTTTTATTTATTTCAATGCTACCACAACAAGAAATGAATCTTATAAATTACAGTGATAGCATACAACTTTGATTAATCAGATACAAGATAGTTATAATTTTTTTTTTTTTTAATGAGATTTAACATAAAAGTAAATAATAATTTTAATTATAGATATAAGTGAAAAATACAATACATGAAATGACGTTATTTTTTTGGCAGTTTTTTAATTTCGTATAAACTTTTGAGTTTCTTTTTGAATTGTGATGTGTTGCTTTCTAATTGGTATTTAGGGAGTAATTTGTTCCAGAGACGTGTTGAAAAGATGAAAAACTGCCTTTCGGACATAAGGCTTTTTATAAGTGGCTGAATTAGATTCTTACCCCGTTTGGATCTGGCAAATTTAAGTTTCTTAAAGAGGTATTCTGGTTCCTTCAAGTATATTATTTTATGCAACATTATCAGGTTTTTGTATTTTAGAAAGTTGTCAAAGCTAATATTTTGCATTTGATTAGAAAAGGACGTTATGCTATCCGTGCGTTTTCTATTGAACACATATCTTGCTATGTTATTATACATTACATTTAGTTTATCGGTATCAACTTGATCACAATTGGCAAATATTTCACATCCATACGTAAGAACTGGTATTAAGTACGTTTTCGCCAAAAGCATTCTTATTCCGAAAGGAGTAGATGACTGAACAGCCCATAAGTTCCTCAACATTCCATATACTTTTCCAGACACAACATTTATATGATTCTTCCAGGTAAGGTGGGAATTAAAAGTTATACCCAAATTTGTAGATGTATTTACAAAATTTATTTTAGTGCTATTAATTTCCAGAAAAACTTCATTATCCAAAATTTGTTTATTTTTTGATATAAAGATACATTTTGATTTCGCTGGATTGAGGCACAACGCATTTCTTACTGCCCAGTTGTGAATTTCAGTTAGATCACTATTAATACAATTTACGGTGTTACTAAGATTGCTCAATTTTGTGCTCAGATAGACTTGTACATCGTCAGCATACATTTGAACTTGGCAGTATTGGAGAACATCTGGAAGATCATTAATGTACATTGAAAAAAGTAAGGGTCCAAGTATTGACCCTTGAGGTACGCCTCTTTCTTACATTTATAAAATTAGAAGTTTTGCCATCTAAGAAAACAGCTTGTCTACGATTAGCAAGGTATGACATTATTAGCTTGTTGGCAGAGTTGGAGAAACTGAAAAATTTATTAAGTTTTGTTTGAAGAATTTTGTGGTCTACTGTATCAAAAGCTTTACTGTGATCCAAAAGTACAAGAAATGATACCCTATTCTCATCCAGTTTTGACCTGAGATCTTCAACTACGTCAAGAAGGACTGTGACGCAGCTTCTACCTTGACGAAAACCAGACTGTCTTTCTGATAATAAACCACGACTCTTAAGAAACTCATTCATTTGATGTTGCATTAGTTTTTCCAAAACCTTGGACAAAAAAGGCAATATTGCAATAGGTCTATACTCATTGTTGCTCTTAGGGATTGGTAAAATCTTTGCGTATCTCCAATTATCAGGAAATGTGGATTTTGTAAGAATTGTATTAAATAAAGAAGGGAAGAAGTTTTGAAATTATTAATTTTAAGAATCTGGGGTTAATTCCGTCGCTACCAACAGCATTGGATTTGATTGACAAAAAACTTTTAAGCACTTCATATTGTTCAACACACCTAAACGAGAAACAGTTTTCAATAGGCACCCAGGGAACTTGTTCATATGCGTTTTCATTAGGCCTCTCAATTTGGATATCAACAAATCTCCTGTTTAAGCTATTAACATCAATGTCTAAGCTAGAATGACAAATATTTTTCTTGCCTATACCTATGGAACGGATTTTCTTCCACTTACTGTTACTTCCAATGGCTGATGAAAATTCCTGCTGATAGTACGATGATTTTGATTTATTAATAATACTAACTACTTCCTTTCTGAGGTTTTTAAATAGTGTTTGTAGATCTGGTGTTTTGAATTTCTTCCATCTTGCATATGCGGCATCACGTTTATTAATTAAGATTTTGATAGTGGAGTTAAACCATGGTGGCTGCTTTGTCCTGACAAGTTTAGTTTTTTCTGGCACGGTATCATTGAATATATCGATAAGGTTTGTTTGAATGAATGCTAGCTGTTCATTAACGTCTACAATATCGTAGATGGAACTCGATCTAACATCGTCTAGCCGTTGATTTAACTCTAAATAATCGATATTTTGAAAATCACGATATTTATATTGAATTTCGTCATTTGAAAAGTATGAGGCATATGCGACAAAAAGAAGGTCGTGTCGTGAGAAAACTGGAGCAGATATTTGATCGTAGAGCAAAATTTTTTGTTTCTGATTTACAAAAATTACGTCTAATAAACTATTCGAGCCATTAGGGAAATGTGTTGGAGTTGTTGTATTCACAGGCAACAAACCCAGTACTTGCATCGGTTCAGTAAGCTTTTTATATATTATTAAATTACTACTAAAATCTCCAGCAATAAAAATGTCATTGTACAGTAGTGACAAGGGTTCAATTTCACCTAATAAGTCATCAATTGAAATTTCCTTATCAGGTCTATATACGCAACCAATGAGCATTTTGTTCTTATCCATAGTTGTTATTTCTAAGAATAAATATTCAATTTCACTAGTATATTCCGACTTTAGTTTTATAACACAACTTATATCTTTTCTTAAGTAAATCGATACACCACCAGCATGATATTTTCTGTCTGCACGAAAGATTTTATATCCCGGCAATTCAAATATCGCATCACCAACTTCTGGCACGAACCAAGTCTCTGATACGCAAATAATGTCAATACCTGAGGCAACAAAGATATATCTGAACTCATCCATTTTATTATTTAGACTTTGTGCATTTATATGTATAATTTTAAGCCCAGATTTCTGTTTAGCCAAAACCCTAAGCATATTATATATACTGTCTCTGGAACTAAAATTTACATTACGGACCATTTATCACGGTACGAAAAGCAACACATACGAAAGTTATCGAGTTTAAAGTTATTTGTAGGAACTCAATTACATAAAATGGAACAATATAAATATTAACAAACATACGATAAAAATTATAAAACTTTATTAAACATAACAATATCAAAAGGTAATATAATAAAGGATAAAAAAGTAAAAATTTAATTATGGAAAATAATAATAGCTTGAATGTAAAAATGGCAGAATTAGAAATTATAAAAACTGGTCAAGCTGATCTGGCATCTCAATACGGATAGGTTCGTCTCCATCAGACTTTTTTATATGTACAATCCCACGGATTGTGTAGGCAGCTATTATCTTTTCATCTCTTTTAAGACATAGTGCGGTTTTAAGTATATTATAGTTGTGGGGAGTAAGGTTTTCATTAATATAAAAAGGTACATCACTTTGAAAACCAGCAGAAATTAATCGCAAAGGGCTTTTATTTTTTCGACGAAAAGCAGATATAGTTTTTTTTTGATTTTGATAAAATAAGGATTTTGAAAATTTCGCTTACGGAGGGAAAATATGGTAATTTTTTATCTGCTGAACAAATGGTCCTAGATACTTGAAATTTGGACTGTACGAACAACTCGAGGAAATAACATTCTGAAAAATAAGGTATTAGAAAAATCCGCTTATAAGTGGGAAAAGAGGGGAAAAAAACATTTTGTATCTTCTGAAATTATAATCTCGCGGCAATAACATTCCGTAAAAAGTACTTGTGTAAAAATTCCGCTTTTAAGGGGGAAAGGGGAAGATAGGGCAATGTTAAGGCAATAATATTCTGAAGAAACTTCTGTTTCCAAAGGGGTTAAAAAGGGGAAAATAGGGGAATTTGGTACATTTTGTATCTTCTGAACCAAAGGTCATAGAAACTTCGAGAATGAATTACAGGATCCTGTCGCGATATTTTTTTATACCCTCCACTCTAGTGATAGATAAGTTTGTCATTCCGTTTGTAAAACCTCGAAATATTGGTCTAGGACCCCATAAAGTATATATGTTCATAATCCTTGATCGATTTTAAGACGATCTAGGATGCCCGTCCGTCCGTCTGTCTGTTGAAAACACGCTAACTTTCGAAAGACTTTACGGAGGCTTCTGAAGTTTGGAATATATGTTGGGCATATACCTGGTCATTTTTGTATTGTAATCCAGCCAAATCAGTGCAGTTTAAAAGTTATGAGCAAAAGACTGAATTTCGGTAAGGGTTTTTCGTGAATTTACGAGATAAAAAACAGGATTACTTTCGAAAGGCAATTCTGAGGATGCTTAAGCTTAGCACTTTTATTTGTTGTTCCCCTGGCCTGGTTTGTATTGAATTTAGCCAAATCGGTCAAGTGGTTCAAAAGTTATTAGCAAAACCGTGAATTTCAGATTAGTTTCATCTTAAATTCACGTGTTGAAAACCCGTTAAACATGTTTTAAAAACATTGGTAAGTAACAAAAATATTTTACAACGTAATTTTGTCACTCAAAAATATTTTTACACTAAAAAACAAAAAAAAAAAAATACACTCGAAAAAATTTTACACTCAAAAAAAATTTTACAATCGAAAAAAATTTTGGTAAATTATTTTTTTTTTTTTTCAAAAATTGCTTAAAAAAAGTTTTTTTAAATATTTCTAATTAAAAATGTTATTTTTTTCACGTGAGAAAATTTACTATCACAGAAAAATGGCATTGTGGAAGGTATTCATAGATTCGGCCAAGTCGAATTTAACTTTTCTATTTGTTTTTTTTTGGTTTTGGTAAAATAAGGATTTTGAAAATTCCGCTTCCGGAGGGAAAATATGGCAATTTTTTATCTGGTGAACAAATGGTCTCGAAGCATCTCGAGGAAATAAAATTTTTAAAAAATGAGGTGCTTGAAAAATTCGCTTATAAGTGGGGAAAGGATGGGAAAAAAATATTTTTGTCACTAAAAATATTTTTACACTAAAAAACAACAAAAAATACACTCGAAAAAAATTTAACACTCATAAAAAATTTTACACTCGAAAAATTTTTTAGTAAATTATTATTTTTTTTTTTCAAAAATTACTTAAAAAAGCTTTTTACACAAAATAAAATATTTCTATTCAAAAATGTTATTTTTTTCACGTTATAAAATTTACTATCACTGAAAAAGGGCATTGTGGAGGGTATTCATAGATTCGGCCAAGTCGAATTTAACTTTTCTACTTGTTTTTTTTTTTTAATTTGCACTTCTAAAGGGGGACAAGGGCAATTTGGTATATTTTATATCTTCTGATCTAATGGTCCTAGAAAGTTGAAATTTGGGCAATAGATATCGCGGAAAGTCTATTCTTTATTTTTTTTAAATTCTGATTCTAGAGGGAGGGGGGATGGGAAAATAGGTCAATTTAATAAATTTTGTATCTGCTGAACTAATGGTTCTAGAAACTTGAAATTTGGACTATAGGATCCTCTCGCGAAAATAACATTCTGAAAAACTCATTTTTTAAATTTGACTTCTAATGCGAAACGAGGCAGATTTCGTACATATAGTATCTTCTGAACTGATGGTCCTAGAAACTTTAAATTTGGACTATAAGAAAAAGATTCTGAGTCATTTTTCCTAAATAAAAAGTCTCAGATTCTAAAACATTTTTCCAATAGAAAAAGTCATAGAATCTGAGACTTTTTCTATAGGAAAAATTTCATAAAATCTGAAACTTTTTATTTAGGAAAAATGTCTCAGAATCTAAGACTTTTTCTATTGGAAAAATGTTTTAGAATCTGAGACTTTTTATTTAGGAAAAATGATTCAGAATCTTTCAATCTATCACTTTTTCTATAGGAAAAATGTCTCAGAATGTCAATGCACATCATTCGATATGGGAATGTATAGACACAAACGATGAGGCTTGCCAACTTGGGAGTTTTTGTTAAGTCCACTTTAAGAAACTTTTACTGTTCTTGTTTTTATTTTTTTTGGATTAATTACCCATTTGTTGTGGGGTATTTATATTTGAGCTCAAGTGAATGTATTTTTTATTTTTCTTGTTGTAATTGTTTGATGGCATCGATTTTTCTGTGGTGTGGTTTCGTGTAGTTTTCCTGTCTATCGTTTGTGTCATGAGTGAGTGACATTAATTTTGGTGTTCAGTATTTTTTTTTATTATTTTGGACTAGTCTTTTACGCGCCTCTTTTTACGGTCTCACAAAAAAATACTACAACTATTTTGGTTTTACTATTTATATTTTACCATGGTTTTTTACCCGTATGTTTATTGGTTTTTTGATAAGACATTTTTTTTGCTTTTGGTTGGAGGTTTTTTGGTTAACCCGTAAATGAGAAGGGGGTATTTAAAAAACCAAGCAAAGTTTGTGGTTGCAAATTCTCAGATTATAAGGCATTTTTTGTGCAAAAAAATTCTGAGATTCTGGGGGGCCCTGTAAGTTAGTTGGAAACGTTCTAGCCTATGAATCAGGCGGTCGTGTTTTCGACTCCCTGATTCGAATCCTGATTCGATTATGCTAAAACGAGACGACGGCCGTTTTTACCAGTTACAGGTTGGTTTGAAATTATTAAAAATGATTTGTTATTAAATTGAAAAAAATAAATAGTAAAATTACTTGATCTCGTGATCAAAATTATTACAGGTAAAGCTCGATATAACGAATGATATAATGTTTGACCCATTCATTATATCGGGAGATTGGGGGCCCTTGTAGGCTAGTTGGTAGCGTGCTACCCTTTCAATGTAAGGGTTGTGGGTTCGATTCCCATCAAAACACTTGGTTTTTTTTCGCACAACGAGACGACGGTCATTGTTACCAGTTCTCGGTTAGGTTGAATTTATTAAAAATGAGTTGTTAATAAATAGAAAGTCTAAATAAAAATAACTGATTATGTGATCAAAACTTTTCGTTCGTAACGATTCTTTACATCCCGAAGACTTAACTTAAACGTTTGTTATATAAGGTAAATAATGTTTAAATGTTGGTTGTTCGTTATATTGAGCGTACAATTTTTGAAACGTTCGTTAAATAAGGTAGTCAATATAAAAATGTTGGTCTTTGTTATATCGAATATTCGTTAAATCGAGATTCGTTAAACCGGGCTTTCACTGGATTATTAGTTCTCAGATTCTGAAAAATTTTTCGTACGAAAAATTCCTTTATTCTGAGACAAGTTTTTGTAAAGAAAAATTTTCAGATTCTGAGACAGTTTCGTATAGAAAAAGTGCTTGATTCTGAAACATTTTTTGTACAGAAAAATTTTTTAATTCGTAAAACCAAGTTAAAACTGGTTTTGTTGTGTATTAATATATAAATAAGGTCCCTGCTCGGACTCCAATTTCTTGAGAACTGCTTACCGTTTAATATACAATTTCGTATAGGGCCCCTGCTCGGGCGCCATTTGGTTTTTATTTCTTTTAGTTAAGTAGTCAAAATCTTTATATATGTAGCAAGTCTCTTAATATTTAAAACCCCAATTTAAACCGATACAAATCGGTTTTGTTAGTTTTTGAAATATTGGCCCTGCTTGGGCGCCAATTTTCTTACATTTCACTATAAAATTTTACTTTTCGTAAAGAATGTAATTGCTCTGATTTGTAAGAATTTCGAAGCCAATTAGTTCAATATTCTATTAGTTAATTACTTGAAGTTTCTACATGAGTAGAAAATTTCTTAAAATTAAATAAAAATCAAGACCGATCGGATTTGTTGGCTTTTCATTTGTTGACCCTGCTCGGGTGCAGTTTTCTTGAAACTTCTTTTGTTAATATCTTACATTTCAATAAAAAATTTTAACCTTTGTCTAGAATTTAGAATATGGGCCCTGCTCGGGCGCCATTCACTTAAAAATTATTTTAGTAAATTAGTCATACGTTCTATGTTTGCAGCAAATTTCTTTAAATTTCATTAAATTTAATTAAAACTGAAACCGATACCGATCGATTTTGCTGTCTTTTTAAATATGAGCCCTGCTAGGGCGCCATTTTCAAACTTTTTTTTTTTAATTGCTTACATTTTATTATAAAGATTAACTTTTGGTAAAGAATTTTGATGCTTTGCTTCGTTAGCGGTAATTTCTGTGTTTGACATATGTGAATTGCAATAAGGCCCCTGCTAGGGCGCCGTTTGCTTCAAATTCTATTAGTAAAATTGTTAATGTTTCTATATGAGTAGTAAATTTATTTAAATTAAATTTAAGACAAGACCGATTGCTTTAGTTGGCTTTTGAAATATGGTCCCAGCTTGGGCGCCATTTTTTTTAAATAATTTCTTAGATTTCTTTACAAAGTTTAACTTTTCCTAAAGAATTTAGATGCTTTGTGTAGTTAGCTGGTATTCGTGTGATTTATATTTGTCATTTATAGTGCCGCCCCTACATGGGCACCATTTGCTTCAAAATTCTATAAGTAAATTAGTAAAAGTTCCTATTTAAGTAGAAAATTTCTTAAAATTTAATTTAAACCAAGACCAATTGGTTTTGTTGTATTTTGAAATATGGGCCCTATGCCGGGAGCCTTTTTTGAAACTTCTTTGATTAATAACTTATATTTCAATATAAAATTTAAATTTAAACCTTTATTTAAAATTTATATGTTCTGCCTCATTGGCGGTAGTTACTGTGGTTTTGCTTTATGGTTTGGAATATGGTCCCGGCTCGGGCGCCATTTATTTAAAAATTCCATTAGTAAATTATTTATAATTTCTATGTTCGCAGTCAATTTCCTTATTGATTTTGTTGCCTTTTTGAAAAAGGTCCCCGCTCGGATTATTTAGTACTTGCTTCTATTTTATTATAAAATTGTAGCCTTTAAAGGTTAAATTAGTTAAAGTTATAATTTTCGTGTTTCAATATTTAGTGTTTAAGTTTAATAGTTTAATAGTATATTTCATTCAAAATTTAATTTTTGTAAAAAATTAAGTTGCTCTGCCCAATTACATGATTTCCATATATAATTTGGAATGGGGCCCCTGCTTGGGCGCCTTTTGCTTTAGTTAAAGTTTCTAAATGAGTAGCGAATTTGTCAAAATTAAATTTTAACCAAGACCAATTGGTTTTGTTGGCATTTGAATTATAGCCCTACGCTAGGCGCCATTTTCTTGAAACTCCTTTTATTAATAACTTACATTTGTAAATTATAAAATTTAAACCTTTATCTAGAATTTATATGTTCTGCCTTTTCGACAATAGTTGCTCTAAATTTGCTTCATGATTTGGAATATGGCCCCGACTCGGGCGCCATTTACTTTAAGATTTCATTAGTATAATTTCTATTTTTGCAGCAAATTTTTTAATATTTCTTAAAATTAAATTAGAACTTTAGAACTTGCTTTTAAAGATAAGGTCCCCGCTCGGGCGCCATTTTCTAAAAAAAAAACTATTTAAGTATTTACTTCCATTTTAATATAAAATTGTAACTTTTTAAGGGTTAATCACTTAAAATTATAGTTTGCGTGTTTCACTCTTCAGTCTTGTCTAACCCAAATTATGCGTGTTTTTTTTTTTTGTTTCTTTATTTTGGTCGTCACCAAAACCATGAACAACAAAAACTTTTTTGTTATTATTAAAAAAACTACTCCTGGAATTATCTTAACTTTTATTTGTGTTGTTATGCTCGAAATTTTTAAACAACAAAAAAAAATTTGTTATATTATAAATTGTTAAGAACTTGACTCTTTTAGTATTTTGATAATGAAATACTTTTGTTTTTATAATGACACTTTGTGAAATATTTGTGGTTTTAGTGAAATATTATTGTTAATTGAAAATATAAAACATTCGTAACATTTTTCAAAGTATTATCTTTTTGAAATACAAAAACAAAATGTTAGCAACTATAAAGAAATTTTAATAATAAACTTTAAAATACTTTGGACTTTCTTATACTAATCCCAAATTTGACACAATGTTGCAAATAAAATTTTTGATAGAACAAGTATTTGAAATAGGAAAATACAGCACAATTCGAAGTTATCTGAATGATTTAGTTGTCACAAATGAAATTTTTGATCACGATTACCGACAGTTTTTTTTTTGTGGCTTTATAAGTTTTCACAGAAAACACAGATTGCTTGTGACAACCGAAATTGTTACCAATCAAATGGTTCGGTTGTGTTGAGCAAATTTTTTCGATAGTAACAACCAAAATTTAGATAAGACAATGAAACATTGAGTTTTTAAAGAAGTTTCTGTTACCAAAATTCCCTATAAAAAGTTTAAAAATTTTGTTGTTGCACCTAATCTATTCGATTAGCAACAAATTCGGTTGACCCAATTTCTCTATGTTGTTGTTAAAGCTGAATTTCTGTAGACTTAACTAAATTTTCTTTGCTTCATTTTAAAAATGAAGTTGCGGGTTTAAATTAAAATTACCATTTAAAGCCAAATCAATAGCCTTTAGCCTTGGGACATCGGATGTACTCTGTCTCATATATTAATTTGAATGCTAATTTTGAAAGTTTACGTTAATTTTTTTTTATGACGTTATCTTAAAATGATACATCTTTCACACATTCATATTTTTTTTCTGTAAAAAAACAACCTTCAATGTTTCAATTACATCAGTAAGATAATAAAATTAAACAATAAATACGTAGCAAATTCATACGAATACAGAAAAAAAAAATGATTTAAACAATTACACATTTAAATCATTAATTTTCAGCTAAACAAAAAAACGATAACTCAAATATGACAGTCAGTTTAAAAAGTTTACAAACACCAAGAAAATCTTGAAAATCTACAGATCAGATGATGTGTTGTATGGGGAGGATTACTAACGCTCGAGTTTTAAAATCGCGAATTAAGCTCTCGTTGTTGGTGGTTTCTGTGTTTCTTCTTTGCGATTCGGAACGCGGTCCCTACTCGTGCGCCATTTTCGTAAAATCTCCTGTTAGTCAATTTGCCTAAATTTCTTTATCTGAAACAAATATATGAGCTTAATTAAACCGAACTAGTCCAGAACACAAAAATTAACACCATCCGACAGTCAATATTAAACATGAACCAGATTATACACGTCTGAAAATAGAGATCAAATGGAGTAAAACTGCATTTACAGTTTTTCATTTGGTGATACTGTTTCCTTTTAAAAGGATTTCAAAGTTTTAAAAGATACATTTTGTAAAATATTTTTGAAATTAAAGTTGTTTTTATTCGACCTTTCATTTATAAACAAATGCGTTATTTGAGCTCGAGGCCAATATTAAAATAAATGTTTTGAAATTTTAGTACTTGTCCTAGGATGACACTGGTGATGGTAAATGAAAGAGGAGGATCTCTATTCATTTTGCCATTTTCCTATTTTGCCATATCAGGATAAAAGTATGTGAATAAAGCAGGGTTGGCAACCGAAACGAATAACGGTATCGGTAACGGTAACGGTATTGGTATCAAATATTTTTTATATCGGTAACGGTAAAGGTAACGGTATTTAGATAACGGTTATTATGAACAAAATGTTAACAAGTCACAAATTTGTTAAAAACACGTAAAAAAAATTATTTAAAAAAATTAAAAAACTGTTAAATTTAGTACATTTTTAATACATAACAGTATATGAACATTTCCATTTAACTTTTGATTTGAGGGTTTAAAAAATACTAAAATTTTTTTTGAGGGCACATCAAAATCGTTTAGTACGCGTATAAACGTGCATTTGGAAGGTTCAAATCCGTTCGCGTGAAGAACTTTCAGCTGACGGCGCGAAAGTTATGGCGGTCAGGGGTGCCAGATGATTTTTATGAAAAATCGGCATATTTTCCAAAAAAAATCGGCATTATCGGCACTTCAATTCAAAAAATCGGCAAAAAATCGGCAATTGAAAAATAACCATTAAAATACAATAAAACTTATTTTTTTGACAAAAAATAACAAAATAGAACATTTAAGCAATTAATAAATGTTTATAACCTTTTAAGGACAATCCGACAATCGGACAATTCCGAACAAAGTGAAAAAAAATATTTTGAATTTTTTTATTTAAAAAAGTTTTTTGTGATGATCGGATAAATTTTTTTGGTTCCTCCCAATTTTTTTATTTTTTTTTTTTTGTAAAAAAAAAGAAAAGAAAAAACTAAAATTTTTACAAACAAAAAATTGTCGATTATCATAAAAACGATTTTTTAGTAATGTCTTAATATTAACTTATATTTTCAGCAAAAAAAAATATTTTTTTCACTTTGTTCAGGTATTTAAGATTTTTAAGATAAAAAAGGAGCCCAAAGACATTTCTCACAGGTCCAGCGTTGCCAGGTACTTTTTTCCGTTGTCCCCAAAAATATAACAAATTATCGCCAAAAAAAAAAATGTGTTTTTAATTACACAAAAAAATTTTTCTCAATTTAAAAAAAAAAAATTATTAGTGGTACTTTTATAATTTTATTTCGTAGATTTAGCAATAAAAAAATTCCCAAAAATCCCCAAAAAATCCTCAAATGCGTAAATAAATGGTGTTTGGCAATTTTAATAAACACTTTACAGTCGAAAAATGCAAGTTTTGCTGAATGAGCTTCGTAATCTCGTAGTAAAGAGTGGTTATCACTTAAACTATTTTTAAAAATCGTTGATTTTATTTAATTTAGCTTGTTGTATTATATAGATTTAATTTCGAATATCCCCAAAAAATCCCCAAAATAATTTTGAAAATCCCCATAAAAATCCCCAATCCCCAAATGAGATTTGTTGTCCTTTTTTCTAGCATGAAATCCCCAACTTTGGGGATAAATGTTGACCCTTAAAGACAAATGCACCGACTCTAAGCGAAATATCAAAACCAAAATCGCTCCACCCGGACGGACATCAGTAGATTGACATAAAATAATATAATTTATGGGGTTCTAGACCTTTATTTTGAGGTGTTTCAAGAGAAATGAAAAACTTATATAAATATTTCTTCTATTACTAAAGGGAGGGTATAAAAAGCGACTGTGTTCTTTGAGTTGATCAAAAAATCGTAATTTTTGGAGCAAAAATCGGCAAATCGGCACTTTGATAATTTTAAGGCAAAAAATCGGCAAAATGCCGATAAATCGGCAAATATGGCAGCCCTGATGGCGGTTTAAAGATTTTAATTGAAAACGAAAAATCTTAAAATTACAATTATTATTAGAATTTAACAAAATCAACGTTAATTAATGTTTCATACTATCCCCAATAAAAACGGGATAAATTACGTTCATTTACGTGGATATACAATCAGATTTTTACGATAAAAGTTTGTTTTAAAAAGTTGCTCTATTAATGCTTGATATTCAATTTACGCGAAATCTAATGACAATGGACCAAATTAAAGGTCATATTCGGATTAAGCACCCTCAAATTAGTTAAGAAACTTGTGCATTATGCAAAATTGTGAATTTTTAAAAGTGATGCAATTTCTGATTAATGAAAGATGCATAAAATCCACAATCTTCAAAATTTATCAATGCCGCTCAGTTTTGAGATAAAGCTTTATAAGTACCAGCAATTGCCATTCATAGAAATGAATTTCTATTAGCGGTTTGGGTGTGCCCTGGCGGTTTATCCGGAGACAAAATTGGCGCGTTTTCAGCGTACAGTTACATTAAGTCCCAATTTTTGCACACGATCCATAATACGCACTACA
This sequence comes from Pegoplata infirma, assembly GCA_963921195.1. Classification (NCBI taxonomy): domain Eukaryota; kingdom Metazoa; phylum Arthropoda; class Insecta; order Diptera; family Anthomyiidae; genus Pegoplata; species Pegoplata infirma. Next base: position 204,786,390 of record OY992539.1, read on the forward strand.
AGCAATCGTCTGACGGGTATATTTTAAATCTAAATTCTTTTCGCGTGAAAATACAAGCAAAAGTTTAAAATCGTGAAATTTCAGATTTTTGCAAAAGTTTTGGTAATCAAAATTTTAACACGCTATATCGATTTTATTATAAAAAATCAAAAAATATTTGGATCACGCGATGTGCTGGCCACTTTTTAGTAATATTGCGAATGTGCCTCCCAAAAAAGTGGATTTTTGATGACTTTCACGTTTTGTCTCTCAACTTTTGTCTAGCTAGTACTACGCTCCTATTGAGGGCACATTCATGATATCGGTTTTAAACTGTAGGGAATTACGACAGCTATCATTCTTCGTATTAGCTTTTGAAAAGTATGAAGCGGCGCAAATTTTCTGATGAAAAAACGACGAAAAATTAAAAAAGGAGGAATTTTAACTTCAAACCGTTACCACCAAATAACTTTTTTATTATTGATGGCACATCAAATTCATAAATACGTCTTTTGTGAACAAGTATAGGGATCATATATTTTAAATCTTTGAAGAATACGTTGGACGGCGCAAGTACAATAGGCCAAAGAGAACATAATTTTTATGAAATTTCAATCGACTTTTCCACATTTCGGAAGTTTGATTGTCGCTAACTACCGCAAATTAAGATTTTTGGCCTTAAGCGTTTGTAAGCTAATTGCATCAGAAGTCCTTTATGCATTTCTATCAGTAGATAGCCATTTGAATGCAAATAAAAAAAGTTTTTGCCAAAAAACCAAAATTTCAAAGAAATGAAAAGTTAAATGGAAATGTCCATATGTACAAGTATTAAAGTTGCTCATGCACTAAATCTCTTTTTCCTGCTCACGTTCACGCACGCTCACGTGAGTAACTAAAATTTTTTTTCACGCTCACGAAATTAAAATAAACAATTTTTTTTTTTTTTCAATTTCTTGCACAAAAAGAATTTTAATTCCTAAAAACAATCATAAACTCTTATTTAAATCACAATTTGGTAATAATTACTATCTAAATTCAATATGCTGAAGATGTTTTATCGCACACTCACGCACGAAACTATTTTTTCTCATCACGCGCACTCACGATCACGTGAGTAAAAAAAAAAGTTCACTCACAATCACGCATGATTCACGCGAGAATCACATGAATCACGAAAAATTTGTGTCACGCACGCATCTCTAGTTTTAATCATTTAAATTTAACAATTAAAAAAAAATTTAAAACTTTCTAAAAAAAAATGTCAATAAAAAATGTTTGTAAAATTGCAAAATAATCTGTTGAAATTTGAACAAAAATAAATATTCATAATAAATAGTACGCGAATATTCAGTGAGCGTGAGTAAACTCCATTCACGCCTTTAAAAAATGTTGTTTTATTAAACATAAAATTAAAAAAGTTTTAAACTCAAGGAGTTGAGATGTGACAAAAGCACTTTCGTCAAACCACCATTAGTTTTTGGATTTTTTTTGCAAGTTTTACATTTTGCAAACTGTTCACCTTTTGCTATCACAAAAAAAATGTTGCCAGACGGAACTTTTTTAGATTTTTTTCTATTTTGTTCCACAAAATTCATTTTTCATACAAATTATTAAGAAAAATATAAAAATAATAAAAAATTTAAAAAAAAATCGGGATTGAAAATTCGAAATCCCGAGATTCGGGATTTGCCTAATCCCGAAAATCCCGGGATTTCCGGGATCGGAATTTCCCGATTGAAAGCCCTAATGTTTACTTGCATTTCTCTTTCGAACTTTTTAAGAGAATTGAGAATGTGATCATTCGTTGGACCGATTTCCACATTTACTTTGCCAAAATTTAGTTTATTGCGAATGTGGTCATTGGTTTAACCGACATCCTAATTGTCTTTGTACAAATAACAATACGATTGGCAATAAACAAAAATTTGTTTTTTATTTTACGTATATTAAAAATATTTTACTGTTTTTAATCCAGAAAGTATTAAAATAAGTAATATTAAGACAACCGAAACAAAACCGATATAATACCGGTAAATATCCGAATAAAGGTAACGGTTTTTTATCGGTAACGATATTTACAATTTTTTATTTCGGTATTGGTAACGGTAGTCAATATCAAAGGGTTTTTAATAGGTAACGGTATTGAAAGGGTAACGGTAGCCAACACTGGAATAAAGTCATTTTAAAACTTTATCAAAATATTTTGTTGTAAATTTTGAATGATATTCAAGGATAAATTTTTGAACGGACGTAACTTACCACCTTTTTCCTGATATGTAATAATAATAAAATAGAAAAATTATGGAAGATCCTCCTCTTTCATTTGCTACAATAGTAATTTCCTCGGTCAAGTACAAATATTAAAAAATATTTAAAAAATTGTAATCCTCTAAAATTTTTAAGTCCTTTTAAAACAAAACAAGATCACGAAAAGAAAAACTGTAAATAAAGTTTTACTACATTTTGTCTCTAGTTTCAAACTTATATTATTCAGTTCGTGTTTAACGACTTTTTTAATTTTTGTCGGACGGTGTAGTATTGTCTATTTCATTGTATGCAGAAAATCGCTCCAGTGACACACAGCGAAGACATTATTTGTAACTTCGTGATAAAAATATTTTTTTTTTCTTTTCGGGTTTAGTTCGTTTAGTTTTAAGGCAAATGGCGCCCACGCAGGGTCCCGATTTCGAAGTGCAAAGCACAAACAAAAAAATCACTACATACTAGGCTAGGTTTATTTAATCACAGTGTCCCCAATAGGAATATTTAACAGTCTAGCGATCATAGACATTTCTTCCGCTAAACACATTTCAGATCCTAAAATATATTAACTAAAGAAATTTTATTAGCTTCTGAAAATGGTTTTGTATTATGTAAAGGAAAATTTATAATGGATTTTGAAAAGTTCCAGCGATACTACAGGAAATTTTCGATGAATCCATTCTTTGTAGCTTCTTAAATATAAACACTTTTTTGGATTCGTTCAGTGTTAGATCAACATTTTTTTTTTCAAAATAAAGCAATTCAGCCAAATTGACCAACTGAATTTTAAAGCAAAAGGCGCCTAAGCAGGGGCCCTTTTTTAAATCGCAAAGCGAAAACCTAAAAACAACCATCAATCAGGAATATTCGATCCAAATTTACGACCACAAATGATTAAAAAACTTTACTACCGAATAACTCGTCTGGGTTTATTTTATCAGAATTAAACAACTGGTGAATTTTTGAAAACAGGCAGGCAATTTTTTTACCCTCCACTCTAGTGATAGAGTGTATATATAAGTTTGTCATTCCGTTTGAAACACATCGAAATATTGGTCTGGGACCCCATAAAGTATATATATTCATGATCCTCGATCGATTTTAAGTCGACCTAGCGATGTCCGTCCGTCCGTCCGTCCGTCTGTCTGTCTGTCCGTCTGTCTGTTGAAATCACGCTAAATTTTGAAAGACTTTACGGAGGATCCTGAAGTTTGGCATATATGTTAGCCATTTACCTGGTCAGGTTGGTATTGCAATCCAGCGAAAGCGGTCCAGTGGTTCAAAAGTTATGAGCAAAAGACTGAATTTCGGCTAAGGTTTTTCGTGAATTTACGAGATAAAAACCACGCTAACTTTCGAAAAGCAATTATGAGGATTTGAAGCTTGTCATATATTTGTCGTTCCCCTTAAGTGGTTCGAATTGAATTGCAGCCAAATCGCTCCAGTGGTTCAAAAGTTATTAGCAAAACCGTGATTTTCAGATTAGTTTTACCTTAAATTCACGTGTTGAAAACCTGTTAAACATGTTTTAAAGACATTGGTTAGTCACAAAAATATTTTACAAAGTATTTTTGTCATTCAAAAATATTTTTAAAACTAAAAAAAATCTATTCGAAAAAAATTTTACTCTCAAAAAAAATTTTACACTCAAAAAAAATTTAGTAAATTATTTTTTTTTTAAATCCCAAAAAAATAAAGTTTTTTACACAAAATAAAATATTTCTATTCAAAAATTTTATTTTTTTCACGTAAGAAAACTTACTATCACTTGAAAAAAATGCAACTCAAATGTTAAACATGGTGTACATAAACTTTTGCGACTAGCTGTATGTATTTTTTAATGAAGCGATAATCATTAAATCAATCAATAAGTTTTATTACAGCCCCTATAGTCACTAATTTACACACCAAATCCGCATTGTTCAATAGACTGGAGGGAAAATTTTCGAGTCTTTAAAAGTTTCACAGTGTTTTTTCGCCCAAAATGGTTAAATACCACTCAAACACTTACAAATTAGTAGTAAAAAACTAAATTTAATTTTAGAAATTGACTAACCCGAGTAAAAAAGTTTTTGATATAATTATATATAATTTGATAAAATTATATCAAATTATATATAATTGTATAAAATTATATAGAGAGGTAAAATTTCCCAAAAAGTTGGATAAAATTATATATAATTTGATAAAATTAAATATAAAGTTGCATAAAATTATATATAAATTGATAAAATTATATATAATTATATCCAGGATTTGGTGGATATAATTATATAAAATTATGTCAAATTATATCTTATTTGATAAAATTTTTATCAAATTTTATCAAATTATATATAATTTGATATAATTTTATATAATTATATCCACCAAATCCTGGATATAATTGTATATAATTTTATCAATTTATATATAATTTTATATAATTTTGTCCTACTTTTTGCAAAAATTTTAACTCTTTATATAATTTTACAGAATTATATATAATTTCATATAATTTTATCAAATTATATATAATTATATAAAAACTTTTTTACTCGGGAATTTATTAAAAGAAACAATATTATAAATTATATAATGAGCTAAAATTAACAAATTACAAGTGATTTAAAAAAACAATTTACAGAGCATTAGAACATTCCAAATAATTTAACAAAAAAAAAAATCAAATTAAATTCAATTTAATTAAATTTTTTTTTAATGATGCAAAATCACTTCAAAATCTATAAGGGTAAATATTTATAATGGTAAACAAAATTTTGAAAACCCCAAAAATTTACAAATAGATGAAGCAAAAATAGAATCAATATCATGATTATTGACTTATCATTTACCCAATAAATTCCAATTTGAATTATGAAATTTATACAGTAATAACGAACGAGTGAGTACTTACTATACAAATACTTAATATAAATAAACAATTTCATAAATTGCCACAAACAAATCAGAAAATCTATTTCTTATAGATATTATGAACAAATCATTAGAATTTTTTTTTTCTTGGTTTCAGAAAATAATGGGGGGAGAAAGAAAATCAACAAAATATATTGAAGATTGTAGAAGAAGAAACCCACTCAATGTGAAACTTCAAAATGTTTCAAGTGTTAAGTAATGAAATCAAATATCACTATAATATAATAGAAAAAATAAATTAATTGGCTTTTAAATACACAAATTCTTTATTTGTAGCAATCAAATTTGATTGAATATAAAGAAATTTAATGATTTGAAGAAAAATTTAAGAGAATTTAAGAAAACAAGAAATACACACAAAAAAATTCCAATAGACGACTTTCATAGTATTGATGAACAAATTCATAAAATTTATTAACTTTTTCATAATACTTATAAACTTTTTCATAGTATTAAGAAATTAAAATACTCGAGCTCGAGTTCTGAATATTATATAAAAGGTCGAATAAAATTCAAAATTATATTTCTTTTTCACAGTACTTATGAATAAATCATAATATGAGAAATTTAGAATTATCTAACATTTTTCATAAATACTATGAAAAAGTTTATAAGTATTATGAAAAAGTTAATACATTTTAAGAATTTGTTTATAAATACTATGAAAGTCTGCTCCCCCCCCCCCCCCCCCTTCATAATTTTTATGTATTAGTTCATAAATACTATGAATTTCGTTTATGGGCAAATATTTATTTTTCTGTGTAGTTATGGAGAATTTTTTCTTCTATTTGTTTTAACGTCAGGGTCGGAACAGCTGCCTTTAAATGTCAATGTTAAAACAAATTTGTTAGAGTCTTTAATTCGGCTGTGCCAAATTTTTTGTACCCTCCAATGTGTAAAAAAAACAAGTGAGAGTGTTAAATTTGACTTTTTAAACCCTCCATAAATAAAAACAATTTTTGGCATGGCCGGAGGACACCTTCCCCCTCCCCATAAATGTTAAGAAATTCATTTATTATTCTTTTTGTATCTTTGGCTGTGCCAAATTTTTTGTACCCTCCAATGTGTAAAAAAAAAAACAAGTGAGAGCGTTAAATTTGACTGTGCCGAACTTTTTAAACCCTCCATAAATAAAAACAATTTTTGGCATGGCCGGAGGACACCTTCCCCCTCCCCATAAATGCTAAGAAATTCATTTATTATGCTTTTTGTATCTAACAAGGATGGTCTTTCACAGGGCACCCACCGATTGTCCTGAAACTTAAATATTGGTAAGAGGGGAAAATAACCTGAGGAGAAAAATAACCTGTTTGTTTTTTTAGCTGCCCAATCTCAAATTTAAAAATAGGTTGCCACCTTATGAAAAAACATGGGCTCTTGGGAAAATCCGAATAAAAGATGAACAAGCATGAATTTCGCCAAACGCAAAAATACGGGTCAGCTTATTGTTAGTTTTAATATAGATTATTATATATGAATTTGGGATCGTATGTATATACCTCTCCATATAAACTACCACAACGTTTATACATTTTTGACAATAACGAACTTAAGGAAGCCGAATTTGGACACAATCGAAAAGGCATTGAATAGGCCATCAAAAAACCTTTCCATCTGTATTAAATGTTCATATAGTTTCTTTTGAAGCAATGGAGAAATCCTTAATAAACGAAAAAAATCTCGTTTCCCCCTCCCCCTTGACCCGCTAAATGTGAGATTGGCCAGCTAAAAAAAAAAAACAGGTAACTCTTTTTTGCCTCCCCTCTTTTCCATATGCAAGTTTCAGGACAATCAGTGGGTGCCCTGTAAAAGACCTCCATTGTTAGTCGATACGTGTTTCGAAATTTGTCAGAATCCATTGTCAAGACTTTTAATTAAATAAAAAACCCTATACTACAAAGGGAATTTAAATGACAAATCGCACATGTTTAAACAAAAATATTAATACATATTCAACCCTACCCCCATTGAGAATTAGAAGAAGAAAACCATTTTATTTAAATTTTGATTAATTTTTATTCAAATATAAAAATTGTTTTATTCAGCATTTACAAATTCTGAAACAAGTGACGTCAAAGTTTTGCAAAAATGATAATAAATTTAAAACAGAAAAATTATTTTCTTTAAAATTATTCTACGAAAATATCATAGTTTTAATTAGTAAAAGAAATAATGACCTCGAGCTAAAATAAACCTTTTAGCTTTTGTATATTTTAAGCTAAAAAAATACCCCCACAGTGTGGGGTATTCATACTCACTTTGTCATTCCGTTTGTAACGCATCGAAATATTGGTCGGGGACCCCATAAAATATATATGGGGCATTCCACATCAAATCGGACACTTTGAAATTTTTATTTTAGATTTTTCCAATTTGTTTTCAGTTTTTAGTACCCTTCGAAAACTCCTTCGTGGTAAATTTTCAGATTTTTTGATGACCCGTTCAAAAGATATCGAATTTTTAAAAATTGGTAGTTTGTTCCTGTACTCAAACTTCTTTCACTCATAACCTCTTCTCTAGTATGCGATTTTTAAGTTTTAAAATTTAAATCTCATTTTTGAAAATGTTTGTACTCTTCGATTTTTTTGAAATTTTTTTGTGTAAAACTTCTATCGATTCTACAAATTTTTTGCCCAGGAAGATCATAAGATAACGATTATTACTATTTTTTGAAAAAAAATTATTGTAATTTTCCAATCTTAAAGTCATTTCTACTGCTCCAATGGTGCGTCTTAGAGGGGTCATTTATAAGACCGACCACCATTAATTTTTACGTCTTAAAATTTCTTTGGAAGAAACTAATACCCTATCTCCAATTTCTAAGGAGGCTCCCACACAAAACGACTTGTTTTAAAATTTGCTCCAACCGCTCTAACTGCTCTAATAGTGCCCTTAGAGCAACAAATGTATGACTGAACCACAATATTTTTTTAGTCCAAACATTTTTTCTGAACACACTACCCTCTATCTCTAATTGTTAAGGCGGTCCCCATACATTTTTTTTGTATTTTTTGTAAATTTGTTTAATTTAATCAGCTTCTACCGGTCCAATGGTGCGTTAGAGAGGGGTCATTAGTGAGACCGACCCCCATTTATTTTTACCCTTCAACATTTTTTTAAAACATACCTACTCCCTATCTTCACTCCCTAAGTAGGCTTCCATTCAAAATTACATTTTTATAAAATTTGCTCCAACTGTTATTTGTATGGGAGCCTACTTAGGGAGTGGATATAGGGCGTAGGTATGTTTTAAAAAAATGTTGAAGGGTAAAAATAAATGGGGGTCGGTCTCACTAATGACCCCTCTTGGACGCAGTATTGGACCGGTAGAAGCTGATTAAATAAAACAAATTTACAAATAATAAAAAAAAAAATGTATGGGGACCGCCTTAACAATTAGAGATAGAGGGTAGGTGTGTTCAGAGAAAATGCAACATCAACATTTATTTTTTACTGTTGACAAAATTTTCTAAAATAAATAACATTAAACATTAAAAAATTAGGTTTTTTCATTCTTTTTTACCAACAAATTCGAAAAAAAATAACCTACGAAAACATTAAAAATTAATGATTTCGTAGGTTATTTTTTTACAATTTTCTATTGAAATATTTTTTTTAGAAATTTTTAATAAAATTTTTGGTGAATCGGTCCCGCAATCAACTACACTCTGGCCAGACATTCTACCCATCGTGCCAAAGTCACTTGATACAAACATGTTTTTATATTTCTATAAATAATTTTTTGAATTTTTTGAAAAAATAACCAACACAAGTAGGTAAAAACTAATGACTTCTCTTTAAAAAATGCCAACAATTTAAAAAAAAAATAACGTACACAAATCATTAAAAATTAAAGAAGAATCGCTTATTATTACATACAGAACAAAAAAAAAATTACTTTAAAAATTGAATGCTAATGAAAGTCTTTATTTTTTATGTGGTTATTTTTGAAACAAATAACAGAAATAGTCATTAAAAAAAACTGAACGCTGAACAAATATTTTTTTCCTTTAAAAACGTCAAAACGTAAAACTTTTTAAATAAACTACAAACAGTTAATGACATAATTCTTTTTGAGTGTATCTTTTGTTAGATATTTAATTAGTCTAGAAAACACAAACAGACAAAATTTTAGTGGAATTGGATTAATTTTGTTGCCAATAGAGCGGTTAAAAAGGGGGGGACTAAGTTAAAAAATAATACAATATTTTTGAACTTATATTTTTTTGGAACCGGAGTGTAGTGTAAGCTATGGAATATGTTCCTTATAAGCGAAATCGAAAAAAAAAAATCTTAAAAAAGTGAAAGATTTTTGTCGTATGTATAAATAATTTAGAGATAAATTATTGCTGACTAATAAATCTAAAAACTTAATATCTAAATAAAAGTTTTATTTTTTTTTTTTTTTTTTTTTCAAAAAATCTTTTGTTTAATGATTTGATTAATTTCTTTTGAGTTTATATAGCCTACACCCAAATTAATCAAACAAAAAACTTTTTGTTCAAATTTTTTTAACAAATTTGTTTTTTTTTTGTTGTTGTTGTTGTCTATTTGTTATTTTAAACACCGTTATACACTATTATTGTCCATAAACAAATTATCTATCTTGTCAATTTTAAAATACAAAAAAAAAACGCATATAAAATGGTGATGATGTTGACAAAAGGCTACAACAAATTTATATTAATAATTCATAAAAAAAATTTAATAAATTAAAAAAATATAATAATAAAATCACAAACAAAATCTCACACTCCCACATTTAACAAATAAAAAATGAAAAAAATTAAAACATTAATTTGTTATTTAAACAAGACACACATTTAGCGTTCTTGTTTATGAAATGTTTGCATAAAAAACGGTTTTAAAAAAAAATTTATGATAAATTAAAAAGAATTTTTAAATTTGCAAAAACAACAATAAATAAATTGACAACAAGAAAAATACATTTAAATTATTACTACATATTTTTCCCCCTTAATGGTATTTAAACGTTTTTAAAAAATAATAAAAAAGAAAACGCAATTTATATGTTAAATTCTTAAATAAATATTGAAGAACAAAAAAAATGGGTTGAATTTTTATTTTTAACAAATTATGTTATCATTAAGTAAATTGGGAAGGTGTTAAGTAAGAAAATAAATAATTTTTAAGAATATAAAACGCAATTGCAGTAAACAAGTAAATAATTTCATAATTAACATGAAGTGGTTCACTGCTAGAGTTTTTCACGGGAATTCCCGGGACGGGATTTCCCGGGAGTTCCCGTAAATTTTCGATCCCGAAATCCCGGGAAATAGAGCGGGAATTCCCGGGAATTTTCGTTTCTTTGAAATTGTTGATTTTTCGACATCTATTGATTAATTTGTATATGATTTCTTCGAGATTTTATTAAAACTCTTGATAATTGATGTCAGAAACGTACGCAGGAGAGTCCTTCTAACTAAAATATGTCATAAATTCTGAGACTTACGAAATGAACACAATATCTAAATCTTTTTTCAGAAGCTGAGAAATTTTCTTTCTGAGACCTGCATTAGAAAAAGTTGCAGTATGATTATTTGTTTCTACAGAAAATATTTATGTCTCTGGACATGATTCTTTTTAAATTGATAAATTGATATAAAATCGGTATTAGGAATGACTCTGAAGTTAACGGGGTTTTCTTTTAGAAACCAGAATTTTTAAATTTTTTTTTCAATTTTTTTTAATAATTTTTTGGGGTAAATTTTTTTCTAATTTCATTTCTCTGAAACAGTTACATTCAGTTTCAGAGAATTTTCGTTTCTTTGAAATTGTTGATTTTTCGACTTCTATTGATTAATTTGTATGTGATTTCTTAGAGATTTTATTAAAACTCTTGATAATTGATGGCAGAAACGTGCGCAGGAGAGTCCTTCTAACTAAAATATGTCATAAATTCTGAGACTTACGAAATGAACACAATATCTAAATCTTTTTTCAGAAGCTGAGAAATTTTCTTTCTGAGACCTGCATTAGAAAAAGTTGCAGTATGATTATTTGTTTCTACAGAAAATATTTATGTCTCTGGACATGATTCTTTTTAAATTGATAAATTGATATAAAATCGGTGTTAGGAATGACTCTGAAGTTAACGGGGTTTTCTTTTAGAAACCAGAATTTTTAAATTTTTTTTAAATTTTTTAAAATAATTTTTTGGGGTAAATTTTCTTCTAATTTCATTTCTCTGAAACAGTTACATTCAGTTTCAGAGACATAATTGAGAAATACTAAATAAGATTTTTATGGTGTTAATAAATATTTTAATTAGTGTAATTGCTTGCATTCATAAGGTTTTTATATATTTTTTTGACAAACAAATATGGGTTTTTAGTTTTGCGGGAATTCCCGGGATCCCGGGAAATTTAAAAACGAATCCCGCTTTCCCGGGAAATGAAAAAGTCCGGGAAAATAAAAACTCTTTTCACTGCCCGAGTAAAAAAGAGTTATATAGCCGTGACAAATTAGATCCCAAATATTGTGGACACAATTGTTTCAAATATTATCTTCGGTTATCCTACAAGATCTGAACAGATAGTCTTATATATAATATCCCAGGCAGAAATTACGACTCTTCTAAAAATACAATACCATTATAACATTGGATATACAAAAATACGACTAAAAAATTTAATACCTTGAAAACAAAAAAATCGATACCATTACAACATTGGACTTTAAAAGAACCAACGTTACATAAGAGTTTAAAATTAAAATCCGAAAAAGTTTACAATGGTAAACTTTTACAAATTTTCTGACTTTATTTTATTTAATTATTTCTTTATATGTACATTTTTTTAACAATAGATAATTCTTAAATTTTAAACATACGACGTTAAACTAAACAAAAACAAAAAAATCGATTTTTTTTTGACAAAAAATATAAAATAAAAAAATTTAAAAAGCTTACGTTTAATTCTCTCCAAACTAAAAAAAAACGGATCCCAATTCGGTCCATCCCACTATAGGGAATTTTCTGGTATTTTCTGGCCAAAACTCCAAAAGTTGGGATATTGCCTCAAAATTTGGCAAGTTTATTTGGCGGTAAGTTTTAAGGCTCTGTATAAAAAATTGGCATGATCTGGCCTAATAAATCGTGTTTTTAATGCAATTTTGTAATATAATTTTGTCAATAATTTTTACATTTTTACAGCAGGGCTTTGAACTTCTTGTGGCGTATTTTTTTTAATTTTTAAGCAAATGTACAAAAAAAATGTAAAATATGGGATTTTGCGTAGCTAGACTAAGTTATTTAAGGGGGAGCTTTTTTTCACATGTTCCAATTTTGCCCATTTACGAACTTGAGCATCGTAAGACTATAAGACATATTCGTGCCAAACATCAGGTGGCTATCTCTTTTGGTTTGGACAGCATCGTGCATTCCCCAGACAGTCAGACCGACAGACGGTCGGACGGACATCACTAAATATCTTTTCCCCATGGAGCCGCATGGCTTAGCGGATGAATACATCTTACTCACAAAGAGTTTCCCAATACCTCATAGAGATATGGGAGTATGCAATTATATGCAAAAAAAGTAGCAGTCCACAAATATATTTGGTTTAAAAACGAAAAAAAATAATTAAATAGAAAAATTAAAAAAATATATAAATCAACATTTTAAACCTGTACTTTGTACAAAATATATTAATTTTCTCTATTGATAATTGAAATTAATTTCAAAAGATTTTAATACAGGATTTTAAGTACGTTAATTTTGTAATAAGTTATGTTCTCCAAAATTAAAAAAAAAATAATAAAAAATTAAATTTTGTTTTTGACGCCTCCGTACTAGCGGTAAAAGAGTTTGTTGTACAAAAATGTGTGTGCTAGCTTACTTTTATATAGTTTACTGTATAATGGCATCCGAAAAAAGTTTTTTTGAACACATCAAAAATGGACTTTTGGCCAACAATTCCTTATAAATTCCCTATAGTGCATCCGTTTGAACTGTATTTTGATTTTGTTTAAAATGCTGCAACTTTTTTGTTTCTGACAGTTTTTATATTAAATTTTTTTAGAAATCGAAATATTAAATTAAAAAAATATTGCATTCTTAAGTGTGAACCCCCTTAATCTTTGGCGGTTCGTTGTTACCATGAAGCAGAAAGTGTTTAGTGGATTTTTTATGCCCTCCAACTACAGTATGGATGGAAACGCATCATCCGTGTGTAACGCATCAAAATATCGGTCTAGGACCCGATAAAGTATATATATTTATGATCAGTGATCGATTCTAAGACATTATAGCGATGTCCGTCCGTCTGTAGTTAACACGATGCAGTCCCAAATAAAAGAGGTAGACTTCCAAAATTTGGCACGAATATGTCTTATGTTTCTAGGCAGGTTAAGTTCGTAAATCAGCAAAATCAAGACAGAAGAAAAAAGATTCCCCTTGAAGAACTTAACCAAACTCTGAAAAATACCGTGTTTCTACATGTTTTTTGGTGTTTCTGTTTAACAAATGCAACATTTTTATGCTACAAGAAGTTCAAAGTCCTGCATTTGGACCTAGAGGATTAGAAAATGTCGTTTTTTGTCCGCCGCCCCCCCCCCCCTTTTGTGAGCGTAAATTAAAAAAAAAATAAATAAGGATAACCTTGTATTTCTTTAGTACAAAAAGCATAAGAATTAATTTTTAAACCTATATTTCGAAAGGAAATATAGGTTTTACCCCAATTACTACTACCGACCCCTCCCTCCCCACAAAAAAAGGAAACGCCCCTGAAATTTTTTTGCATGTTGGAGGGTATAAAAGATTCGTCACAGCCGTATTTAACGCTCTTGTTATTTCCGTTATTGAAATAAAGACTTCACCAATATTTCCGATTATCAAAGTACTGTTACTGATAATTCGGTTATATAAATTAAAAATTTTCGATTTATTTTTACTTATTTTCAGGTTGGAAAAATTCGGCTTGTTAAAAAAGTTGAATTTTCGAAAATTGACCGTCGAATTTTTAGAAAGGTCGAATTTTTGTTGCGACTGTATAACCCGGATATTAAAAAAAACATAAAAATTTATTTTGAAAAATTTGTATTTATTTAAAATTATTTTTATAAACTGTATTTCTAATACCCCAAAATAGCGGCAAAATATGTCGAAATAACGTTATCCAGTGTTGTCTTTGAACACCATCCTAAGGTCATAAACTTATTATTACAATGTAATTTTAATCCAGTATTTGTTTTTTGGCGTTATCATTTCAATGTTATAGTAACACCATAAATTTTGTAAATAGGATCTCACTTTGGTGTTGGAATGCCCTCCGCCAACTCTATTCTGACGTTATTCCGATTGCATTTTTCTGTCTGGGATGATACGTAAAATGGGTCTATCTAGTTTTATCAGTTTGATCCGGACTGATACAATATAAAATAAGTTGAGACTATAAGACATAAATATATATGGTTAGATATTGCTCTACATAAAGAACATATTTTTGTATATAACATTACATTAAGTGCATATGATTATATATAATGTTATCCAACTTATATGACGTTATAAGGAGCAATATATGATCATTTATAATGGTTTTAAATTATATTTAATCGTATCAGTTTTCTCCAACTGATATAATTATATAGACCCAATTCACGTATCACATTATGTATAAGGTTATCCCGCTAGATCATAAAATATACCCGTAGATAATTATTAAAGTAGTTGTATCCGCCATATTTGGGATATAATTAGTCATGAACTTTTTTTCTTTTTTTACTAGGGTGTAAAGAAAAAAGTTGTGTTTTTACTCAAAAAATTTTCAAACACAAAAATATCTGATTCTGAGACATTTTTCATATAGAAAAAGTATTCAGATTCTGAAATTTTTCTTTAAGAAAATGTTTCAGATTCTAAGACATTTTTCTTATAGAAAAAGTCGCAGATTCTGAGTTATTTTTCGTATGGAAAAAGTCTTACACTCTGAAACATTTTTTGCATAAAATACGTCCAGACTCTAAGACATTTTTCGAATAGCAAAAGGCTCACATTCAAAGACAGAAAAAGTCTCAAATGCATAAAAATTTTTCGCGTAGAAAAGCCTCAGATGTTAAGACATTTCTCGTATATAAAAATTCTCAGATTCTGTAAAATTTTTCGTATAGAAAAGGAATGCGTGCAACAAACGTTGCACGCATAAAAAAATAAAGAAATTATTACAGTTTGAGTGCTATGAACTCCTTATTTTTTTTTTAAAACCGAAATTTAAAAAAAAATGTCAAGCTTTCTAATAGAATTAATGAAAAAAATCTAAAAGTGCGACCCTTATAAGATAATTACAATTTAATATTTTGACCTTGAGTTTTAAGGTCAAATCTATTTTTTTCAAAAAAAACCACAAATGTCATTTTAAAGGCCGTCAAAAATACTTTAAAAGTCGTTTTTTAAATTATAATTTTTGTTTCATTAAAATGTTAATAAAAATTCACCAAAATATGTTCTTTTCAAAAACCTCAAAACTTTCCAACCCTGTAACTCTGCCAATATTTCATCAACAAATTTTATATTTGTAATTTATACTACCTAGCATTAACCTACTATTTTGCCAAAATTATACTTGAATCGGACAACATTTGTTTTTTGGTGTGGACCGTTGACGCGTTTTGCCCCATATATCGAAAAAAGGTGGCGTAAAAGTGGGCGTGAAACAATAGTTTTTTTCCGTAAAACCCTTATGTGAACTATTGTAAGCATTAAAAAACATATCCAAATTGGTCAAGGAGTTCTTCGATTTGAGATATATCGAATAAAGTGGACTTAGAAAAGGGCGTGGTCAATTTTCTTTCAGTAAAAAATCAAGTTTGATTATGACGAACATTAAAAAAAAAGCCAAATATTCTTCGAATTTAAATGAATCAAAAAATTGGTCATAAAAGTGGGTGTGGTCAATTTTTCACTCAGTAAAAACTAAAGTTGGACTATGACGTGCAGTGGCGGACAATTCACCGTTGTCGGACAAGCAAAAACAGGCATACTTATTTTTTTTGCAAAAAAAGTAATGGCAGAGCAAATAAAGCTATAAAATCAAAAAAAAATCGGCTGCAGAACAATTGCAGCCGATTTTTCAATTAAAAATAAAAAAATTTCTTAAAGAAAAATTTCTCAGAATCTGAGACTTTTTTCCTATAGAAAAAATTTCGGATTCTAAGAACTTTTTTCCACAGAAAAAGACTCAGATTCTTAAACTTCTTACTATAGAAAAAGTCTCATACTTTAAAGCATTTTTGAGATATTTTTCCTACAGAATAGATAGAAATAGAAAAAGTTTCATAGAAAAAGTTTTAGATTCTGAGAACTTTTTAATACAAAAAGTCTCAGATTCTGCGAACTTTTTTTCAATATAAAAAGTCTCAGACTCAGAGACCCTTTTTCCTATAGAAAACGTTTCATACTCTGAGGCTTTTCTCGGACTCTGGGGCTTTTTTCCTACAGAAAAAGTCTGAGATTCTGAGACCCTTTTCTATAGAAATTCTAAGATTCTGGGACGTTTTTCCCATAAGAAAGTCTCAAGTTCTAAGATCTTTTTCTTATATAGAAAAAGTCTAAGATTTTGGCACATTGCCTAAAGAAAAAGTCTCAGATTTTGAAAACTTTTTCCCATAGAAAAAATCTTATTTGTGAGACCTGTTTCCTATAAAAAAAATTCTCAGATTCGGATACTTTTTTTCCTATAGAATAAGTATCAAAGTCTCCTATTTTGCATATCGAAAAAGTCTCAGATATTGAGACCTTTTGCCTTTCGAACTGAGAACTTTTCCTATAAAATAAGTCTCAAATTCAGGGATTCTGCGACCTTCTTCCTATAAAAAAAATCTAAGAATCTTTGGCCATTTTCCTATCGAAAAAGTCTGTGACCTTTTCCTGTAAATAAGCCTCATATTCTGAGTCGTGTTTCCCATTTTTCTATAAAAAAGTCTCAGTTTCTGGAACATTTTTCCTATACAAAAGGTTTTAGATTCTGAGACATTTTTCCTGTAGAAAAAGTCTCAGACTCTAAGACATTTCTCCTTTGGAAAAATATTTTGATATTTTTCCTATAGAAAAAGTCTTAGACTCTGAGATATTTTTCTTATATAACAAGTCTAAGATTCTGAGACATTTTTCCCATAAAAAAAGTCTCAGATTTTGAGACATTTTTCCTACAGAAAAAATCTCAGATTCTGGGACATTTTTCCTTTAGAAAGTCTCAGATTCTGAGACATTTTTCCTATTGAAAAAGTATTAGATTCTAAGACATTTTTCCCATAGAAAAAGTCTCAGATTCTGCAAAATTTCTCCTATAGAGTAAATCTCAGACTCTGAGACATTTTTCCTATAGAAAAAGTCCCAAATTTTTTCCATTTTTTTATAACAAAACTGTCACGTTCCCATAGAAAATTTCTTTTCGCAATAAGGACATCCAGACTGACAGATATTTTTTCACAAAAAATGTTCAGATTTAGTCACATTTTTCCTTTAATTTTTAGATTTTTCCTATAAAAATTTTTAGATTTTTCTTTTTAAAATTTTTCCGATGAAAAATATTCGGATTTCAAAATTCTTTTAATGTTTAAAATTTTTTAGAAAATTTTATTTTTTTCCCTTCTTTTCCTTTTTTTCTTTCTTTTTTCTTTCTTTTTCCTTTTTCTTCTTTTTCTTCTTTCTTTTTTTTATTTTTAAAATTTGGTCTGGGGGGGGGGGGGAAATTTCCCCTTTCCCCCCCTTGTACCCGCGCATGATGACGTGTCATGACGAACATTTACAAAAACAAGTAAGAAAGTTATAGTCGGTCAAGACCGACCATATAATACCCTACACCAGAGTTTTCCGAAAAATGGGTCCCAAGTCCAAACATGGACCGATTGGATCTATTTGTTAGATCTTTAATTAGTGTAGAAAAAACACACAGACAACATTTTAATGGAATTTGCTTATTTTTGTTACCAATAGACCGATTTAACAGAATATCGGTCTAAATTTTTATATGGGGGACTAAGTCCAAAAATGGTCTAAATATATATTCAGATAAAAGTAAGTTACCAAAGTACACATTTGACACTTAAAAACAAACTTTTAATCCAATATTTCCAACTTTCATGAATTTTAAGAGATTTTTGTGAATATCGGAAGGGTGGTTTGTATGGGGACTACAAGAGGGACTGGTCCGATTCCTTTAAAATTTGGAACGATAATTTGTGAATACAAATTTACAATTTCCTGACAAATTTCGAAAGGATAACTATTATAATACGGTAATAAGAGGTGCTTGAGTCAAATTAAAGGGGGCGTTTGTATGGGGGCTAGGTCATTTTCCAATTTCAATAGGCTTCGTCCCTGGGGCAAAAGAAACTTTAGTTTCAAATTTCAGCCAAATCGGTTGATAATTGCGACCTGTATCGTGTTAACAACGTTAACATGGACGGAAGGACGGACATCGCTAAATCGACTCAAAAAGTTATTCTGAGTTGATCGGTATACTTGAAGGTGGGTCTAGGACCAATATTTCGAGTAGTTACAACATACGCACAAACTCATTATACCCTGTACCACAGAGTGGTGTAGGGTATAAATAGGCAAATTGGTCCATTCTCAAATGATTTCATTTGTTTTAAAACATGCTGAGCACGATTTTTTCGTCAAAAAATTTTGATGACTTATTTTTTACTGAAGTGACTAATTTTTTACTGAAATAACTAATTAAGGTTTTACACTCAAAAAAATACACTCACAAAATTTGAGTTTTACAAAAATCACCAAAAAATTGTTTTAAAAGTTTTTTGCACTCAAATTTATTTGTTTTCTAAATATTTTAATAATTTTGGAGGGGATTAATGAATTTAGCCAAGTCGAATTTATTTTCTTTACTTGTTTTTACTAATTTTTGTTTTTTTTTCTGTTTTCTATTTCCAGGATCTCATTGGTTTATTAAACTAAATACATAACACACAAAAGTGCAAATATAATAATAAAAAAAAAATAATAAAAAAGTGCAAAATAATATAATCAAAATAATAACAAAAGCAAAAAATATAATAAAAATATTATTAATTACACATCATTAATAAAATGTTAAAATAATTTGTTAAACACGAGTATAACCGTAATTACAAAAAAATACTATATAATTAATTAAAATTTAACAATAAAAATAGTTAAATAGTTAAAACAAATAAAAAAATTCATATTCAAATCAAACAAAAAAATATTTATAACAAATATAGTGAATATAAATTGTCATCATACAACAAAAAAAATGTTTATGAATTATTAGACAAAAAAATATAATTATGCAAATAAATTGTCAACAGTGAAAAAAAAATAATATTGAACTCATTAATTATAAATAATACCTGTAATTAACAAAAAAATATATATAGAAATTGATATAAAAATATACATTAATATATATTTATAAAAAAAAAAATAATAATAAAAAATTAATAATAAAAAATTAATAATAAAAAATTAATAATAAAAAATAAATTTTAAATAGAAACAAGTTAAAACTAACAACAACTTGTTGAAAGATAAAGAAATAATCAGGTTAAATATTATAAAACCAAACAAAAAGGTAGGGATATAAAAATATATAATTAATTACACAGTGCAACATTTAAAACGGAATGAGATGAACCCATAAGCAAATGAAAAACGACATATTCCATAACAAATCACTCAAGGATTTTTTTTTAGTTTAGCGCTAGATTGGGAACTTTTATTATAATTACACCGACCGACAAAAATGAAAAAAGTCTTTAAACGCGAAATGGATAATATACGTTTTAAACTAGAGACTAAATTTAGTAAAACTGCATTTACAGTTTTTCATTTCGTCATGCTGTTTTCTTTTAAAAGGACTGTCCCTACCAGGCGGAACACCAAATCACTTTTCTCAATAGTTCTAATATTTTACCAATTTTAAAAAAAATTATGTTTGTGCTTCAAAAATTTAATATTGCTAGATTGAGTTACATCAATATATTTCCCAAACTGGAAAAAAATTTAATGAGTATAAAAGTTTTTATTGATAAAATTTTAGAACTAAATTTAGCACGCCCATTTCGTCTCTCCGTCCATAAACCGGATATCAAAAATCCATCGTGTGGATCTGTCCCATGGTCACTCCTATATACATGGCAATTTTTATCTTTCTTTTTATCATGAAGTGTTTTAAAATTAGTTAAAATGTTAAAAAACACAAACATTTTTCCATTTAAATTTTTCCTTATAATTCTCCGTACACAGTTTAAATATTAAATCTGACTTTATAAGGATATGATCCATTGTCAATACATTATGCTTTACAATTTTCAGCTTCCTTAGTCATTAGGGGTTTCAGAAATAGTTTAAATATTTAAAAACTAAATTTCGCCGTCTTCCGCCACTCCCCCTGACTTAAAGGCCGAAAATCCGGCTACGTTACAGATTATATATACAAACTGAACAAAATTCACAACGGATTTTTTGTATTTCCGCCCTTTCACTGGATATCCAGGTCAGAGTTGATCTCTGCCATTGTCCGTACCATATGTATTCTAATTTTCATCTTTCAAGGTCATAAGGTGTCTTCAAAATTAGGTAAGATGTAAATACATAATTTTCCACGCCCATTTCTTCTCTTAATTCTCCGTCCCTACACAGAGAGAACAGTTTAGTTGTACCAGCCGAATTTAGAGCCAACTGCATAGTTTAAAAACAACAACCGAAATTTTCGGTTGCCATAACCAAAATTTGTTTTGAAAATTTAACTTCTGTTGGTCCAAATAAATTTCGGTAATCGCAACCGAAAATTTCAGTTGTTGTAATTAAACCATGCAGTTGGCTCTTAATTCGGCTGGCACAATTAAACTGTTTTTTCTGTGTATTCCAAAATTTGTAAATCTGACTACTTTATGATAAGCTCCATCGTTAGTACCTATACTCGTATCCACGCCCCTTTTCCCTCTCAATTCTCCGTCCACAGTCCAAAAATTTTAAGTCTGACTACTTAAGGATATGTTCCAGTGTCAGGACAATATGCTTGCAATTTTCGGCTGCGTAGGTCATTAGGGCTTTAAAGTTAGTCAAATAAAAAAAACAAAACACAATATTGCCTTGCCCCTTTTTCCTCTCAACTCTCCATCTACATTCCAAAAATGTTAAATCGGACTACTTTAGAATATACTTCATAGTAAGAACTACATGTTAGGGATTTTCAGCTTCCGTATTTACTGGGGCTGAGCTTAAAAATACTCTAAAATGTTAAAAAAAAAAAAAATTGCCAAGTCCCCTTTTTCTCGTAATTCGCCGCCCACAGGCAAAAAATCCGACTTCGTAAGAATCTGTCCCTGGTGTTTTATTATATACATGCCAATTTTAAGCTTTTAAGTCCATCAATGAGATTCAAAAGGCGCTGGATACACAAAAAATAAGAGTAAACACAAAAAAATAAAATATATATTCAGAAAATAGATGGAAATAAATTTACCACGCCCTTTGCCTTTCTTATTCTCCACCCATACACTGGATATCAAAAAACCAGGCTCGTGTTGATCTTCCACATGAAACCTTCTATATACATGCCAATTCTGTGCATTTTCCGCTTCCTTTGGGGGCTTCAAAAGAAGTTAAAATGTTAAAAATCTCAATTTTGTCACTCCCCATTTTCCTTTCAATTCTCCGCCCACAGTCCAAAAATTTAAAATTTGACTACTTCAGGATATGCTTCATCGATAGGA
Source organism: Pegoplata infirma (assembly GCA_963921195.1). Lineage (NCBI taxonomy): Eukaryota > Metazoa > Arthropoda > Insecta > Diptera > Anthomyiidae > Pegoplata > Pegoplata infirma. Next base: position 204,808,269 of record OY992539.1, read on the forward strand.
ATATACGCTAGAAAATTTTCAGCTTTCTAATTCATTAGAGAACTTTAAAATAAGCAAAAATGCCAATTTTCATCTTCATATATCATTTGGGGTCTTCAAATTAAATATTAAAAAAAAAAAAACAATTTTGCCACGCCCCATTTTTCTCTTAATTCTCCTTTCACAGTTTAAAAAAGTTAAATCCAATTACTGCAGAATATGCTTCATTGTTAGAACTAAATGCTATGCAATTTTCCGCTTCCTAAGTCATTTGGGGCTTCAAAAGAAGTAAAAATTTAAAAAAATCCCAATTTTGCACCCCACTTTTCCCTCAATTCTCCGCCTACATTACGAAAATTTTGAATCCGACTACTTGCGGATATGCGCCATCGTTAGGACTATATTCTAGGAAATTTTCAGCTTCCTAAGTCATTTAGGGGCTTCAAAAGAAGTAAAAATGTTAAAAAAATCGAAATTTTGCCACTCCACTTTTCCCCTCAATTCTCCGCCCACATTGCGAAAATTTTAAATCCGGCTACTTGGGGATATGCGGCATCGTTAGGACTATATTCTAGGAAATTTTCAGATTCCTAAGTCATTTGGGGGCTTTAAATTAAGCAAAAACGTCAAAAAATTGCATTTTGCCACGCCCACTTTCCCGCTTATTTCTCCGCCCACAGGCAAAAAATCGAAAATCCGGCTACGTTAGGGTCTGCCCCAGGTGTTTTACTATAAGCATGCCAATTTTCAGCTTTGTAGCTCATCAGTGGGCTTCAAAAAGCTCTGGATAGACAAAAAAAGAGGAACACACAAATAGGGAAATTATATATATAGATTTTTTTTTAATATTTGTACTTGTCCGAGGATGCTACTAGTGATAGCAAATGAAAGAGAAGGATCTCCCCTAATTTTCCTACTTTATTATTTTTACATATAACGAAAAAAGAGGTAAGTTATGTCCATTCAAAAATGTGTGCTTGAATATCATTCAAAATTTTCAAAAAAATATTTTGATAAAGTTTTCAAATAACGTTATTCACATTCTTTTGTCCTGATATGGTAAAATATGAAAATGGAAAAATTAGTGGAGGTCCTCCTTTTTCAACTGCCGTCACCAGTGTCATTCTAGGGCAACTACAAATATTTCAAAAATATTTTACAAAATGTATCTTTTAAAACTCGTTTTAAACGGAAACAGGATCACGAACTGGATAACATACGTTTGGAACTATAGACTAAATGTAGTAAAACTGCATTTACAATTTTTCATATCGAGATCCTGTTTCCTTTGAAAAGGGCTTCAAAGTTTGAGAGGATTAAATTTTATAAAATATTTTTTGTTTTATTTGTACTTCTCCTAGGCTGCCACTATTGATAGCAAATGAAAGAGGAGAATCTCCCTTAATTTTCCTTTTTTATTATTTTTACATATCTGGATAACGGAGGTAAGTTACGTTCTTTCAAAAATTTACCCTTCAATATCATTCAAAATTTCAAAAAATATTTTAATAAAGTTTTCAAATGACAAAATATAAAAATGGAAAAATTAGGAGAGATTCTCCTTTTTCATCTGTCGTCACCAGTGTCATCCTAGGACAACTACAAATATTTCAAAAATATTTTACAAAATGTATCCTTAAAAACTTTGAAGTCCTTTTTTAATGAAACAGGATCACGAAATGAAAAACTGTAAATGCAGTTTTACTCCATTCGATCTCTACTTTCAGACGTATAAAATCCGGTTGATGTTTAATATTGGCTGTCGGACTGTGTTGTAGTAATAATTGCTTGAAAACTGTATACGTGGCGTATGCTTAATTTTTTAATTACGTTTCAATAACAATCATACGCAACTGTGCAAAGGGTTTATTTTTAATAATTTAGCTATTGAGTAAGTAGGTCCTGGACCAATTGCAGCGAAATTTATACCGATTAAAACTAACGTAATTTTGAGCTTTAGTTGGGACACTGGACCTCACGAGTCCATTAAGAGCACCACCAGGGGCCCTTAAAGTAGGATATGTTTAGTACACAAAAACTTTAAATTCTTTACAGTCATTAATTTTATATGTGTGTCAAAAAAATCTAGCGCTGAACTGAAAAAAGTATTTAGTGTTTTATTATGTAAAATGTCAACTTTCATTTGCTTTTTGTTCCATTACATTCCGATTCGAAAAGTTAACGGTTCACACTCCTGTAGCGCAATTCACTAACTTTTTAACGACAAAAATCGGTAGTTATATTGTCAAAAATCGTTAATTATCGAAAATTGTCTTTAAAAGCGATTCTATAACATTTTATACCGAATTTTGTCGTTATTGAAAATCGTTAACTTATCAACAAAAATTATTTTGAAGTTAAAGTTAACGAAATTTTTAAAAATAAATAAATTTTAAATTAACAATTTTTGTCGTTAATTCTTGTCGTTAATTGAAAAATTTATAGAATCACATATTCGTTATAAAAACCGACAATTCTCGTTTGTTAACGATATCGATAATTTCGTTAAAAAAGTTACTGAATCGCACTACTGCTTTACAAAATAAAAAAATCCGTGATGATCAGAGAGTGAATCTAAAGCGACTTCCCTTGTAAGCGGAGACTTTAAAAGCTTTCGGTTACCACTAGTGTTTGGGGTCCGGGAATTCCCGGGTCAGATTTCCCGGGAATTCCCGGGAAAAGACTGACGGGAATTCCCGGGAATTTTTTTAATTTTTCCCGGGAAATCCGGGAATTTTATAAAATAAATCATTTTACATAAAAAAACGTTTATTTTAATTTAATTTTCAATATTTTTTTTACATACACGTATAAATACATTTGCTATTTTTTGTATTTTTTCTATTTGGAAGAACAGTGCAAATATATTTTCATAGGAAAACTGACCAAGTGTAAAAATTATGACAATATCATGAAAAAACTTAAAAAGTCCAAAAATATACGTCGGTTAATGATAATTTTGCTAAGACTGTCAAAAAAATATAAAAATTTTGAACATAGAATTTACATTTCCAGAACAAATATTAAAAGTGCTGCCAACTATATTAGTTTCTGCTTGAATAACGCAGTTTTAATTTTTTTTGCGATTTTTAGCTATTTTTTGCGATTTTTTGTGGGGGAAAAAGTTGCAATATTTTTTTGTTTTGTTTTATTGTATTTCAGGATTTGTAATTTTTATTTTTTTATTTTTTATGTTTTAATTAATTGTTTATCTCTACACTCAAAAAAATACGTTAGTAGATTTACTAATTTTTTTTTGCTAATGCTAGTTAGCTAACTTTTAGCAAATTTTTAGTTGAGATTAGCATGTTAGCAAAAAATTCTTGTAAACATTATTTAGCACATTAGCAATTTTAAACAAACTTTGAACTAATTTCTTTTGCTAAATTTGAAATAGAGTTGACAACATTTTTACAAGATTTTTTGCTAACATTAGGAAAAATAATTGGTAAATTTTTTTTTATTTTCAGAAAACTTAAAATGGCGCTATCTCGGAAACTAAGCCAGATAGAGCAAAATGGAGGGCATTTTTGGTTCTTAGAATCTCCATACTTTCGCGGGTCCTCTTCACATGTGTGGACCCTAATGGGACCTAACTTTGGATCCAAAAAAGTTAGCATTCCCGAAAATTTTAAAATGCTCATATCTCGGTAAATATTGCCGACACAACAAAAAGTCCAAAAGAATTTTTGTAGCTCTCAACACGTAGAACAAGACCGCAAATAACCAAAAGCTCTCCGAGTAATATTTTTGAAGTTATCGAGTTTTTTAATTCTCAAGACCCCAGTGATCCCCTAAAATCACGTATTTCAAAAACTAAGCAAGGTAGAGCGAAACGGACACAAATTTTGGATCAAAAACTATGACGATTTTTAAGGAACCCAACTAGGTCTAGGCCCATCGGGTCTGGACCTATTGGGTCCGAACCCAATGGGGTCCTCAAATGTGTATGAACTAAGTTGAAATAAAAATCATTTCAGTTAACTAATTTTTAGCAAAACGTTTTTGCTAACTTTACCAAAAAAATTGTGGGTTCAAAATCAGCAAATTTTCTTGTAGGTTTACAAGCTTTTTTTGCTAACTTTACAGTTTTTTTTTTTTGAGTGTAATAAAACTATTTTTAATAAAAAGTTGGTCAAATTTTAATGTTTTTTATGATTTATATTAATAATTCTCGGGAATCCCGGGAAATAAATTATTTTTTTCCCGTTTCCCGGGAAATTCAAAAGTCCGGGAATTCCCAAACACTAGTTACCACCCTTCCATTATCAGCGCTTTTCGATTGTAACACTTAATAAAAGTAATCAGCTACTTAAATTATTTTTTGATAACAAATTTCTGAAAAATGACTTATAATGATGATATCAAGTTTTTTATTTTGAATTTTTATTAAAAATAATAAAAATTAGTTATTTTTTCGATATTTTAAGGGCGGATTACTCAATGAAAAGTTAGCTGCCGATTTAACGGATCCTTATGTCGAAATTTGTATGAAAATTTTAATTTAACGGAGAGTTATTTTATAACGGAGCATTGAGTAATCCAGCCTAAGAGTGCATCGAAAAAGAGTTAATTACACAGCCCCACAAAAATATAAAAAGGTTCAGACCTAGAAACCAGATCCAGTAACTCCACCACTCTGTGGTACAGGGTATGATGAGTTTGTGCTGATGTTTGTAACTACACGAAATATTGGTCCTAGACCTACCTTCAAGTATACCGATCGACTCAGAATTACTATTTGAGACGATTTAGCGATGTCCGTCTGTCCGTCTGTCCGTCTGGCCGTCCGTCTGTCCATCTATCGGTTTAAGCGCGATACATGCCGCCATTTTTAATCAATTGACTTGCAATTTGAAACTTAAGCATCTTTTGGCCCAAGGACGAAGCATATTGAAATTGGAGAAAATCGGTCCATGTTAAGACCTAGCCTCCATACAAACGCCCCCTTTGTATTGGGCTTATATGACTCTAATAACCGTATTATAATAGATATCAGAATTTGGCAGGTAATCAAATTTTGTATACTCGAATCACCATTCCAAATTTCAAATGGTTAGTTCTTCTGGTAGTCCCCATACCAAACCACCCTCCCGATGGTCACATAATTTCCTCAAAATTCATAAAAATGGAAAAATTTGGTAAACATTTTATTTTCAGGTGTACTTTAATAAAATTATCAAATCGGAATATAATTGGACCATTTTTGGACTTAGTCCCCCATATAAAAATTTCGACCGGAATTCAGTTAAATCGGTCTATTGACAAAAAAATAAACCAATTCCACTTAAATATGATCTCTGTGTTTTCTACACTAAATAAATTTCTAACAAAAGACAGACAGAAGCGGTCCATGTTTGGACTTGGGACTCATTTTCCGGAAAACACTGGTGTAGGGTATCATATGTTCGGTCTTGACCGACTAAAACTTTCTTACTTGTTTAGTTACATATCGCTCCTTTACTTGTATAGTGTCATAACTCAAAAAATGCGTTTTTTGAGTTAATGATGCAGAATTATTCGTTATATCGTGCTTTATATTGTGTCAAAAATTCGTATTAATATCTTTTAAACTCACCGTTTGAGAAGAGTAGACGCCATTATTACATTTTCTATGTACCGGCCTTTTTTAATTAAAAACCAGTTTCAATAGTAAACTTTAAACGTGTTTTCTGCAAAATCAAATATTTTGAGATGTGACACTATACAAGTAAAGGAGCGATATGTATTTAGACCTCCTGAATTCGATTCCGCCATCAGAATTGAATTCTATCGTTGGGTTTTCCTGTTATTTACAGGGAAAGTCCGCATAGTGTACCTAAATAATTTGTAAATCGGGTGTGCCGAAATAAAGCTGAATTTATGGTCTTTGGTTCAAGTGCATGTTACTTCCACAATTTTTGAAGGTTATAACGAAAAAAACCCTTATTTTCTTCGTAATAAATCAGACTTGAACTCAACATACAGAAATAAAATTTAAAAATTGTTTAACTTGTTGAAATTATGTAGGCACACTTTGTTGACTTTCCTTGAAAATTACAGGAAAACCAACGATAGAATTTAATTCTGATGGTGGAATCGAATTCAGGAGGTCTGAGTCAGAACCTTTTTATATTTTTGTGGGGCGGTGTTATAGTTCGAGGTCATTTATTGTCTTCGTTATAAATTTACATTACAATTACTTATGTTAGTTTCTGTTTTCAAAAATTTGGTAATTTTCAAGATTAAGCAATAAATGACCTCGAACTAGAAAACTTTTTTTTGGAAAAATTGTGTCAATTTAAATTGTTTAAAACAAAATTTTTTTACAAGCAAAAAAAATTGTTTTTTAATCCCCTTAATTAATTATCTAAAATCAAGGATATTTTTTTTTTTTCAAAATTAAAAAAATATTGTGCTAAAATCTTAAAACAAATGAAAAAAACTTAAAAAATTGTCTTCATTATCTAAAGCATTAATTTTTTTAATAAATTACTTAAAAACAGATTAACAACCACAACCAGCATCAGCAGCAACAATATTTAACAACAGTCAACAACATTTCACAGTCACCATGAATCATAAAATAAGTTTGCATGGCGTCATTTTTGTGTGGAGCATATTCTCAACAGTGATCTTAATACACACATCTAATGGAATATTAACAGGTATGTTTTGAAATTGTTGTTTTTTATTATTTATAAAAATTATTTTTTGTTTATAAAAAAGTAGTGAAAGAAACTGACAATGCTGTCAAATGATTTTTTTTTAAAAAACAAAATCAGGTGTTTGGATTTTAAAAATATATTAGGAAACACTCATTTTGCTTTGATGATATTTAGGGCTTATATTCAAAACACTCTATCTCAACTTTTTAGGAAAATGAGATTTTAACATCAAAATACTCAGTCATTTACGATATCGGTTTTAGAGTAAACATATTTTTTTTCTGAATGCAAAAATAAAATTTATTTTTTTCTTATTTTTCAAATGAAAATAAATTCTTGTTATTGATGACACGCTTCATCATATTGATGACACCGCTTTATCGTATTGATAACACATTAAATTAGACGAATTGATGCAACATTTCATCATATTGATGTACATAGCTTTTCATCAATATGATTTCTTTGTGTGCGATATTTTGTTTTTAATTGTTTATTTTTATTTTTTCTTTATGTCTTTTATCTTTATCTCAAATATTTTGTTTTGTTTCTATTCATATCAAATACTATTTTGTTATTATTTTGAAAAAAATTTATTTTTCACCTTATTTTCGTTCCTTTTCTGCTTTCGTTTTAATTTTTTTGTTCTTTCTTTAATTGGGTTTAATTACTATTTTTAGCGTTTACGTATGTTTTAAAAATATTTTGTTTGCAAAAAAAAAAAAACGTAGAAAACACTTTTTTGTATTAGATAAAATATTTAAATTACTTTTAGGTAGCTAGAAAAATAGCAACAGCAAACTTATCTTTAGTTTCTACACATATATTTTTTATAAGCCAATCAGTCATTTAGACATCTTAAACAAAAGAAATTCTTTTTTTGCCATAATTCTTATTTCATTTGTTTGTTTTGATTGTTTTTAAAGTAAATAAACAAACAATTTTTTTTTAATTTTTTTTTTTAAAATAATTTAAAATTAATATTTAAATAAGAAATTCCTAGCATAACTTGAAATGAATTGTTATGAAATAATGAAAGTCATTAAGTTATTAAAACATTTTTAGATAAATATTCTTAGAATTTGTGTAAATTTTGACAAAGGAAAATTCTTAGGCAAGTAAAAAAAAATTATAGGCGGATAAGATATACCATGAAATACTTTAAACCAATGTTTGCCAGAAAAGAGGTAGAGATGTTTGCACTAAGTAGAGGCTGAAGAAATGTGGCTGCTAGATTTTATTTTCCATATTTTACAGGTTTTTGAAAATGCACTTCAAATTTCTCAAATATAAAAAAGTACCATTTTATAAAAGTACCATTATATAAAAGTAACATTTTGTTAAAGTAAAATTTTATAAAAATACCATGGTTGGTTACCGTTACCCTTATTATACCGTTACCGATTCAAAACCCTTTCAAATCGAATACCGTTACCGTTACCGATACCGCTAAAAATATTTTTAGAATACCGTTACCCTTACCGTTACCGTTATAATTATTAGAAGTTACCGGTATTGTACCGGTATTCAAAATTTTACCTGTTTTAAGGGATTTTAACGATCAAAAAAATAAAATCAAATTGCTAACATAATTTTAAATTTATAATTTGCAAATTATCATAAAGTTTTTTTTTTTAACTAAATTAATAATACCGGTACGTACCGGTTTGGTTGGTTCGGTACCGGTACATACCGTTACCGAAACGATTTGAAAACACTTACCGTTACCTTTACCGAAATAAATAAAAATTAGATACCGTTACCGTTACCCTTACCGTTATTCGTTTCGGTAACCAACCTTGAAAAATACCATTTTATAAAAGTACCATTTTACAAAAGTAACATTTTATTAAAGTACCATTTTATAAAAGTATCATTTTATTAAAGTACATTTAATAATATTTCAATTTTATAAAAGTACCATCTTGTAAAGTAAGATTTTATAAAAGTACCATTTTATAAAAGTAACATTTTACAAAAGTACCGTTTTTTAAAAGTACCATTTAATAAAAGTACCATTTTATAAAAGAACCATTTTATAAAAGTAACATTTTATAAAAATAACATTTTATAAAAGTACCATTTTATAAAAGCAACATTTTATAAAAGTACCATTTTATAAAAGTACCATTTTATAAAAGTATAATTTCATAAAAGTACCATTTAATAAAAGCACCATTTTATAAAAGTACTATTTCTAAAACGTTTCATAAAAGTACCATTTTATAAAAGTACCATTTTATAAAATTAACATTTTACAAAAGTACCGTTTTATAAAAGTACCATTTTATAAAAGTACCATTTTATAAAAGAACCATTTTATAAAAGTAACATTTTATAAAAATATCATTTTATAAAAGTACCATTTTATAAAAGCAACATTTTATAAAAGTACCATTTTATAAAAGTACCATGTTATAAAAGTAACATTTTATAAAAGTACTATTTTATAAAAGTATAATTTCATAAAAGTACCATTTAATAAAAGCACCATTTTATAAAAGTACCATTTCTAAAAAGTTTCATAAAAGTACCATTTTATAAAAGTACCATTTTATTTTTTTTTTTTTTTTTTTTTTACACTTTATTTTGGCTATTATTGAATCGCCTTTCTTAGGCCTAACAATAAGTATTTAAATCTTAAAACTCTAACTTAAAATAATAGACACTCCAAAGGAGCCATTTTGGTATATGGGCCTCATAGTTACAAGGGCGGCAAGTCTGCACGACGCAGTCTTGAGTGTCCCTGGGTTCGTGTCAAGACTCTAGCCAAGGGGTTTGGGTGATTTTCCAGTTTATCAGCATATCTCGTCCTTATTGTGATAAACTCATCCTTAACAAATGGTATGTTAAGATCCCTGTGTATATTCTCGTTGCGAATAAACCATGGCGCGCCGGTCATTGTTCTAAGAATTTTTGATTGTGCCCTCTGTATAAGTTCTATATTGGATGCGCTTGCAGTACCATAAAGTTGGATACCGTAGGTCCAAATTGGTTTTAATATACAGTTATACAGGGTGACTTTTGAGTCAAGGCTAAGTTTAGAATATTTGTTAATTAACCAGTGTAAATTGCTGGATTTCAGCTTCATTTGAAGCCTCTTGGCTTCTATGTGCTTTCGCCATGTTAATCGCCTGTCCAAATGAATGCCAAGGTATGTTACATTCTCAGATTGTGGGATATGTTCTCCATTTAGGGAGACAGGAGGACAAGTTCCTGTTCTTAATGTAAAAGTAACGTGCTTGCTTTTCAAAGCATTGACTTTTATTCGCCAATTTTTAAACCACGTCTCCACAATTCTAAGATGGTTATTAAGTTCAATTGATGCAACGGATGGATTCGTGTGTGTACTAATAATTGCTGTATCGTCTGCAAAAGTTGACGTTAGCAGACGGTCGTTAGTTGGCAAATCTGATGTAAAAATCAAATATAAAATAGGACCAAGTACACTTCCCTGCGGAACTCCAGCTTTCATTTCAAAATCTCCAGATGTAGTATCCTTATATTTTACCCTGAATTTTCGGTTAAGAAGATAGGATTCAAGTAGCTTATGAGTACAGGTGGGTAAAAGACCTTTTACCTTAATTAATAGACCCTCGTGCCAGACTTTGTCGAAAGCCTGTGCGACGTCAAGAAAAATCGCTGAACAATATTTCTTTTCCTCGTAGGCCTTTCTTATCTCGCTTGTAATGCGGTTTACTTGTTCTATTGTTCCATGCTTTTCGCGGAAACCAAACTGGTGAGCAGGAATAATGTTACAGTTTTCCAGGGAAGGCATAATTTTTTTAAGAAAAACTTTCTCAAATAATTTCGACAGACACGGAAGCAAGCTAATAGGTCTATATGATGAAGGTAAAGTTAAATCTTTTCCTGGCTTGGATATCATTTTAATTTCAGAAATTTTCCACATATCTGGAAAATATCCTTGAAGCAAGATCGCGTTAAACAGTTTTGTGAGGGTTATAACTGCTATGAATGGTAGGTTTCTTATCATTCTCGGAGTGACGAGGTCACATCCAGGAGCTTTTTTAGGATTTAAATTATCCTTAATTATAGTCTCAACCTCGTAAGGGTTGATTATAAAATTAGTCATATCAGCTCTGTTAGGCGGTTCAGGGAGCGTAAAGTCATGATCCGGTGGATTTGGTTCAAAGACTGAACATAAATGTTCTGCGAAGGTGCACGCTTTGTCTTCATCACTCCGTGCCCAATTTCCACTTTTATTTCTAAGTGGTGGCTCGCCCTCTACCGGTGTTTTCATATTTTTTGCAGCCTTCCACAACGAATAATTGGTGGAGCTTGAACTTTCCAGTCCCTCTATATAAGACATATTTCTACGATCCTCTTCTAAATGAAGGGCTTCTCTCAGTTTTCTTGTAGCCTCTGACAGCCTCTGCTTTGCAGCAGGTGATCTACAATTTTGCCATGCTCTTCTAAGTTTTCTTTTTTGCGTTATAAGTTTTTCAATCTCAGAATTTGATAGATATGATTCACGGTTTGAAGTTATTTCACTCTGAATAGTCGAGTGTTCAGCTGCTGACCTCATAATGAACGTTAAGTCCTGTACGCATTCTTCAATATCCCCCTCACACTCCAATGTTGGATCAGTGTGGATGTGACTACTTATATATTTCTTATATTTTAACCAATTGGTTCTATAAGACGTTAATACACAGGGGTTTTTCAGCTCCTTAGGATCATTATAATAATTTACTATGACAGGAGAATGGTCGGAAGAGAGGCCGAATGATGTTTCAACTGATACTTTATTTCTATCAATATTCTTGGAGACTCCAAAATCTATAAGATCTGGTATTTTCCTAGGATCAGAAGGCCAATAGGTTGGTTTACCAGGTGATATAATATCGAACCTGTTTTTTCGATCAACTAGCAAGTAGTAAAGCTGTCTTCCCCTGGGGTTTATAAGACGTGATCCCCAATAGGTGTGCTTAGCATTATAATCCCCGCAAGCCAGGAAACGATTTCCAAGTGTTTTAAAAAACTCGTCGAATTGGTTTTGAGTAACCGAAAAACGTGGTGGGCAGTATATTGCCGATAGAGTAAGGCCACCATGTCCACAATAAATGTGAATTGATGTAGCCTGAAGGTAGTTCTTGGAAAAGTCTTCCAAAGCATGATGTTTAATTCTATTCCTAATAAGAATACCAGAGCCACCATGTGCCTTACCGTCAGGGTGATTTGTTTTATGGAATGTATATCCGGGAATGTTAAAGCAATATCTATTTGTCAGATGTGTTTCTGAAAGTAGCAACACATCTATATTTTCACGCGATAGAAAACTAGATATCTCAGCCTTATGCTGGGTTACGCCGTTAGCATTCCAAAAACATATTTTCAAGAAACTCATTTTTGTGCCAGTAGGGTGAGCAAATTATTATTTTGCTCTTTTAGTTCTTGCATTGTAGTTTGCATAGATACCATGAAGGCATTCATCGAATTTTGCATGGATGATACAATTGTATTCATGGTCTGCATTAGGGCGTAGAACATCGATTCCAACCCTCCCGCATTCGGGGGACTACTGGGCTGCTGAGAACCCGATCTTAGTGTATTTGCATACGAAGAACCTGAAGTAGGTTGTGCTTGCTGTACCGTTGGCGGTACTGACCCACGCAAGGTGGGTTGCACAGCTGGCGCAGAAATGTTTACATTCTGCTTAGCCAAGGCTGGTCCGGAACCCGTAGATGATGATGTTTCAGAAGATGGTACTGATCGAGAACCACTAGGTTGTTGCAATACTGGTGCTGATAAGTCAATATTCTGGTTATCTAAGGTTGGCCTGTATTCCACTACATTGCCCCTGGCCTGTTGCCGTTTTTGCCTAAGTTTCAGCTGAAGTTCCTTGTATATGGGGCAGCCCCGATATTTAGATGAGTGGTTATTACCACAATTTCCACACTTTTTATTGCCATCGCCATTTTTAATGATGGGGCATTGTATGGCTGGATGCAGATCCCCACATACTGGGCAAACCGTACTGTGGGTACAGTAGGTTCTAGTGTGCCCAAACTCCTGGCAGTTTGAGCATTGGACAGGACCACTTCGCTTAAGCGGCTCTTCTACTGATACTCTACGATGGAGAACATATCTCTCAGAGTAAATCGGATGAGTTTCGTTTTTTTTCAATTTCCTATTTTCAGGCTCCAACTCAACTCTAAACATTGGTTGGGGAACTTTATTCTTATTAAAAATATTTACTACTACCTTGATCTTGTAGCCCTTTTCTTCTAGAGCCTCCTTGATTTCAATGGGGTCTACACTGGATTCAATGCCCTTAATAACCACGCTTAACCCCTTACTACTTTTAAGCTGGTAGGTATAGTAACTTTTTTCGTTGTCACGTAAGAACTTTTCTATTACTCTATAGTTCTTCTCAGTGTAGACCTGAATTTTCGTCTCGTATATTTTACCTTTATGGATCGGAATAATATGAAATGTATTCTTACCAATAAGTCCGGTAAAATCCGACACCAATTTATTGGAGCTACGCTCACGAAGGAAGATTGGCGGAGGTCTATAATTGACCTCTTTACGGGCACTACTCGGATTCTCTGGATTTATATCCTGTTCTCCAAGAAGTGCAAAACGATTATTTATCAAGGGATCTTTATTTTCATTATTGTTAGCTACTTTCTGTTTTTTTTCATTATGGTTTCCCTTTTGTGGACTTCTAACTCTTTTGATATTAAAATAGCGGTCTAAGCCAGTCTGTATTGCTGGTTGCTTACTTGATTCTGCTTTTTTATTATTTGTAGTAATTGGAATTTGTTGTGTACTTACTTGTGTGTGTACCATACTTACAGAAATCTCTTCGGTTTTATTGTTTATAGGATAAAGAGAGGAAGAGCTAATATTGACTATTTTGTTAGTCTCTAAATTTGTATGTATATTTATATTTTTTGGCGGGATATTATTCTCATTTAAGAGCAAGGCTGGTGAACAAGATTGCACTCTTTCAAATGGTCTGGGACTCAAATAATTTTTATTTAGTTGGGGATCATAATTTTTTGATTTATTATTATTATTATTTTCCTCATTAAAAGAGAAATATGCATTTCTACTGCTATTAACACTGAGCCTACGCTCCTTTGATTTCACATCAAAATCACTCATACACTCTTTTACTAATAAATTTTTAATAAAAGGAAGAAGAAGAAAAAAAAAATACACAAAGCAAAGATTAAAATCTTTATGGTGTTTATTTATGCATTTATATTTTTGTTTATTAAACGAAATAGCACTGGTGTTTATATATTTATGTTAAATCACAATAATGTTTATTATTTGGTAGCGTCTTTTCGCAATTATAATTTATTTAATCACTTTAAACCGGATAATTTTAATAAAAAACACGGACCAAGTTGAAATCACGTCTGTCTCTCACGACAAGAGAAAATAATGATATAATAAAAGTACCATTTTGTAAAAGTAACCTTTTATAAAAGTATCATTTTATAAAAGTACCATTTTATAAAAGAACCATTTTATAAAAGTACTCTTTTATAAAAGTACCATTTTATAAAATTACCATTTAATAAAAGTACCATTTTATAAAAGTACCATTTTATAAAAGTATCATTTTATAAACGTACCATTTCCCTAGTAAAAATATTATGCTAATTTTAATAATTAGATCTAATTTGATCCGTAAAATGGTTGTATCAAATAATATCTAATTGTATTACTTTATATCAAAAAATATAAAAATTGATACAATTTGATCCTGAATTTGGTCAAATCTAATTGTATCAAGTTGATCTTATAATATATATTTTTATACAATTTGATGAGCAAAACCAAAATACGAATCTAATCATATATGGAGCAATATATAACCATATAAAGTGGATCAACCGTATCAAAATGATAGATATAATTTTATATAAATTTATACGGAAGCCTATTAACTCATATTAGATTGTATCAAATTATATATGATTATATCAGAAAATTTTTACTCGGGTTTATAAAAGTACCATTTTATAAAAGTATTATTTTATAAAAGTACCATTTTTCAAAAGTACCATTTTCTTAAAGTACCATTTATAAAAGTACCATTTTATAAATATTAACATTTTTAAAAGTACCATTTTATAAAAGTACTATTTTATAAAAGTACTATTTTATAAAGGTACCATTTTATAAAAGTACAATTTTATAAAAGTAACATTTCATAAAAGTACCATTTTATGAAAGTACCATTTTATAAAAGTACCATTTTATAAAAGAACCATTTTATAAAAGTACCATTTTTAAAGTTACATTTTATAAAATTACCATTTTATAAAAGAAACATTTTATAAAAGTACTATTTTATAAAAGTACCATTTTATAAAAGAACCATTTTATAAAAGAATCATTGTATAAAAGTAACATTTTATAAAAGAACCATTTTATAAAAGCACCATTTTATATGAGTACCATTTTATAAATGTACCATTTTATAAAAGTACCATTTTATAAAAGTACCATTTTATAAAAGTACCATTTTATAAAAGAACAATTTTATAAAAGTACCAATTTTAAAAAGTACCATTTTATAAAAGTAACATTTTATAAAAGTACCATTTTATAAAAGCACCATTTTATAAAAGTACAATTTTATAAAAGTACCATTTTATAAAAGAACCATTTTATAAAAGTACGATTTTATAAAAGTACCATTTTATAAAGGTACCATTTATAAAAGTAGCAATTTATAAAAGTAACATTTTTTAAAAGTAAAATTTTATAAAAGTACCATTTTATAAAAGTAACATTTTATAAAAGTAGCATTTTATAAAAGTACTATTTTATAAAAGTACCATTTGATGAACGAACCATTTTATTAAAGTAACATTTTATAAAATTACCATTTTATAAACGTACCATTTTACAAAAGTGTCATTTTATAAAAGTACCACTTTATAAAAGTACCATTTTATAAAAGTACCATTTTTAAAAGTACCATTTTACAAAAGCAACATTTTGTTAAAGTACCATTTTATAAAAGTACCATATTATTAAAGTACCATTTTATAAAAGTACCATTTTGTAAAAGTACCATTTTTTCAATTTTATAAAGTAACATTTTGTAAAAGTACCATTTTATAAAAGTACCATTTTATAAAAGTACCATTGTATTAACGTACCATTTTATAAGAGTACATTTTTTTATAAAAGTAACATTTTATAAAAGTACCATTTTATAAAAGTACCATTTTATAAAAGTATCATTTTATAAAAGTACCATTTTATAAAAGTACTATTTTATAAATGTACCATTTTTAAAAGTACCATTTTACAAAAGCAACATTTTGTTAAAGTACCATTTTATAAAAGTACCATATTATTAAAGTACCATTTTATAAAAGTACCATTTTATAAGAGTACTATTTTATAGAAGTGAAATTTTATAAAAGTACCATTTTATAAAAGTGACGTTTTATAAAAGTACAATATTATAAAAATACTATTTTATAAACGTATCATTTTATAAAAGTACTATTTTATAAACGTACCATTTCATAAAAGTACCATTTTATAAAAGTACTATTTTATAAAAGCACCATTTTATAACAGTACCATTTTAAAAAAGTACCGTTTTATAAAAGTACCATTTTATAAAAGTACCACTTTATAAAAGTACCATTTTATAAATTGTTTGTAATGTTTTTTTACACATCACAGAAAATTCGTCAGTTTACAAATTGATAAATTCTTTCTTTTTTTTAATTTCTTATAATTATGAACTCAATTTTCAAAAGAATTTTATTGAATATTCAAAATTTTTCAATGAAAAGGTGTACATTTTCATCAAATATACAGGTAAACCTCGATAAGAAAGTTGTTGCAGACTTTAAATAAATGGTCTATATGGTCACTGGCCTCCTCCTTTGCAATAATTCCCTTAGCCGTGCAGGTAAACCTCTTTTTAGGTTTACCTGTGCGGGAACAATTTTTTGTTAAAAACATCTGTGTTCTACATTCATTTTGCATGAATTTAAATTTTTTTTGTTTTATTATTCTCACGAATATAAATATTTTTTTTTTATTTTTGGCACAAATAAATTACAATTTTAAGTATTTTGGAGAATACAATTTAAAGCAGTATTTTTCACAAAAAGAATTTCACAATAAAAACTTGAAATCTATAAATCTATAGAATGGCAACATATGTTTTGGGAAGAAACGAGAGATACTAAAATTAGTACATACTACATTGAATTTTATTGACTTGAATAAATACATGCCTGCAATAACATTGCATGGACACTAAGGGTGTTCTTAACAGTAAGGGAAAAACTTAAAATGTTTTAATTGCTTGGCACTGGGCAAATTATTGTTCCTTTATACTAAAAACTTAAAAAAATAAAATTTGGAGTCAATCCGATAACTTTAAGTGGACGCGGAAACGACCTGAAGTTTGAAAAACGAATTAAAAGGGGAAAAAATGACTTTTTACTCATTTTCTCAATTTTTTCGACATTTTGAGTGAATTTTGAATTCAAATGGTTACAGAATTGTGATGTGGAGTACATTACCTTTGTAATAAGGCAATAAAAACTAAAATCGGTTAAAAATCAGCCAAGTTATTACAACTGCCCCAGGCAACTAGCATGTGGCAGACCACTTGATCAAAGATTTCGAGTTCCATTTTTGAAATTGATTGAAATTATCTACTATAGCAACATTTTTTTATTATTTAAGTCCCAATGTACTAAGGTGATAAGCATTTTTCATATTGTGTTATGCTAAATTGTTTTAAATAAATGGTAAAATGGTCTTAATTTTCCAACCCTGTTTTCAAATCTCCAATTTCAAATTTTTATTTTTTTTGGCAAATAAAATTTAAAAAATTGACCATTGGACTATAGGATTTTGTTAAGCACATATAAGGGAATAAAAACTACAAAAATTGTAGACATTCCTTTTTTCATTCGGCTAGTTCAGCGATTTTATTTCGGCGGATTTCGAGATAATAGTGATTTGGGTAACTTTTTTAGCTTTTAGTTAATTTTTTATTATTTTTTAACAAACCTCATATGTTTTCTACCGAATTATTGCAGCATAATATAGAATACTTCAATTCCTTTAATATGAGCGGAATTGAGACATGAAAAATTGACCCAATTACAGGTCAAAGGTTAAATTTTAGAAGAATTTAAATTTTTAAAGATTAACAATTTTTTTGAGCGGATATTAATGAAACTCCTTGATGTTGTTTTAATATGATTAAACGTCAATGGATTATTATTAAAATTTAGAAAATTAACCCTTAAGTGCTATTGGGGTCTATAGTTTTTTTTATATAATGGAGAAAATATAAGTATATTATTTCATAGGGTCATATAGACCCCAACAGCACATAATGGTTAATGTTCTGAATTTTAATAAAAAACTATTAATTTTTAGACATATTAAAATAACATCAATCAGTTTCATTAATATCCGCTCGAAAAATCTGTTAATCTTTAAAAATTCAAATTTTTCTAAAATTTGACCTTTGACCTTTAATTGGGTCAATTTTTCATGTCTCAATTTGGCTCTTATTAAAGGAATCGAAGTATTCTATATTATACTGCAATAATTCGGTAGAAAACATATGAGGTTCGTTAAAAAATAATAAAAATATTAACTAAAAGCTAAAAAAGTTACCAAAATCACTGTTATATCGAAATCCGCCGAAATAAAATCGCTGAACTAGCCGAATGAAAAAAGGAATGTCTACAATTTTTGTAGTTTTTATTCCCTTATATGTGCTTAACAAAATCCTATAGTCCAATGGTCAATTTTTAAAATTTTATTTGCCAAAAAAAAATAAAAATTTGAAATTGGAGATTTGAAAACAGGGTTGAAAAATTAAGACCTATTTACCATTTATTTAAAACAAGTTAGCATAACACAATATGAAAAATGCTTATCACCTTAGTACATTGGGACTTAAATAATAAAAAAATGTTGCTATAGTAGATAATTTCAATCAATTTCAAAAATGGAACTCGAAATCTTTGATCAAGTGGTCTGCCACTTGCTAGTTGCCTGGGGCAGTTGTAATAACTTGGCTGATTTTTAACCGATTTTAGTTTTTATTGCCTTATTACAAAGGTAATGTACACCACATCACAATTCTGTAACCATTTGAATTCAAAGTTAACTTAAAATGTCGAAAAAATTGAGAAAATGAGTAAAAAGTAATTTTTTCCCCTTGTAATTCGTTTTTCAAACTTCAGGTCGTTTCCGCGTCCACTTAAAGTTATCGGATTAACTCCAAATTTTGTATTATTAAGTTTTTAGTACAAAGGAACAAAATTCTGCCCAGTGCAACACAAAAATCCGAAATAAAAAAATAAGAACACCCTTAATGGACACATGTCTAAAAAAAGTGACTCATCTTACTAACTCAAAAAAAAGTTGTTTGGTGTTAGCAAATAATTTTTTAGATTTTTTTTTACTTTACATAAAGTAAATGTTTCAAAAGGGATTTCGTAGGAAATGGCTGGTTTAAAAAAAATAAGAAACAAAAATTTTAAGTGGCAAACAATTTTGAAACAAAAATGGAGTGATCCATCCGATCTTATTTACAAAAAAAAATACTGTTACCCAAAAACAAATTTTTTTTCCTTCTCCCTGTCTTGGTACATTTCTTGTGTTATCCCCCATAAAAATTGCAATTCCTTCACCATATGTTGAATTTTTATCATTATTATTGGTCAATAGAAAGAAATATGTAGGCAACAAAAACATCATGAATCATTTAAAAATTATTTTTTTAATTTTAATTTTTGTTCGCAATTTCAAAAGAAAGTGAAATGACTAGACAATAAAAAAAAATTACACTTTCTGAAATGTGTATCAGAGCTAATAAACAACAAACAAATGTATAACAAATGTATAACAATTGAATATAAAATTGCATAATTAAATAGATTTGTTTAAATTATAAAAAAAACGGAAGTTTTTTAATTGTTAAAAAATTGTTTTTTGCTTTTTATTTAAAAATTTTAAAAGAAATTTTTTATTCATAAACATGAATCATAGGAGAGTCTTTTGAGATTATTATGAAACAATTTTTTAATAACAAAAAAATTGTAATTTGATTGGAAGACTGTTGTTGAAAAAAAACCCACTGTGCAACACGAATTTTGTATTTTGAAGACCTTAAATCCTTTGGGGGTTTGAATAAATTGTGTTGCATGAATTTTGTTGCACAGTGTAATTTTTGTATACGCTGATTCCATAAAATGGCATTGATTTTTCACTATCAGTTGTAGTTTATGAGATATAAGACAGCAAAATTAGAAAAATAGCTTTTTGTTTCTTTCTGAGATTAAACAAGTAGAAAAGTTAAATTCGGCCTTGCCGAATGTAGTGATACCCTCCACAATTTCTAAAGGATAATTGCAAAAACTTTATTTAAAAGGAAATTACTATTGGAAAAAAATTTTTTTTGAAAAAAAAATTTCCGCAAAAAAAAAATTTGGTAAAAAAAATCCGCAATTTTTTTTATTTTTTTGTCACAAAATATGTTCGTAGTTAGGTTAGGTTAGGTTGTAAGTGGCTGCTGACGTTTTGCGTCAACACACGTAGACTCTGAGGTCCATTGTGATACCACGGGATCGTAATAGGTTTCCCTACTAGTCCCTGTCGTTAAACCAGTTTGAGCTTCTTATGAAACTCCTTAGATGTTGAATTTTGACATCCGACAAATCTGAAAGATCGTACAGCTCCCTAGATCCCAGTGAAGCAAGTCGCTGACCAGAAAGTGCCGGGCAATGGCAAATAAAGTGTTCGATAGTTTCCAACTCCTCTTCATCCATGCAACTTCGGCAAAAGTCATTCGACGGCACATTTAACCGCTCTGCGTGCTTCCCTATAAGACAGTGTCCGGTAATTATAGAAACCACCGTTGAAATCTCTCCTCTTGGAAGCGATATCAGCTCACTTGTGCGCCCCTGATTAAGAGAAGGCCAAATCAGTCGTGTTGTCTCACACGTCCATCCATTTGCCCATCTTTGATTAGTCTCCGTCGCAGAACAAAGCCGTAGGTTTTGCTTGCAAGTTTCTAGAGGCGTACCAACACATTCCAATTCTGTTGGAACCTGTAAGGTAGTTCCTAGTCTTGCAAGCTCATCGGCTTTGCAATTCCCTGGAATGTCTCTGTGCCCTGGGACCCATATGAGTCGTATGTTAAACTGCTTGGCCATCTCATTTAAAGACGTGCGGCAGTTAAGGGCAGATCTTGTTTTCAGAAACATTGAATCCAGGGACTTGACCGCGGCTTGACTGTCAGTATAGATGTTGACTGCGGTTGTAGACAAGACATTGCAGCTCAACCAGTCAGCCACTTCTTTTATTGCCAGCATCTCTGCCTGGTAAACACTGCAATGATCTGGCAATCTACGAGCCAGGCTCAACCCAAGCTCTTCCGAATAGACTCCAAAGCCCACTTGTTCGTGCAGCCTCGATCCATCTGTGTAAAAATTTATGGTAGCTCCACTACCCGGAGTATCCCCCATCCAAGACTCCCTGGATGGTATCATAGTGGTAAAGTGGCGCTCAAAGAGGCTCAAAGAGGGAGCACAGTCCACATTTTGTGGTATTGTTATCTTTTTCAAGATTGCGCTATGGCCACAATCACTGCTCCTCCATTGCAGCGTGCTATTAAGTCGAATTGCCGATGCAGCCGCATACTGCCTACCCAATATGTCCAAGGGTATCAGGTGAAGGAGGATTTCTAATGCAGCCGTAGGTGTAGTACGAAGAGCACCAGTGATGCACATTGACGCCATTCTCTGTACCTTCGTGATAAAGACAAAGTTCGCTTTTGTTTCCAAAGCAGGCCACCAGACAATGATTCCATACAGCAAAATTGGACGCACCACTGCTGTATAGATCCAATGAACGACTTGAGGGCTAAAACCCCATCGTTTTCCAATGGCCCTTTTACAGGAATACAAAGCAATCGTTGCTTTTCTCACCCGTTCCTCAATATTACGCCTGAAATTCAGCTTCCTATCTAGAAATACTCCAAGATACTTGGCTCCATCTGAGAAGGTGATTTCAGTACCGTCCAGAGAAATAGGATCAAAAGCAGGAATCTTATTTTTCCTTGTAAACAAAACAAGCTCTGTTTTACTAGGATTAACTCCTAGGCCACAGTCTCTTGCCCATTTAGACAGATCTTTCAGAGAACCCTGAAGAATGTCCCGCAATGTTGGCAGATGCTTCCCATTTACCGCTATCGCGACATCGTCAGCATATGCGATAACATGACAACCACGTGCTTCTAGAGATAGTAGCATTGAATTCAGTGCCAGGTTCCAAAGAAGCGGCGAAAGAACACCTCCTTGTGGTGTGCCCCTATTGACAAATCGAGATATGACGGAC
This sequence comes from Pegoplata infirma, assembly GCA_963921195.1. Taxonomy (NCBI): domain Eukaryota; kingdom Metazoa; phylum Arthropoda; class Insecta; order Diptera; family Anthomyiidae; genus Pegoplata; species Pegoplata infirma. The sequence continues at coordinate 204,830,285 of OY992539.1, forward strand.
GCTCCCAATTCAGACGTTATACGTCTATTGGCAAGTAGGTTTTCCACCATTAAAACGATTTCACGCTTTACTCCCAGACCAGACAATGCCAATATTATCGATTCTGGAATGACATTATTAAAAGCCCCCTCAATATCAAGAAAGGCCACCATAGTGTACTCCTTTACCGAAAGCGATCTCTCGATGGTACCAACGAGCTCATGAAGAGCTGTTTCCGTTGATCGTCCCTTGCTGTATGCATGTTGCTTTGTCGAAAGCAACCTCGGGTCAATCACTCTACGCAAATATGAGTCTATCATTCGTTCCATTGTCTTTAACAAAAAAGAAGACAGACTAATTGGTCTGAAATCCTTCGGAGCTGTGTGGGAACTTTTCCCAGCCTTCGGGATAAATACGACTCTGGTATCCCTCCATTTTAAAGGAATATACGACCAATTGATGCATGCTGTGTATAGATTATACAGCAACGGGGCTATATAGTCCAACACTTGCTGCAACTCAGCCGGGATTATACCATCAGGTCCCGGAGATTTATAGGGCCTGAAGCTTTTTATCGCCCAGATTAATGTTGGCATATTTATTATTTCCGAAGCAATTTCAGATGCTTGGGCGTCAGAACGTTCCAAAGCTTGAAACGGCGTCATGGAATTGCCCGGAAAATGCGTGTTTAAAAGGAGATCCAGCGACTCTCCACTGGAGGAAGACCACACCCCATTAGGATCTTTCAGGTATCCTAGGGTGCAAGGAGAAGAAGCCAGAACCTTGCGCAGCCTGGATGCCTCAGAAACGTCTTCTATGTTTCCACAGAAGTTTTTCCAAGAATCACATTTGGCATTTCTGATCATCTTTTTATAACTCTTAAGTTGCAGCCTGTATGCAGACCAGTCCTCGTCCGCTCTTGAAAATTTAGCCTTATTAAAGAGCTTTCTGCAGGAATCTCTGCTCGTCTGCAACTCATTTGACCACCAAGGTGGCTTTTTTTTTCCCTCTAGGCTTTGCAGAAGGGCAAGACGCATCCAGGCACCTATTACAAACATTTGTTATATGGTCAACCAGACAGTCAATTTCCGCTAAACTATGCGGTTCAGATAGGGGTACTTCATCCAAAAGCAAAGAAAAAGTCTCCCTATATTTCACCCAGTTTGTTCTTCTCAGATTTCTAGAGACTGTCTCAACCGGGGCACGCTCCCTGAGTAAAAACTCAATGTACCGATGATCTGAGAAAGAATGCTCTTCCAAAACTCTCCAGTCATCAATTCTATCAGACAATGTATCTGATACAAGTGTTACGTCAAGAACCTCTTGCCGCGTACTTGTAACGAAAGTTGGTTCACTACCCTTGTTACAAATATACAGGTTACACAGAAAATAATATCGTGATTTTTTTTTTAATTAAAAATGGATTTGATATTAAATTTAACTTCAATTAAACATTTTAATTGATTCAATTAATGTTTTAATTGAATTCTTAACTTTACTGAAAATAAAAATAAAATAAACAAACGAAACCGGTTTTATATGCTTTAGTGTTAGTAGCAAATGAAAAAATAAAATGCAAAAAACAACAAAAAAAACTTTTGAACTATTGTTTTGTATATTTTGGTGGTAGCAGCCAATGAATACATGAAAGCAACAAAAAAATTTAGTTTTATTGTTTTCTTTAAGGCGAGCGGTCGTTGCGGATAAATTGTTTTGATAATAAAATGTGTACAGTTGTGTTTTGCACATTGAAATATAATACAATTTTTTATACCCTCCAACTACAGTATGGGGGTATACTCACTTTGTCATTCCGTGTGTAACGCATCAAAATATCGGTCTAGGACCCCACAAAGTATATATATTTATGATCAGTGATCGATTCTAAGACAAAACCAACCTCTGAAAAAAATACACTTTTTTACATGTTTTTTTGTATTTTTGTTAAATAAATGAAACATTTGTTATATTTATCGGGATGGGAAGGTGCTGTCAACATCCCCCACTGACCTCTATCACCCCCCCCCCCCCCCAAAAAAAAAAAACAAACGCCCCTGAATTTTTTTTTTTTTTTTACATTTTGGAGGGTATAAAAGATTCGGCATAGCCGAATTTAACACTCTTACTTGTTTTTGATTCAACTTTACTAAGGCGACAAAAATGCATGCAATAACAAGATTTAAAAATAAAAATGTAATTTTAAATAGTTATTGATATTTTAAAATACTACTATAATGTTTCTATGCAAAACTATACCAAGTGTTTATATTTAATAAAGAAAATAAATTTCTTAATAATGTAAAACAAAAACATTCTATGTTTATTTATTTTTAGGCATTTTTTGAAGTTCAACTTTTAAAATTAAATTGAGTTTTGGTCTTTTTTCAATTAAAAATTTTATGTGAATCAATAAATCTATATTATTGATTTTCAATTTTATATTAATTTTTTTTATATATTTATTTAATTACAATTTTAATTGGGTTTCCATTTTATTTTCAATTAAAACTTTAATTGATTCAATTAACAATTTAATTAAGTTTTAAAACTGTTTTCAAACAAAATGAGTAATTAATATGCGCATTTTCGTGATACGTCCGAAATCAATTAATTTTTTAATTGAATCAACGAATTTCGTAATTGAAATTCATTTTTATTTTTTTCTGTGTAGTGCTTAACAAAAACTCCAAAAGTGATTCGCCTCTATCATTTGTGTCTGTACTACCCCATATCGAATGATGTGCATTAGCATCACAGCACACTAGTAACTGGTGTCCCCTAGATTCAGACTCCCGAATCAGACCGCCAACCTTCTCCGGGGGTATTGGCCCCGGATTAGGAAAATACGCAGAGGCGAGCCAAATAGATTTCCCATGAAGCTCTAAGCTAGCCGCTGTAACATCCATATCACTAAAAGTTGATAAAAAGAATATATTTAAGCCATTTTTCGCCAAGATGCAGGCTCTTGGTGAGCCCTCACCTTTGGCAACCATCAACTTAAACCCAGGGGTCTTCAATCCGCAAACCCTGCCACCCCGCACCCAGGGCTCTTGGATAAAAACCAAGTCAACTGCTCCTGTCGTCAGGCGCAGCAATAGTGCAGCTGAGGCTGCCTTACAGTGATGGAGGTTTATTTGTAGGAACCGCAACATCTTGCTTTTTTTCCACCATCCTTTCCACCACCGTGTTATTGGCTTCATCCTCCGTGTTATCATAGAGGTCGCATTCGTCCCCAGATTCGGTTTCGAATAAGCCAGATATGTGTCCCATCTGTTCTGAATCGGAGGCAACAGAACTCTCCGAATTCCTCACTGCATGGGCCTCGTCCTGAATGTCACCCATAGTGGCATCAGCTTTATCCTCCGTGCCATCACAGAGGTCGCATTCGTTGCCAGATTCGGTTTCGAAAATGCCAGATGCATCTCCCATCAGCCTAGAATCGGTCAGCTGAATATCAACCTTTTCCAGATTCTCCTCCCCAGCCGACTCTGCCACTGGCTTGTCTGCTTCCAAAATAGGCTTCTGGTCGCCCTTGTAGACATTGACTCTTATATGAAAAAAGCCAAATCTAATAATGCCGTCAGTCCTGGCTAAAAGCGGAAGCGATTCCTCATTAACCAAGACCACTGCTTGACGACGAGCGCCCTCCATCTCACCCAATCTGGCAATTTGCCAATTCTGAGTTGGAAGGTCAGGATTGCAGACTTTTATCATCTTTAGAATCACCGCAGTGTCACTTGTAGCCATTGGGATCCATGCATGAGCTCTGGGTTGCGAGGGGATATCATGTTTTTCCACAACGTCCAGTCTGGCTCCAGGCCATAACTCTCCCACTTGGCTAATGGCAACCTTAAACACGGCTGCGGATCTTTCGTTTCCAAAAGCAACGAGTTTTACTCGCTCCTGATACCAACCTGCGTTGACAGTAGTAGGGAGAAAATCAGGCATACTCTCAAGAAGCCTATAGTAGATTTCATTTAGTTTAGTTTCAACTAAACTCCACTTGTCCCTTGGAATACTACAATCACCATTTTGCCTGTTTATCACAGCCCTAACGAAGTTACCTTTCACCACTTCACTAAAAGACTGAGTCCAGACGTTGCCGGTCACCTTAGATCTTTTAGGTAAAGGTTTCTCGTCGGGCGAGCGCAACCTTTTACCAGACTTCGATGACGAGGCCGAAACAGCGCTCTGTTTGTCAGATGCGCGCATTGCCGAAAGTTTGTCCTGTTCTTCAATGACTCCTTTCGCCCATGATAGCGACGCCTTCTCACGTTCGGAGAGCTTCGTTCCATCGAGTTGGCTTAGTCTGTTAATTATTTTCAAACAAAGCCTTCTCTGGTTGTGCCTGACCTTTGATGGCTTAAGTTTCTTTTTCTTTTTACCACCAATATTAGGCTGAGCACCCCTACCAGAATCAAGGCCGGACTTCAAGGTCGCAACCCTAAGACCAGTGCTAGGACCAGCACCAGTCGGTGAGGCAGAGCCTCGAACTAAATCGGTATCATTTGTGTCCATATTTTCATTTTCCTTGATGTGGTAATGAAAATATCACAAAAATACCTATTACGAACAAACCTATTACGAACAATTTTAGTAATTCAATTTATAGCACGGAGTTAAAATAAAACACGTCCACACTCGTCAACAGTAGTTATTTAAATACCATTTGGAGTACAATTATGTTCACATAAGTCAACCAGCAGCCGAATTAAAGCATTTTGTATTTTTAGGTTATATTGAATGTACTAAAATTTTTGAAGTGTCCTTACATTTTCGTTCATAACTTTTGAACAGCTGAACCGATATCGCTCAAATGCAATACCAAACTTCTCCGGAGAACTTCCAATAAATATGTTAAGTTTCAGTCATCTTCGTGTAAAATCTTGTCTTAATGTCTTAAAATCGATCGGGGATTATGAATAAAATATATACATTATGGGGTCCCAGACCGATATTTCGATGAGTTACAAACGGAATAACATACTTATATATACCAACTATCACTAGAGTGGAGGGTATAAAAAACAAAAGATCGTCAATTGTTCTTAATTTGAAAAATCTACTTGTTTTAACTGAACTGTCAAAAAATTTTCGGTATCAGCTATAGTTTTTGAGTTTTTACGCAAAAAAATGAAAAATTGTGCATTTTGTTTCTTTTTGAGAGTCAGCTGTCTTAGATAAAATTTTCCATTTTTTTTTTTGATAATTCTTCTGATTTTTGATTTTCAGATTTTAATTCCGAAAAATAATTTTTTTCCTCAGCCTAATATTCCCACATGGTATCAATGAACTCTTTAATTAAAAAACAGAAATCTATTCACATATCACAAAAAAAAACACCAAAGTTTTTATGTTAATTAAAATATTCTTTTAAATATTCCCGCGCACTCACTAGTTTAAACTTACCCAAATCAAAAAAAAAAATCATACAAAAGCTTCTGTCCATTATTTTTTAAAGATATTTTCATTGTTTTGAATACCACCCACGTCACGTGAGTAACATACAAATGGTAGCGAAATCATCATCAAAATACACAATATAAAAAAAATATATTTTGTATATCATTTGAAGATCAGGGTGATCATAAATTATAATCATATGTTGTGTTTTTGAAAAAAAAAACGGAGGAGCATTCTTTTATTCTTTTGCGCGTAATTTTATAATTTTTTTGAAAAATAAAAATGGAAAAATAAATTTAGAAATAAACACTGGCCAACCAAAATAACCCAGCAAATAGAACAGGGTTTAGAAAAAAAAACTAAAAACGAAACACATTTCCGAATTGCAAAAAAACTTTATTTAAAAAAAAAGTTGTTGAAAAAAATTTTTGCTAAAAAATTTTATTAAAAAAATTATCAAAACAAATAAATTTTTTTGAAAAAATTGTTTGCGGAAAAAGTTCACGAAACAATTTTTGGGGTAAAAAATATATGTTTTTACATGTTTTAATACCCATTTGATCTCTAATTCGAACTTAATTTTAGCAAATTCTGATAAAACTTTCGATCAAAGTTTTGAATTTTTAAAAAATAAAAATTATTATCTTGCAATACACGAATATCAAAATTCTCGAATCGTTGAAACAGTTTTTGAGATTTTGCCATTTGTAATGTCGTCATGTGATTACTGTTTTAGCCTATACGCCATTTTCGAAAAACAAAATGAGTAACGAATGGATTATATATGGCATCTATTTTCACTTTCGAATTCAGAAATCCATTTTTTTGATATCTCGTATAGAATCAGAGATATTTAGCACAACTTTGCTTTACATCCTCATTTTCTAGGTTAATTGAACATTGTTTTGCTACGTATGAAATTTTTTTTTAAATGAAGCAAATTTTGCAAAAAAAAAAAAGAAAATTGCACTTTGCTATATTTTTGCTGCATATGCCAATTTTAGGCATATTTTGAACATGGGCTCGCTTGTGTTATCTCTATATTTACAGGGTGCATAAAAAACGACAAAATGTGATTTTAGAAAAACCATTAAAGATATTTCGTTCATCGATCCTCTCATAAATCTCGAGATAAACTTTCATATGAACTAAATTTTACTCAAATCCGATTTCGTTTAAAATTTACCAAAAGTTTCAGAAATCCAAAATTTTGTTCGAAGAGCACAGCAAGTTAAAACGATCAAATTTGGCTTAAATTAAGTTTAAATGAAATTTCGGCTCAAGTTCTATTAAATTGTCAAGGTAAAATAATTTTGAGATTTTTTATTTTAATTTCTTGAAAGTAGAAAAAAACTACATACAACTATTTACAAAATTTTTGACATTTTGACTGGACCAATACGCCATTGAATAGGTCCATTTGAGCTGTATAAAATGTTGTTTTCTCCCCTCTTTCCCATATGTAAGCTTCAGTACACTAGGTGAATGCCCACTGAAAAACCTCTTTATCGTATTCTTCTTACCCATATTTAGTTTACCCCTTCTTATTTTGCTGGGTTATTGTGCATAGTATTGTTTGGCGGCATTCATTAGAGCAAATGTTAAATTAAAAATACAAAAAAATATTGTACAAAAAAACTTTTGTATTTATGAATGAAATTTTTGTGGTCTAGTAAAAACTATTGTTGTCTTAAATGATGTTTCTCCCCCACACACATATTTAACATTCAGAAAATTAAAAAAAGCATAATAAACAAATAATTTTGAAAATTAATTATTTTGAATATGAGGCATTTAAACAGTAATATTTTCTAGCTAACAGACCTTTAAAATATTACATTTTAAGTAGGTTTATTCTAGCTCGAGGCAATTTTTTTTTACTAACTAATTTTCAACAGAAAAAGTCTCAGATTTTAAGACCTTTTCCTTTTGAAAATGTCTCAGTACTGAGACTTTTTCCTATAAAAAAAGTCTGAAATTTTTATTTCAAAATTTGAGGATCTGAAACCTTTTTGCTATAGAAAAAGTTTCAGATTCTTAGTTTTTTTTTTCTATAGAAAAAGTGTAGATTCTTAGGCATTTTTCCTATCGAAAAAGTCTAAGATTCTGCGAAATTTTTACTGTAAACAGGTCTCGAATCCTTTTTTTCTACAGACAAATTTTCAGATCAGACTTGGAGACTTTTTCCGTAAAGAACAAGCCTTTTTCCTATCGAAAAACCATCAGATTCTGAAACCTTCTGCCAATAGAATAAGTTTCTACTTCTAATACTTTTTTCAACAGAAAAAACTTCAGATTTTTACACCTTTTCCTTTGAAAATGTCTCAGGTTCTGAGACTTTTTCCTATAAACACGTCTGAAATTTTGAGGATCTGAGACCTTTTCCTGTAGAAAAAGTTTTAGATTCTTAGGCTTTTTTCCTATAGAAAAATTTTCAGATTCTTAGTCCTTTTTCCTATCGAAAAATACTCAGACTCTGCGTCCTTTTTTCTCTAAACAGGTCCCAAATTCTTTTTTTCTACAGAAAAAGTTTCGGATTTTTTTTTATAGAAAGACTCAGATTTTGATACATTTTTTCTATAGGAAAAGTAAAATTTTTCGCAAAGAAGATTTCTCTTCATAATAAGAACTTCAAGATTGACTGATAACACAAAAAATTTTCAGATTTAGTCACATTTTTCCTTTAAAAATTTTCAGATAAAAATTTTTGGATTTTTTCCATTAAAAATTACCAAAATTTTTTGTATGAAAAATTTTCGGATTTCAAATTATTTTTCATTTGGAAAATTTTTGAGAAAGTTTTCTTCTTTTTCTTCCTATTTCTTTTTTTCCTTTTTTTAAAATTTGATCTGGTTGGGGAAATTGTACTATTTTCTTCTTCTAGTTCTCAATAAGAGTGGAAATTCACTATTATGCTCATAACTTTTGAATCACTAGACCGATTTCACTGAATTGCAATATAAACCTGACCAGGTGAATGCCCAACAAAATATGCCAAACTTCAGGAGCCTCCGTAAAGCCTTTCAAAAGTTATCGTGTTTTCAACAGACAGACGGACGGACGTCGCGACTCGTCGATAGATCGTTTTAGAATCGATCGTGGATCATAGGGATTTATGGGGTTCTAGACCAGTATTTCGAAGTGTTACGAACGGACTGACAATCACTAGAGTGAAGGGTAATTTGGTTTTCGGGAAAATTCGAATGAAATCCGAACTAGCAGGAATTTCGCGAAACGCAAAAAAACGGGTCAGTTTTTTTTTTAATAGATATTATTATATTTTGATTTTGGCGCCCGTACGAATAAAACTCTCCACATAAATTACCCCAAATTTTTACATTTTTTAAAAAATAAGGATTAAAGAAAGCCGAATTTGGACACAGCTTACACTTTTGGATATTCCTTCAAAAAGCCTATCGATCTGTATAAAATGTTCATATAGTTTTTTTTTTGAAGAAATGTGAAAATTCTCAAAAACGAAAAAATCCAAGTTTCCCCCATCCCCTTTGACCAGCTAAATGTGACATTGGGCAGCTAAAACAGATAGGGGATGAAAATCCCCTCTTTCCCATATGCAAGTTTTAGAACAATCGCTGGTTGCCCTCTGAAAGACCTTCCTTGTTAGTCGACACATGATTCGGAATTTGTCAGATTTCATTGTCAAGACTATTGAGCAAATATAAAAACCCTTTACTACAAGTGCAACTGACAAATCGCAAGTGTTCAAATAAAAATTTTTATAATAAAAAATAGTAATTTTTATTTCGTACAAAAAAAAGTTTTGTAATCAAAATAAAATATTTTTAATCAAAATTGTTAATTTTTTTCACGTTAGAAAATTTACCATTCTTTAAAAAGGGCAATGTAGAGGGTATTAATAGATTCGGCCAAGTCGAGTTTAACTTTTCTACTTGTTTAAATTTGAGATTGGGCAGCTAAAATAAAAGGTAATTCTTAATTTTCTCCCCTCATTTCCATATGAAAGTTTACAACAGAAACATAGTTTTCTTGAAAATTATTCTACACTCAAAAAAATAAAACTGTAAAGTTAACAAATTTTTTTTTGTTAACTCGAGTTTACTGGCTTTTTAGCAAATTTTTAGTTAAAATCAGCGTTTTAACTACTTTTTTTAGTTAAGTTCAATTTACGAAAATACTAGTTTTGAACAAATTTTGTATTAATTTTTTTTGTTGACTTCAAAACTGAGTTTACTAATTTTTACTAATTAATTTGCTGATTTTTCGTAACAAATTTGTTAAGTGGAATTTCTTGTGAAGCCTCCTATGCAAATCTCATAAGTTCTACTTAAGCTGATGAAAAAATATAAAAAATAAACTTTTAATTTTTTACAAAATATTTTCTAAATTTTAGTTTACGAAAAGTAACAAAAAGTTTAGCTGAATTCAACTAATTTTTTTGTTAATATATGTACATAAAAACGTTACGAAATTTCAACTAAATTTTTAGTTAAAGTTACGGTTTTTTTTGCTAAATTCGTTCTACGAAAAGTTAACTAAATATTTTTAGTTAAATTAACTAAAAATTTAGTTGGCCCAAAATCAGGTGCTTTTTTAGTTAAATTTAACTAATTTTTTTGTTAACTTTACAGTTTTTTTTTTTTGAGTGTAGTAGAATATGATAGTTTTAAATTGCAAAGGAAATAATGACCTCGAGCTATAATAAACGTAGTCAAAATATATTTTAATAATTTTTTTAATAAAAATAATCACAATTTTTGTTTTTTAATTTTTCAAAAATCCAAAACTTTGAACGAAGGGCGCCACGGGCTAAAATTATTGGATTTTGCGCTCAAATTTGAAATGAAAGATAGTCTCAAGCTCTGTAACGGTCAAGGGAAAGAAATTTTGAGAATTTTTTTTAACATATTTCTGGAACTTATTGTTAGAAAAAACTAGCATTTTTTGCAAATTTCAAAGATCGATATCTCGAAAACCGTTAAACAGATTATATTTTTTTTGAGATCTTCGTGTTCAAATTAATAAATTTGATAAATCGTTGGCTGAATTTAACATTTTTCCTTGTGTTTTTTTTGAGACACTATTTCTTTTCCTTTTCCCCTTCTTTTAACACCGTTTATCTAAGATCTGGTATCCAGTTTCATAAAATTCGTTATCGTTTTATCATTCCCATAAAATTCCAAAGCTATTTCATAATTTTGCTATATTTCAAGGTAATTTCTCTATTTTATAATAAATTCTGGAATTCAGCACTCGTGTTGGTCGAAGAATTTTTTAAACAAATAGTAATTTTACTATTTACTTTTCTTAACTACTTTATTACATTCTTTAGAAACAATTTATAGAACAAATATATATTGTTGCATTTAACTTAAATGACAAATTAAACAAATAAAATATTATTAACAAAAAAAAAAAAAAAATACAAAGTGTGAATAATAAAATAATCCCTATTTAATGATATGATGAGTACACGCGTTCTAAACAAATGAAATTTTTCTATGGAAATTTTCTAAATTAATATTTTGTTTAGAAATTTTAAGGGGAGAATTTAACGGTGATAAAATTATTCCCTCAAAAAAATTTTACGCATGCAAGTGTGTGACAGCACGTGTAAAGCAGAGCTAATGCCTGCTTCCCTTTCATCATCAGCGCTTTTCGTTTAACACACTTAATGTTTTTTAGAGTAAAATAAGCAAACCAAATGAAAAACTGCTTATGCCATTTTTATGACAAAAGAAATACCACAGAGATATCGACTATTTCCCTTCCATCATCAGCACTATTCGATTAACACACTTAAAGTGTGTTAGAGTAAAATCAGCAACAAATAAAATACTTCTAACATTTTTATGACAGAAGAAATAAAAAAGATTGCAGCACTTATAGTAATAAGATTGGATAATGACGATATTTTCTCCTTACGCCCCCTTAAAAGGGCGTGGTTATAAAAAATAATAAAAATAATGATCAACTGCAAATTTCTAAACATTTATTATCGTTTAGGGAATAAAGCCATCGCCTTAATCTTCAAAAAAATATGTTCAAATTTGACCCTTTAACATTTTTGTTTGCTTAAAACTTTGACATCTACACATTTTTTAAAAGGGATTAAAAAAATACAACAATAAGAATAATATCTTTGTATATGTTTTGTTTCGCATATTATACTACTAGCTGTCAAATTGTATGCTACTATTCAAAATGTGTACATGCCAACCAACTCTGCTACTGTTTAATATAGAGTGTTGCCAAGCATTTCATACAACTACTGGTATTTGAAAACTTATAAAACAAAAAAAAAAAAGAATGCGAGTGACTAATGTTGCCGGCATTTTAGTGTGAACGTCTGCTAACAAAAAAAAGTTTTTTTTTTGTTTTCAGTATTTGCTGTTATGTATGGTTTTGAATATATATAAATTTTTTTTATTTTACTATTTTGCCGGTTAAACTGATAACAGCCAAACAATGGCTAAAGTAAAGTAGTCATGGTAAAAGGTAACCCAGCAAAAAGAAAATGAAGGAATCAAGAATTTTTTAATTTTTACTAAGCAACAAATTTTGAAGTCATCGAGGAGGTCATGAAGGATCCTAATGGGGTGCGGTCTACCTTCAGTGGGGAGTCGCTGGATTTCCTTTTAAACACGCATTTTCCGGGCAGTTCCGGGATGCTGTTTCAGGCTTTAGAGCACTCTGACGCCAAAGCATTTGAAATTGCTTCGGAAATAATAAACATCCCAACATTAATCTGGGCGATTAAAAGCTCCAGGCCCTATAAATCCCATGGACCTAATGGTATAATCCCGTCTGAGGTGCAGCAAGTGTCGGACTATATAGTAACAGCCCCTTGCATGTATAATATCTTCACAGCATGCATAACCTTATCGTACTTAACCTTTAAAATGGAAGGATACCATAGTTGTTTTTATCCCGAAGGCTGGGAAAAATTCCCACACAGTTTGGAAGGATTTCAGACCGATTAGTCTGTCTTCGTTTTTGTTAAAGACAATGAAACGAATGATAGACTCATATTTGTGTAGAGTGATTGGCCCGACGTTGCAAGGGTAAATCAACGGAGACAGCACTTCATGTGCAATGCACATTGTGCATGTTGGTACCATCGAGAGATCGCTTTCGGTAAAGGAGCACACTATGGTGGCCTTTCTTGATGTAGTGTGGGCTTTTAATAATGTCATCCGAGAATCGATAATTGTGGCATTGTCTAGTCTGGATGGTAAATCTACTTGCCAATAGACGAATAGGGTCTAAATTGGGAGCGTCTATCATATCTCTATTTTTCAATAGAGACACAACACAGGGAGGTTTTCATTCGCAACTTATTTGGAACCTGGCACTGAATTAAATGCTTCTCTTTCTAGAAGCACATGATTGTCATGTTGTTCGACGATGTCGAAAAGAAAATCACCTGCCAACATTAAGGGACAATCTTCAGGGTTCTCTGAAAGGTCTGTCTAAATGGGCAAGAGACTGTGGTCTGGGAGTAAATTCAACAACAGAGCTTGTCCTATTTCTCTGGACAGCACTGAATTCGTCTTCTGAGATGGACCCAAGTATTTTGAAGTATTTCTAGATAGGAAGTTGAATTTTAGGCGTAATATAAGGAAATGGGTAAGAAACGCAAGGAGTGATTTATGTTCTTGTAAAAGAGCCATTGGAAAACGATAGTCGTCAATTGGATTCATACAGCACTGGTGCGTCCAATTCTGTTTTATGGAAGCATTGTCTGGTGGCCTTCTTTAGAGACAAAAGGTATCTGTGTTTTTATCACAAAGGTACAGAGAATGGCCAGCTGTAGGAGATGCGATGAACCTAATACTGAGGAAACAGTCGAACACATTATCTGCCATTGTTCTGCTTTGGCCAGAACCCGCATGCACATATTGGGCAGACATGTCTTCGAAAACTTGAAAACGGTTTCGAGTGTTGACCTTAGGCAAATATTACAATTGGCGATAAGGACTAACGCGTTCTATCAGCGTCGCTGAGGAATTATTGTGGTTTCTCTATGGACCAACCGGTCTATGTGAGGAGTCTTTGACTCCGCCACCTCTAACCTACAGAGAATGGCGTCGATGTGCATCACCCGTGCTCTTAATACTAACCCTACGGCTGCATTAGAAATCATCCTTCACCTAATACCATTGGACATATTGGGTAGGCAGTATGCGTGTACGTCGGCAATTCGTCTTAATAGCATACTGCAATGGAGGAGCAGCGACTGTGGCCATAGCGCGACCTTGAAGAAGATAACAATAGCACAAAATGTGGACTGTGCTCCCTCTATGAGAATTTTTTACCCGCCACTTTATCACTATGATACAATTCAGAGAGTCTTGGATGAGGGGCATTCCGGGTAGTGAAGCCTCCATAAATGTTTACACAGATGGATCGAGGTTGCACGAACAAGTAAGTTTTTTAGTCTATTCGTAGGAGCTTGGGTTGAGCCTGGCTCGAAGACAGCCAGATCATTGCAGTGTTTACAATGCAGAGATTCTCATATGGGTCCCAGGGAACAGAGAGATTCCAGGAAATTGCAAGACTGGGAACTACTTTATAGGTTCTAACAGAATTGGAATGTGTTATTATGCCTCCAGAATCTACACAAAATCTACAGCTTCGTTCCGCGACGGAAACTAATTGGAGATGGGCAAATAGATGGACGTGTGAGACAACACGACAGATCTGGCCTTCTCTTAATCAGAAGCTACGGTGGTTGCTATAATTACCGGTCACTGTCTTATAGGGAAGCACGCAGAGCGGTTAAATGTTACGTCGAATGGCTTTGCCGGAGTTGCATGGATGAAGAGGAGTTCGAAACTATCCAACACTTCGTCTACTATTGCTCGGCTTTCTTTCTGGTCAGAGACTTGCTTTACTGGGATCTAAGGAGCTGTACGATCTATCTGATTCGTCGGATGTCAATATTTAAGAAGTTTCATAGGAAGCTCAAATTGGTTTAACAGCAGGGACTAATAGGGGAACCTATTATAGTCTCGTGGTATCACAACGGACCTAAGAGTCCATGTGTGCTGACGTAAAAACAAACCTAACCTTTTTTTTTACATCATTTATTTCACTTTCCATTCTTCTTTGAAAAAACGTAAGGGTGCCATAAAAATCCTCTAAGCACGTGACCCAAATATTTTGGGGGTTTTAGACTAATATAAGGGTACTCTCATTGTCTTTGGTCTGTTCGTCCGTCTGTCTGCAAAAACCATGATGAAGTTCAAATTGAAAGAGCTAGACCCCTATTTGGCACGAATATGTCTTATGGTCATAGACTGCCCAAGTTTGTTTATGGGCAAAATCGTACCAGGGGGAAAGGTTCCCATAGAAGAACTAAAACTTCCCCAGAAAACACACAATTTTTATAGCCCTCAACCACAGTATGGGGGTATACTCACTTTGTCGAAATATCGGTCTAGGACCCCATAAAGTATATTTTTTATTGATTAGTGATCGATTCTAAGACATTCTAGCGATGTCCGTCCGTCTGTCCGTCTTTAGAGGACACGATACAGTCCAAAATAAAAGAGCTAGACTTCCGAAGTTTGGCACGAATATGTCTTATATTTCTAGGCAGTTAAGTTCGGAGATTGGCAAAATCGGACCAAGGGAAAAAAAGTTCCCCCTTGGAGAATTAAACCAACCAAAGAAAACCCGCATTTTTTGCAGGGGTTTTTGTACTTTTGCTAGGCAAATGCAACATTCTTATCTTAGAAGAAGTTCAAAATCGCAAGGGGGCAGTCCCCTTAACGTTTCCCACCAACTCCCTTCCCCCCCCCCCAAAAAAAAGGGCCCATGGTTTTTTTTTTTAATTGTATTTTACATTTGGACAAAGCGGATCAGGAAAGTCAATTTATTTTCTTACCGCCCTTATTTGGTTACACGTGGAGAGGACTTTCATGCAAATGCATGTTTTTCCTCGTTAGTCTTAGAACACCATACACCAAATATCTTTGCAAATCAAAAAATTACCTTTTGCATATATTGTTGAAAATGCATATTTTTGCATACTTTGCCAATATTTCGCTATAAATGCATATTTTGGCTCATATTTTGTATAAAATTTAAGTTTTAGATATTTTTCCAAATATTTTATGGTTTTTTTTTTTAGTTAATGGTGGATGAATTGATAACAAAAAGTTTTTTATAAACTATTATTTATCGATTTATCAATCAAAAATTTTTTTTGCTGGGTTACTATGCGAAATCGCAATTTTTTAACAACTGTAAGTGTTTTATGTATAAAAAACACAGCTGGTGATTGTTGATATGCGAAAATATAATTTATTTAAATGTACGTTGATGTTTTGTTTCTTTGTTAAGTAATAGTATTAAAACAAGAAAAAAACAATCAAATTAATTTTAATATAATTTAAATTAAATAATGTAGAAAAAAAAGTGAAATGTATGTCAAACGCAGAAAGATTTTATATGCAAAACACGCGTGTGGGTGTGTTAAATATAAGGCAATTCTTCCAAAAAAAAAGTGAATTAATATGGAGCTTCAAATATTTATATTTGAGAATCCATAAGAAATATCCCTAACACAAGTTATGCACGAGTATATATTTTAATGTATAGTTTTATCCGTTTGTATATAATAAATGTTTTTGTATATAATTTTAGTTGATTAGATCTGAACTTATGTAAAATTTGATCATGTGAGATCAAATCTTGATTTGATTATATATAACTATACGCAATTAGATATAATTATACTGTGAGCGTCAAAAGAAAGTGTACAGGTCTTAAATTGATGTAATTCGTTAACGACAAAGATGACAATAAAACCCCTTATTATTATCAATGGACTATCATTTAAAAACACTCTATAAAGGAAATTTTCCAAGCTTTAATTTAAGCTTAATAGAGTCCAGATAGAGCAAATATTAAATGAGATACGGGGGTCGCGCTGGAAATTGAAAATTTTTGTTGACGTTTTTTAAAAAAATTTTAAAAAATGTTTCTAATTTTATATGTTTCAAGTTCAAACATTAAAAATTTAAAAAATAGTACAATAGTTTAAATTCAGTTATCAACTCATTTTTCTAAAGACCCAAACAAAAATCAAAATTTTTTAAATGCAGTAAAAAAATATGCATTTTTTTGACCTCTAACTCTTTTGACCACCAATTTTTTGTAAACAAAGAAAAGATTTCTTTGTTTACTAATTTATGTAGTCTAAGTGTATGATAAAAAGATATGAAAATAATTAAAAATTTTCTTTGTTTACAAAAAATTGGTGGTCAAAAGAATTGGAGGCCAAAAAAATGCATATTTTTTTTACTGCATTAAAAAAATTTTGGTTTTTGTTTGGGTCATTGGAAAAATGAGTTGATAACTGAATTTAAACCATTGTACTATTTTTTAAATTTTTAATGTTTGAACTTGATAAAATCAACTTAGAAATATTTTTTAAAATTTTTCTAAAAAATGTCTACAGAAAATTTAATTTTTCAGCTCGACCCTTGTATCTCATTTAATATTTGCTTAATCTGGACGCTATCAAGCTTAAATTAAAGCTTGGAAAATTTCCTTTATAGCATGTTTTTAAATGATAGTCGATTGATAATAATAAGGGGTTTTATTGTCAACTTTTTCGTTAAGGAATTATATCTATTTTAGACCTGTACACTTTCTTTTGACGCTCACTGTATATAAAACTCTACAATTAGATAAAATGATTATGATTATATATAATTGTATATTTTGTTTAGGTTTATTCTAGCTTGAGGTCATTATTTTTTTTATTAATTAGAACTATAATATTCTCATAGAATAATTTTCAAGAAAATTATTTTTCTGCTTTATTTTTTTTATGTAGCTCAATGAATAATAATTAACGATTTGTCATTTAAATCCCTTTGCTACTTGTAGTATAGTTTTTTTATATTTGCTAAATAATCTTGACAATGGAATCTGACAAATTCCGAAACACATGTCGATTAAATCTTGCAAAAATTACCAACATAAATAAATTTAAAACAGAATAACTTGCTAGTCGCAAAAATTAACAAGCCGGGCACCCTGCTGGTAAAGCTAATTTGGGGGTACGCTGAATTCAATGGTGCTTAGCCGTTTTTCGAAGTTAGAGCTCGTATTCGCGATATTCGCTATTTAAAATTGTAAAGCTAAAGGACTACAAAAACTAATTTTTTATGCTTTTGGGATAGTTTTTAATTATAAATTTAATAAATGCATTGTTTTTTTTTCGCGAAAAAAAAAAAACGCGAAAAAAATTTTTTTCGAAAAATTTTGTGTCTGCAGTGTATCGTATTCTACACATTTTCATAAAATATTAGCAAAATAAAAAAAAAATTTGAAAAAAAATTTCGCGAAAAAAATATCGCGAAAAAAAAAAATTCGCGAATATTTTTTTTTTTGTATATTCAGTAGAGTTTGGATGATAAAAACTCATAAATGCATTTTTTTTTCGCAAAAATTTGTTTCGCGAAAAAGAAAATAAAATCCGCAAAAAAAAAATTCCAAAAATTTTGTGTCTGCAGTGTATCGTATTCTACACATTTTCATAAATTAATAGCAAAATAAAAAAAATTTTGAAAAAATATTTCGCGAAAAAAATATCGCGATAAAAAATTTCGCGAATAATTTTTTTTTTTTTGTATATTGAATAGAGTTTAGATAATAAAAATTCATAAATTGTCTAAATAATATAAAAAATATTTTTTTTACTTAAAAATAAAAAAAATTAATCGCGAATATCGCTAATACATATGCTAACTTAAAAAATTTTTTGATTTTGTGTACATGAACTAGCTTTACCAGATGGATGTCGTAATTTCAAATCAAACTAAAAATATTTTTATGAAACCAATTATTTCAAAAAAATAACAAATTTCGCGACCAAAAAATGTTTTTCGCGAAAAAAAATTCACGGTATTATGGTTTGTTATGCTAGTTTAACAGATTTGAATGGTTTTAAATTTAAAAATTATCGCAAAAGTTTTAAAATATCGTTTTTATTGTACTTGAGCATCAAAATTTTAAATCGCGAATATCGCAAATACGAGCGCTAACTTCGAAAAACGGCTAGCGCCATTGAATTGAGCGTACTCGTATTAAAAATATAAAATTTTATAGCTAAAGGATTACAAAAATTAATTGTTTATGCTTTTGGGATAGTTTTAAATATAAATTTAATAAATGCATTGTTTTTTTTATTTCTCAAAAAATTTGTTTCGCGAAAAAGAAAAAAAAAATCCGCGAAAAAAAAAATTTTGAAAAATTTTGTGTCTGCAGTGTATCGTATTCTACACATTTTCATAAATTAATAGCAAATTAAAAAAAAAATTGAAAAAAAATATCGCGAAAAAAAATTTCGCGAATAAATTTTTTTTTTTGAATATTCAATAGAGTTTAGATGATAAAAATTCATAAAATGTCTAAATAATATAAAAAATATTTTTTTTAATTAAAAAAAAAAAAATCGCGAATATCGCTAATACAGACGCTAACTTAAAAAAGACTAATATTACAATTGGATTTTGTGTACATGAACTAGCTTTACCAGATGGATGTCGTAATTTCAAATCAAACTAAAAATGTTTTTATGAAACCAATTATTTCAAAAAAATAACGATTTTTCGCGACCAAAAAATGTTTTTCGCGAAAAAAAAAAATCGCGGTATTATGGTTTGTTATGCTAGTTTAACAGACTTGAATGGTTTTAAATTTAAAAATTATCGCAAAAGTTTAAAAATATCGTTTTTAAATCGCCAATATTGCGAAAAAAAGCGCTAACTTCGAAAACGGCTGGCGCCCAGTTTGTTAAAAACAAAGTGTCAAATTCGAGCATACACACAAGAAATTATTGGCTTAAAATATTCAATTAAATCTATTGATCAACAAAATTGAAATGAGTCAATCAATGGTTTGATTAAAATTTTTCTTATTTTCTTTAACTTTCGAATTACAAATTTTCAACATACCAGATTTTTTTTTGCTTTAATTTATTTGAATAGATTAATTCAAAAATATACACAATAATCTGGTTTTACTTTTTTTATTGTTGGCAACATATTGGAAGGCAAAAAGGTTAATTTTTTGCTAATTTTGTCATAAGCTTACAATTTATTTGGTTAATCAATCATTATTTTGATTGACTATAACTAAAAATTGATAAAATTTTTGATCAAAATCAAAAAAACATTTGATTGAAAAAATTTTCAATCAATCACCTACAATTTGATAATTGGTATAACAATTTTTTTGATTGGAGGAATTTTAATCAAAAAATTGATTGAATCCGCGTTTTTGTTGATTGAAATTTGTTTAAAATTTTTTCTGTTCTGTGTTATTTGTTTGAAAATTATTCCATGAAAATATCATTGTTTTAATTAGTAAAGAAAATAATGACCTCGAGCTAGAATAAACCTACTTAAAATATAATATTTTAAAGGTCGAATAAAACAATTTTTATTTTGTTAATAAAAATAAATCAGAATTTAAATATATAATTGTGTTTGATTATATCTACACGAGTAAAAAAGTTTTTTTTTTAATTATATATAATTGTATCAAATTATATATAATTTTATATAACTACACTCCGCATCATAACTATAGCCGCATTGCATTTTTCGCTTTATTTAATGTTCAAGAAGTATTTTTATGAAACCTATTATGGTATATTACAGTGTTATAACAGTTCTCTTGTTTTTGTAAATTTGAGCCATCAGCTGTTTGAATTGAGAAAACGGCGACCAATAACTGTATTTGTCAGTGTTTCATAACTATAGCCGCATTTCAATAAAATCAGTTGAAATGAGTTCAAGTCAAAGTTTCGTGGCCAAATTAATTTTTTTTTTGGTAAAATTCGTTCCTCTATTAATTTTTAAACAAAATGCCACGTGGTAAATTTTTAAATAAAGTCGAACAAGTGAGAATGTTACATTCGGCTGTGCCGAATCTTTTATACCCTCCGAAATAAAAAAAAAAAAACAGGGGCGTTTTTTTTTTGGGGGGGGGGGGTTCATGGGAGACGTTAGGGGGCACCTTCCCTTTGCGATTTTGAACTTCTTCTGAGATAAGAATATTGCATTTGCTTACCAAAAGTACAAAAAACTCTGCAAAAAATGCGTTTTTTCTTGGGTTGGTTTAGTTCTCCAAGGGGGAACTTTTTTCCCCTTGGTCCGATTTTGCCCATTTCCGAACTTAACCTGCCTAGGAATATAAGACATATTCGTGCCAAACTTCGGAAGTCTAGCTCTTTTATTTTAGACTGTATCGTGTCCTCTACACATGGACAGACGGAAAGACGGACAGACGGACGGACGGACATCGCTATAATGTCTTAGAATCGATCACTGATCAATAAAATATATACTTTATGGGGTCCTAGACCGATATTTCGATGCGTTACACACGGAATGACAAAGTGAGTGTACCCCCATACTGTGGTTGGAGGGTATAAAAAGTCAAAATTTTAGCCTTTTTAAAAAGTGGTTTAAGTTATCGCGAAATTGGACGAAAAATTAAGCGATCTGACAAAGTTATCCGAAATTTTGTAAAAAATAAAAGTGGATACGGGATGAACAAAACAGGGGGTCGAAAAAAAAGCTATCTGAGAGAGATCAACGCTGTTTTATTAACGCTGCTAGCAATTCTATGAAAACTCTTTCGCAGATTAGTAATGCATGCGGCTTGAATGTGTCCAATTCTACAATAAGTAGAGTCTTAAAGGAGTCTGGAACGATAACAAGACTTTTATTTTTTACAAAATTTCGGATAACTTTGTCAGATCGCTTAATTTTTCGTCCAATTTCGCGATAACTTAAACCACCTTCTAAAAAGGCTAAAATTTTGCCTTTTTCGACTTCATTTAAAAATTTACCATGTGGCATTTTATTTAAAAATTAATAGAGGAACGAATTTTACCAAAAAAAAAATTAATTTGGCCACGAAACTTTGACTTGAACTCATTTCAACTGATTTTATTGAAATGCGGCTATAGTTATGAAACACTGAGAAATACAGTTATATGTCGCCGTTTTCTCAATTCAAACAGCTGATGGCTCAAATTTACAAAAACAAGAGAACTGTTATAACACTGTAATATACCATTATAGGTTTCATAAAAATACTTCTTGAACATTAAATAAACCGAAAAATGCAATGCGGCTATAGTTATGATGCGGAGTGTATATAAAATTATATATAGAGGTAAATTTTCCAAAAAGTTGTATAAAATTATATAAAATCTATATATATAAAAGAGTAATGTGACTGACTGACTGACTGACTGACTGACTGACATACTCATTCATCATCGCCCAGCCCAAACCGCTGAAGCTAGAGACCTGAAATTTGGACTGAAGGTCCACCTCCCGGAATATAGATCCACTAAGGCTGGATTTTTGCCAGTGTTGATTCTAAGGGGACAAAAAGGGTAAAAAACTGTACTTTTGGTACTTATTATATCTCCTGAAATAATGGTCATAGAGATTTGAAATTTGGACTGTATGTTCACCTCCCGGAATATAGATCCTGTAAGGCCGGATTTTTTCCAGTGTTGATTCTAAGGGGACAAAAAGGGTAAAAAACTGTACTTTTGGTACTTTTTATATCTCCTGAAATAATGGTCACAGATACATGAAATTTGGACTGTATTTTAACTCCTGGAATATAGATCCAGTACGGCCGGATTTTTGCCAATGTTGATTTTAAGGGGGTAAAAAGGGTAAAAAACTGTACTTTTGGTACTTTTTATATCTCTTAAAATAATGGTCACAGAAATTTAAACTGTATGTTCACCTCCCGGAATATAGATCCAGTAAGGCTGGATTTTTGCCAATGTTGACTCTAAGGGGGTAAAAAGGGTAAAAAAATGTACCTTTGGTACCTTTTATATTTCCTTAAAAAATGGTCCTAGACACTTGAAATTTTGAATGCAGGTTCAGCTCCCGGAATATGAATCTACTAAGGCTTGATTTTGCCAATGTTGATTCTTAGGGGTAAAAAGGGTAAAAAACTGTACTTTTGGAACCTATTATATTTTCTTAAATAATGGTCCAAAAAACTTAAAATTTGCAATGTAGGTTTACCTCCCGGAAAAAAAATATTCACCAAGGCTGGGTTTTTGACAATGTTGACTCTACGGGGGTAAAATGGAAAAAAGTGTACTTTTGGTACTTTTTTTAATTTACTGAAATAATCGTACCTTTTAAAAAAAGTACCTTTTATAAAAAGTACCTTTTATAAAAAGTAACTTTTATAAAAAGCACCTTTTATAAAAAGTACCTTTTATAAAAAGTACCTTTTATAAAAAGTACCTTTTATAAAAAGTACCTTTTATAAAAAGTACCTTTTATAAAAAGTACCTTTTATAAAAAGTACCTTTTATAAAAAGTACCTTTTATAAAAAGTACCTTTTATAAAAAGTACCTTTTATAAAAAGTATCTTTTATAAAAAGTACCTTTTATAAAAAGTACCTTTTATAAAAAGTACCTTTTATAAAAAGTACCTTTTATAAAAAGTACCTTTTATAAAAAGTACCTTTTATAAAAAGTACCTTTTATAAAAAGTACCTTTTATAAAAAGTACCTTTTATAAAAAGTACCTTTTATAAAAAGTACCTTTTATAAAAAGTACCTTTTATAAAAAGTACCTTTTATAAAAAGTACCTTTTATAAAAAGTATCTTTTATAAAAAGTACCTTTCATAAAAAGTACCTTTTATAAAAAGTACCTTTTATAAAAAGTACCTTTTATAAAAAGTACCTTTTATAAAAAGTACCTTTTATAAAAAGTACCTTTTATAAAAAGTACCTTTTATAAAAAGTACCTTTTATAAAAAGTACCTTTTATAAAAAGTACCTTTTATAAAAAGTACCTTTTATAAAAAGTACCTTTTATAAAAAGTACCTTTTAAAAAAAGTACCTTTTATAAAAAGTACCTTTTATAAAAAGTACCTTTTATAAAAAGTACCTTTTATAAAAAGTACCTTTTATAAAAAGTACCTTTTATAAAAAGTACCTTTTATAAAAAGTACCTTTTATAAAAAGTACCTTTTATAAAAAGTATCTTTTATAAAAAGTACCTTTTATAAAAAGTGCCTTTAATAAAAAGTACCTTTTATAAAAAGTACCTTTTATAAAAAGTACCTTTTATAAAAAGTACCTTTTGTAAAAAGTACCTTTCATAAAAAGCACCTTTTATAAAAAGTACCTTTTATAAAAGTACATTTTATAAAAAAGTACCTTTTATAAAAAGTACTTTTTATAAAAAGTACCTTTTATAAAAAGTAACTTTTATAAAAAGTACCTTTTATAAAAAGTACCTTTTATAAAAAGTACCTTTTATAAAAAGTACCTTTTATAAAAAGTACCTTTTATAAAAAGTACCTTTTATAAAAAGTACCTTTTATAAAAAGTACCTTTTATAAAAAGTACCTTTTATAAAAAGTACCTTTTATAAAAAGTACCTTTTATAAAAAGTACCTTTTATAAAAAGTACCTTTTATAAAAAGTACCTTTTATAAAAAGTACCTTTTATAAAAAGTACCTTTTATAAAAAGTACCTTTTATAAAAAGTACCTTTTATAAAAAGTACCTTTTATAAAAAGTACCTTTTATAAAAAGTACCTTTTATAAAAAGTACCTTTTATAAAAAGCACCTTTTATAAAAAGTACCTTTTCGAAAAAGTACCTTTTATAAAAAGTACCTTCCATAAAAAGTACGTTTTGTTAAATATGCCGAAAGTACACTTTTTGGTACTTTTTTATTTCCTGAAATAATAAACATAGAAACTTGAAATTGGAAAAGGTTCGCCTCTCGGAAAATAATGGGGTTAAAAAAATAAAAAGGATTGGGAAAAGTTTTTTTTGGAAATTCCGTTTCTTAACGGGGATAAAAAGTACTTTTAATATTTGCTGAAACAATGATCCTAGATAATTGAAATATGGATTGTTGAATCCTTCGGTGAGAAAAAACATTCTGAAAGAGGTACTTTTTTTAAATTCCGTTTCTAATGGGGGGTAATAAAGTGTACTTTTTGTACTTCTGTGCCTATAATAATGACCTTAGAAGATGGAGATGGAATTGGAAATGAAATAGAGTAGAACGGGGAACAATATGGAATAGAGCAGGGAACAATATGGAATGATATTTTTAACTCAAATTTTTGGTGTTTAGCCTTTTTTTACTCCATATTTTTTTTATTCCAATTTCTTTTTTCACTGAAATATTTATTCACTCAAAATCCAAAATCCCGACATAAGGGCTCGAAAATTTTCATTATATTTTTCCCCCGGAACGAACATGATAACGTACCAGCAAAGTTGTTAAAATTTTATTGTTTATATTATTCATTGAAATATTTTTTTATGGAAGACTTAAACGTAAAACAAAGACTACGTAGGGGAATTTTTTGAAAATCGATAGAGAACTCCTGATCCTTCTATTATACGGTATTCAATACAACCGGTTACGAAGTACCGGGATTGTAAGCTAGTTATATATAATTTGATAAAATTATATATAATTATATCCAGGTTTTGGTTGATATAATTATATAAAATTATATAAAATTATATATAATTTTATAAAATTTTATCAAATTAGATATAATTTGATATAATTATATCCACCAAATCCTGGATATAATTATATATACTTTTATCAAATTATATATAATTTTATATAATTTTATACAATTTTCTGGAAAAATTTTACCTCTCTATATAATTTTATATTATTATATATAATTTGATATAATTATATATATATATAAAGGTAAAATTTCCCAAAAAGTTGTATAAAATTATATAAAATTTGATAAAATTATTTATTTAAAATTTTTTCTGTTCTGTGTTATTTGTTTGAAAATTATTCCATGAAAATATCATTGTTTTAATTAGTAAAGAAAATAATGACCTCGAGCTAGAATAAACCTACTTAAAATATAATATTTTAAAGGTCGAATAAAACAATTTTTATTTTGTTAATAAAAATAAATCAGAATTTAAATATATAATTGTGTTTGATTATATCTACATAAAATTTAATATAAAATTTTATATAAAAAAAATTCGGATATAATTATATATAATTTTATCAAATTATATATAATTTTATATAATTTTATCAAATATATATAATTATATATAATTTTATCAAATTATATATAATTATATATAAACTTTTTTACTCGGGTATAATTTGATAAAATTATTTATAATTATATCCAGGATTTGGTTGATATAATTATATAAAATTATATCAAATTATATATAATTTGATAAAATTTTATAAAATTTGATAAAATCTGATAAAATTTGATATAATTTTATGTAATAATATCCACCAAATCCTGAATATAATTATATATAATTTTATCAAATTATATATAAATTTATATAATTTTATACAATTTTTTGGAAAATTTTACCTCTATATAATTTTATATAATTATATATAATTTGATATAATTTTATCAAATTATATATAATTATATCAAAAACTTTTTTACTCGGGTAGATATGTTCTCAAACTTGTCTTTATTTTGATCTGATCATTTGAAATCAGATCCGATTGAATTATATATAAAAATGTTAAATTAAATCTAATCTACTCTTACACGGGAATTCAGAAATTTTGTAATTCCCATTTGTAATTCCCATTTTGAGTTTTCAATTAAATTTAAAGACGGTGTAGTTTTTATCGTCTGCCTATTGAAATCACTTCAATATTTTTAAAGTGAAATCACTCATATTTGGATTGCAAAAAAAAATTTAAAAAAATGTTTATAATTTTTTTTTGTTTCTTCTTTCTTAGGAAAGGGAAATTGATAATAATAAAATTTTTAAATTACGTTAAGTAGAGCGTTACTATTTTTTTTTATTACTTATTATGTATTTGTTATTTTTTTTAAATAAATTTTTCTCATTGCGGTTTTAGTTTTTATAGTTTGGTTTATTTTAAGTGTTTAATTGCTATTTTTTATATAATTTAAATTTTTTTTCTACAAATTTTTTGTTAAAAATGTGTTTTCTAAGAAGATTTTTATATACATTTTTATCGTCTTAGATTAAAGAAAGCAGGAAACGGAAGTTAGAGAAATATAATTTTGATGAAATTTGCTAATTCTATAAAAAAATATTAAGAATTAACCCAGTTTTCTAAAACTTAATCTTAAATACTTATTTAAAAAAAAACACTAACGAAATTAGTTATTCCCCTTACCAATATTTGTAGAAAAAATAAAATCAAGCTGATTTTATTTAATTTATAAAGTCATTGAACTTTATTAAATAAAAATATATTTGTATATATTTTTTAAATATGCTAAATTCCATAAATATTGCAAATTAATCAAATTAACCTAAAAGTACATGTTGCGTAAATTTTTTTTTATTTTTTTTTTATATACAACTGCAATTTCAGCAAAAGTTAACGAAATTAATAAATAAATATGATTGACTTTTTTAATTAACAAGTAAAAAAGAGACATTTTCGGCATTGCCGGTTTTAAAATACCCTAAGGTTATTTAGGCTGAACAAAACCATTCACTAACAAGGAAAGTATCTCAACCCTTATGAACCGATATGCATAAAACTAAAATATTTTTAACGGTTCAAAAAATGGGCGAAAAAATCGCCCAATTTTTTTTGGATTTTTCAGCCATTTCTTTCTTAGAAACTATATGATATTTCCACATGAGAAGAAAGGTGTCAAAACATTGTAAAAATTCGGCATACATTTTTTTCATAAAAATGTGTAAAATTTGCGGGGTATTTTTTTGAAGACATAAACCTACGATATCCATATGTATACGAAATAATCTTTATTAAAATTAAGTCGACACTTATTTTTGCCCTAGACGATATTCCTGTTAGTTTGGGAGTTATTGAAATTTTTCCCAAGGTCCACAATGTTTAATAAGGCGACTACGAAACTTTTAAACACTGATATGGCCGGGAAGCCGAGACATCCCAACAATACAACTCCAGAATTTTAAAAATGTAACAATTCTAAAAAATGATCCCCTTTTCCAAAAAATATAATTTATTTAAAAACTTTCCATTTTTTAGAAAATATCAAATTTTAACTATTTTATTAATTCCCAACAAATCCATATTAATTATAAAGTCCAAAGAAATTTAATAAATGTAAACACTTTAATAAAAATAGGCGCCTTTTTTATTATATGTTGAAACACCTACATAAACGTGTATTTTTTACTTCTCTGATTAACGTCAAAAATACTCTTGTCATTTTATAATTTACGATATTGATGGCACCTTGACAAAACATATCGTTTAATATATTTTTTTTTTTTGTTTTTACTGATAAGCTAATAGGCAGAAAATTATACGATTTTTTTTTTAATAAATATGACAGTTAGTTTAAAAATTGTGTTAACACTTGTGTTTTTAAATTTAAAAGGAAAATTTGTTATTTTTATGTTTGTAGTTTTTGAAATAAACCACTGGAAAAGTTAAAAATTTAGATTTGTTTATAAAACAAATTTTTATTTTTATAAAAAATATCAAAAAATTAAACGTTAAAGAAAAGTACCAAAAAATACTTTCTTTTGAAAAAGTACCAAATTGTACTTTTTTATAAAAAGTGCCAAGGTAAGTAATTTTTTATAAATTGCACCAAAAAGAGTACATTTTTATAAAAAGTGCCAAAAAAGTATATTTTTATAAAAAGTACCACAATAGTACATTTTTATACCAAGTACTACTTTTTTGGTAGTTTTTATAAAAAGGTAAAATTTTATCACTTTAAAAAAAATACTGTGTTATGACATGGTTCAGTTTATTTAAAAATATTTTTTTGATACTTTTTAATATGTTTTATTTGGGCTTCTGTTAACAAACATGTTGGTACCTTTTTTAGCATTTTTTAATAAGAAGTACTTTTTTGGTACTTTTTCATAATCTGATAACTATAGACTATAGTTTATAGCAACAATCTTAGACAAAGTAAAAAGTACCAAAATAGTACTTTGTGATAAAAAAAAGTACCAGCATTTGTTATTAAAGAAGCCACAATAGAAAATTTTAAAAATGATACCGAAATATTTTTAAATAAAAAGAACAATTTTATAAAAAAGTATATTTTTCTAAAAAGTACTAAAAAAAGAATTTTTTTTTTTTTTTTTTATCAATTAATGCTGTGTTTACATATTAATAGTTTTCTACAGAGAGAAATGTACAATTAACACAATACGTCAGATATGGAAAAAGTATTAAATAATACTTTGTTTTAAAAAAGTACCAATATAGTACCCTTTCATAAAAAGTACCAAAATAGCTTATTTTTATAAAAAGTGCCAAAAATAGTGAATTTTTAGGAAAAGTGCAAAAATAGTGCATTTTTATAAAAAGTACCAAAATATAACATTTTTACAACAAGTAGTGACATTTTTTGGTACTTCTGATAAAAAAGATACAATTTTTTCTTTTAAAAAAATAATACTGTTTTTTTGACATGGTCCTGTTTATTTAAAAATAATTTGATACTTTTATGAACATGTTCTATTTTGGCTCCTTTTTGTCAAACATGTTGGAACCTTCTATTAATAAGTACTATTTTGGTATTTTCACTTATTCTTATAATCTAGACTACAGTTTATAGCAATGGTTCCCAACCTTTGATTCTCGCCCCACTAGGGGGCAATTTGAAGGTTCCAGGGGGGCAACGAGCAAATTTTCAAGATTTTTTTTAGTCAAATTAACTACAAAAACTATTTTTTTTGCAAAATTAACTACAAAAATCTTGTTGATTTCTTAACATTTTTACTAAAAACTTAATTTAAATGCTTATTTTACAAAAACTTTGCTAAACAAGTAGAAATTTTTCATTAGAAAAACTAACAAAATTTTCCTTAGTGTAGGGGGGACAAGACAATTTTTAAACTTAAAAGTGGGGCGTGGCGTAAAAAAGGTTGGGAACCATTGGTTTATAGCAAAAATCTTAGATTAAGTGAATAGTACCAAAATAGTACTCTTTGATAAAAAGTACCAACATTTTTATTAAAAGAGCCACAATAAAACATTTTTATAATAGTTCCAAAATATTTTTAAATAAACGGAACCATATCATAAAAAAGTACTTTTTTTTTATAAAAAGTACTTTTTTTATAAAAAGTACTTTTTTTTATACCAAAAAAGTATTTTTTTTTTTAAATACTATTTTTATCCTTTTTTTATAAAAAAGTTTGTATGACCCAGTAAGTTTTAATACAAAGTACCAAAAAAGTAACTTTTTATAAGAAACATAAAAACAGTGCCTTAAAAAAAGAAAAAACCCCAAATAATGTTTTTTTTTTTAAATTACCCAAATGAAACTTTTTCATACAAAGTAGCGAAATGTACAGATATGGAAAAATAAAAACTTAGTACTTTTTTTTGATATTTTTATAAAAAACATCAAAATATCAAACTTTTTTTTAAAAAAGTTCCAAATAATACCTTTTTTAAAAAAGTACAAAAAAAAATACTTTTTCATAAAAAGTACTAAAATAGTTAATTTTTATAATAAATAAACAAAAAAGCACAGTTTTATAAAAAGTACCAAAGTAGTACATTTTTATAAAAAAGTACCAAAATAGTACCTGGTTATAACAAGTACAAAAATTTAACTTTTTTTGTTACTTTTATAAAACGTGGTTTTTCACTTAAAAGTACTTTTTTTTATAAAAAGTACCAAAAAAGTATTTTTTTTTTTTAAATACTATTTTTATCCTTTTTTTATAAAAAAAATTTGTATGACCCAGTAAGTTTTAATAAAAAGTACCAAAAAAGTAACTTTTTATAAGAAATAAAAAAACAGTGCCTTTAAAAAAAAACCCAAATAAGGCTTTTTTGATTTTACCCAAATGAAACTTTTTCATACAAAGTAGCGAAATGTACAGATATGGAAAAATTATAACTTAGTACTTTTTTTTGATATTTTTATAAAAAACATCAAAATATCAAACTTTTTTTTTTAAAAAGTCCCAAATAATACCTTTTTTAAAAAAGTACCAAAATAGTACTTTTTCATAAAAAGTACTAAAATAGTTAATTTTTATAAAAAAAAAACAAAATATCACAGTTTTATCAAAAGTACCAAAGTAGTAAATTTTTATAAAAAGTACCAAAATAGTACCTGCTTATAACAAGTACAAAAATTTTACTTTTTTTGTTACTTTTATAAAACGTGGTTTTTCACTTAAAAGTACTTTTTTTTATAAAAAGTACCAAAAAAGTATTTTTTTTAAAATACTATTTTTATCCTTTTTTATAAAAAAGTTTGTATGACCCAGTTAGTTTTAATAAAAAGTACCAAAAAAGTAACTTTTTAGAAGAAATATAAAAACAGTGCCTTTAAAAAAAAATCCCAAATAATGCTTTTTTTGATTTTACCCAAATGAAACTTTTTCATACAAAGTAGCGAAAGTTACAGATATGGAAAAATTAGAACTTAGTACTTTTTTTTTGATATATAAATAACATTAAAATATCAAACTTTTTTTTTAAAAAGTCCCAAATAATACTTTTTTAAAAAAGTACCAAAATAACACTTTTTCATAAAAAGTACTAAAACAGTTAATTTTTATAAAAAAAAAAACAAAATAGCACAGTTTTATAAAAAGTACCAAAGTAGTAAATTTTTATAAAAAGTACCAAAATAGCACCTGATTATAACAAGTATAAAAATTGTACTTTTTTTGTTACTTTTATAAAACATGGTTTTTCACTTAAAAAATAACTGTTTTATGATATGGTTCTGTTTGTTAAAAAATATTTTGATACTTTTTATTAATGTTTTATTTTGGTTAACATGTTGGTACCTTCTACCAAGAAGTTCTCTTTCGGTACTTTTTTTATTCTATTTTTCTAGGCTATAGTTTACAGCAACAATCTGAGATTAAACAAAAAGTACCAACATTTTTGAATAAAGGAGCCGCTATAGAACATTTTAATAAAAGAACCAACATATTTAAAAAAAAGAACCATTTTATAAAAAACCTATTTTTTTATAAAAAATACGAAAAAAGTACTTTTTATGAAAAATACTTATATTATACTTTTTATAAATGGTTATATAAGCTCAGTAAGTTTTAGTAAAAAGTACCAAAATAGAAACTTTAAAAAAAAAATATTCAAACCGTACTTTTTTTAAAGAAAAATACCAAAATATGGCTTTTTTTGATTTTACCCAAATGGTACTTTTTCATTCAAATGTTCATTTACAACAATACTACAGATATGGAAAAGTTAGTATTTTATTAAGTATGTACTTTTATAAATTTTTATAAAAAATATCCAAAATGTTCATTTACAACAATACTACAGATATGGAAAAGTTAGTATTTTATTAAGTACTTTTATAAATTTTTATAAAAAATATCCAACTTTTTAAAAAAGTACCAAATAATACTTTCTTTAAAAAAAAGGTACAAAAATAGTACTTTTTCATAAAAAGTACCAAAATAATAAAGTTTTATATAAAAACCAAAATAACACATTTTTATAAAAAGTACCAACATAGTACATTTTTATAAAAAGTGCCCAAATAGTACATTATAACAAGTACTAAAATTGTACTTTTTTTGTAGTTCTTATAAAAAGGAACAATTTTTCACTTAAAAAATATAGTGTTTTATGACATGGTTCTGTTTATTTAGAAACATTTTGATACTTTTTATAATTATGTTCTATTTTGGCTCATTTTTGTCAAAAATGTTGGTACCTTCTATCACGAAGTACTATTTTGGTACTTTTCACTTATTCTAATATTCTAGACTACAGTTTATAGCAACAACCTTAGATTAAGTAAAAAGTATCAAAAAAAAAAAAAATAACTAAAAAGTACCAAAAACGCCATAGAAGATCTTAATAATAGTACCAAAATATTTTTCAATAAAGAGAACCATTTCATAAAAAAAAAACTTTATTTTTAAAAATACCCTTTTTTAAGTTTATATGACCCAGTAAGTTTTAATAAAAAGTACCAAAATAGTAACTTTTTATTAAAAAAAATATTTAAACAGTACTTTTTTAAAAAAAAAGTAACAAAATAATACTTTTTTTTTATTTTACCCAAATGGTACCTTTTGAAGCAAAGCAGCAGTAGTTAGTACTTTTGTAGATTTTTTAGTACTTTTTGAAAATCTCAGATACAAAAAACGATTAAGTACATTGTTTTCGTAATTTTGTTTAAACAAATTTAGAAGATTTCCCGAAAATTTTCATTCATCAAAAATTCTTCAAAAGTTTCAATATTTTGTTTACCAAAACAAATTTTTTTAGAAGTTTTTTTTTTGTCAAGTAAATTTTTTCAAGTAATCTTTTTTTCTTGTAGTGTATCAATATATTCGGCAGGGCAAAATTTTAATTTTTACTTGTTTTATATGTATTTTTTCTTGATTTTTAAAGTCAATAGACTAATGTCCCTTTGCCTGTCTCTTTTGGATTTCCGATAGTTCCCAAACAAAAAAATGTTTAAATTACTTCCATCACTGTATTTTTTATCTCTTTTAATTTTTATTGTCTACAACTTAAAGATGAACTAAATTGTTTATGCATTAATTTATAGTGATAAAGATAAAATAATTAAAATTTATGTATCAACAATAAATACAACAGTTAATTGTATATTTCTTTTTTTTTTTAACAACAAATTATGTTAATGATAATCGTGATAGCAGCGAACAATAAAATTAATAAATTAACATAATAAATAAATTATTTAACAAAAAAAAAATATGTTTTTTTGTTAAAATTATGTTTTTGTAGAAAATAAAAACATTAAAAATTAACATAATAAACTTTTAAGGTGTTCCAAACATAATTTAAACGGGAATTTGGTTTAATATTGTTATAAGTCGTTCAGAAGCCAATTGAGCCAAATCCCACATAAAAAAAAAAAAAAATTACTCTTAGGTTTAAAGATGACTTTTGGACTTCTTTTATAAATTCTGAAAATTTTTCTCCAGTTTCAACTTTTCCAAAATTTTAAAATCTTTCTAAGACTGAACTAACTAAACCTTAAGTTATTTGGCAAGAAAAAGTATGTTTTATATTTAATAAAAATTTAATTTTTAATTAAATTTTATTTTAAATCTAACGCCCTTTATTTAGTTTGATTTTATTCAAAGTTTTTCTTATTTTAGTCGTCTTTGAATAGAAACCTAAACAACTGTGATTTCATTTCAATCATTAAAAACAACTTCAAAAAGCAAACGTTAAAAATAAAAGTCTTAATTATAATGTGAATACAGATTTCAAAGAGATTTTTCATGTTATTTACGGCTTAATTATTTTATTTTTTATTTGTGTATTTTTTTTTTGTCTAATTTATTTAGTTTGTTTCTTTTGTTAAAATAAAATTTACTCAAATATAAAACAAAACAGTAATAATGTTCAAAAGATTTTAATCATTCAAAAGACCTTTTCTTTAGCTTCTTTATTATACTAAAAATTACTTTGCTCTAAATACACCGGTGGCAGTTGAAGTTTAGAATTCCAAAAATTAAAAAATAAATTTACCGCTAGAAAAATTTTGACTGAGTCAAAAATACAAAAGCAATCGTTTAAGATGAAATCGATTCTATGATGGTTTAAGGGTTTATCTTGAAATTATACGAAAAATTAAGATCTGATCAAAAATAATTAGATCTAAACTAATCAGATCTTATTACTTTTGTCACGGTTAGTCTGAAATAAATAAAAAATCTTTCAAATAAATGCGGATTTAATGTAAATCATCAGGAAATTATTTAAAATTCATGCATTTAAAAATTTGTAGCACCATTCTTAGAATAAGTACAAATTCCAAAATAGTACTTTTTAATAAAAGGTACCAACATTTTTAACAAAACAATCCAAAATACAGAATTTTACTGAAAAGTACCAAAATATTTTTTCATAAACAGAATCATTAATTTTTAATAAAAAGTACCGAAATAGTAACCTTTTATAAAAAATATCAGAAAAGTACTTTTAAAAACAAAAATTATCAATTTAGTAACTTTTAATAAAAACAATTAAAAAAAAAAACACTTTTAAATTCAAAAACTACCAAAATAGTACTTTAATAAATGTACTAAAATTATACCATTTGATGAAAAGTACTAAAAATGTACGTTTTAATAAAAAGTACCACAAAAGTACGTTTTTATAAAGTACAAGAATAGTACGTTTTTATTACTTCTTATTGAAAGTACTATCTTGGCACTTTCTATAAAAAATTATCTTTACAACATGGTTCTGTTCATTATATAATATGTTGGTACTTTTTTTAATTTGTTCTATTTTGGTTCCTTTTATCAGCTTTTTAAAAAAGTACTAATTTGTTTATATTACCAATTTTAGATTTAGTAAAACGTACCAAAATAGTACTATTTTAATACGTTTCACTTATTTTAATATCCTGGACTTGAATTTACTCAGCAAGTTTTAATAAAAAGTACCAAAATAGTAACTTTTTATAAAAAATATTAAACCAGTAATTTTTTAATGAAAAGTATTAAAATAATACTTTTTTAAATATACTACAATTTTTTCTATAAAAAGTACTACTTAACTCAGTTAGTTAAAATAAAAAGTAACAAAATAGTAACTTTTTATAAAAAATATTTAACCAGTTTTTTTTTAATGAAAAATACCAAAATAATCCTTTTTTTGTAATATTCCACAATAGTACTGTTTCTTAAAAAGTACCAAAGTAGTACATTTAAATAAAAAGTACCAATATCATAATTTTTTTCTTTCTAAGAAAAGTCTAAAATATTTTTTAATAAACATAACTATGTCTTAGAACATTGCGGTTTTTTTGTAACATGAATTTTTCATAAAAAGTACCAAAATACAACTTTTTTTGTAAAAAGTACAAAAAAAAAATTATAAAAATTACTAATATAGCCAAAATATTTTCAAAAAGTGTCAAAAAACGTACATTTTCATAAAAAACACCAAAATATTACTTTATTGGCACTTCATATAAAAAAGTCCAAAAAATTTTTTTATAAATATTTAAATTAAAAGTACCAAAATCATAGTTTTATGCTTTCTAAAAAGTTCAAAATATTTTTTCATAAACATGATTTTGTCATAGAACATTACGGTTTTTATGTACCATGCATTTTCAATAAAAAGTACCAAAATATTAAATTTTTATAAAAATATCAAGGTACTACTTTTAAAAACAAAAAGTACTAAGGTAATATTTTTTTAAAATGTACTTTTTAAATGTAAAATTTCTTATAAAAAGTACCAAAAATGTAAATTTTTATAAAAAAGTACTCTTATAGCCAAAATATTACTTTTTTCATAAAAAGTATCAAAAAGTACATTTTCATAAAAAAGCACCAAAATATTACTATTTTGGTACTTCATATAAAAAAAGTCCAAAACATTTTTTAATAAACGAACCATGCCGTACAACAGTTTTATTTTTATGTTCTAGAAATTTTTTAGCAAAAGTACCAATATAGTAACTTCTTATAAAAAAATAACAAAACACTAATCTTAAAAACAAAAAGTAATAAAATAATACTTTTTTTAAAATGTAGTATTATTTCATAAAAAGTACTATAAAAAGCATTTAAAAAAAAGTACCATTTATAAAACGTACCAAAATAGTACATTTTTATAAAAAGTATCAAAATAGTACTTGCTTGGTACTTCTTATAAAAAATGACAGATTCTCTTTATTAAAAAATATGTTGGTACTTTTTTTAATATGTTCTATTTTGGCACCATTTGTGAAAGCTGTTGGAATTTAAAAAAAAAAGTACTTATAAAAAAAATCAAAACACTTATCTTAAAAACAAATGGTACTAATATAATGTTTCTTTAAAAATGTAGCAAAATAGTATTATTTCATAAAAAGTATTATAAAAAGAAAATTTAAAAAAAAAGTACCAATATAGTAAATTTTTATAAAACATACCAAAATAGCAAATTTTTATAAAAAGTATCAAAATTGTATTTGTTTGGTTGTTCTTATAAAAATGACAGATTCTGTTTATTAAAAAAACTGTTGGTGCTTTTTATTAATATGTTCTATTTTGGCGCCTTTTGTTAAAACTGTTGGAAATTTAAAAAAAAAGTACCAAAATAGTGACTTCTGATAAAAAAATATCAGAACACTAATCTTAAAAACAAAAAAGTACTAAAATAATAATTTTTAAAAATGTAGCAAAATAATATTATTTCAAAAAAAGTACCAAAAAAAGTACATTTTTAAAAA
Organism: Pegoplata infirma; assembly: GCA_963921195.1. Classification (NCBI taxonomy): domain Eukaryota; kingdom Metazoa; phylum Arthropoda; class Insecta; order Diptera; family Anthomyiidae; genus Pegoplata; species Pegoplata infirma. The sequence continues at coordinate 204,866,884 of OY992539.1, forward strand.
AGTACCAATATGGCACATTGTTATAAAACGTACCAAAATAATAATTTTTTATAAAAATTATGAAAATAGTACTTGTTTGGTACTTCTTATAAAAATTGACAGATTCTGTTTATTAAAAAAATTGTTGGTACTTTTTATTGATATGTTTTATTTTGGCTCCGTTTGTCAAACCTGTTGGAAGTTCCAACTTGGAACCTTTTATTAAAAAGTACTATTTTTTATCTTTTTACTAATTGTAATAATATTCACTACAATTTATAGCACCAATCTTAGATTGAGTAAACTTGACAAAATAGTACTTTTTAATGAAAATTGCCAACATTTTTGATAAAATAAGACAAAATAGAATATTTAAATAAAAAGTACCAAAATATTTTATAGTGAATGTCATAAAACAGTTTTTTTTTATTAAAAGCACCAAAAAAGTACTTTTTATGAAAAATACTAATATAATAGTTTTTTTATAAAAAAAAAGTTTCAATGAAAAGTACCAAATTAGTAAATTAGTAAATTTGTATATAAAATATTTAAATAGTACTTTTTTAAACAAAAGTGTCAAAAACAATATTTTTTTATTTGGACGAAATATGTACTTTTTCATTTAAAAGTACCAAAATACCACATTTTTATAAAAAAAATGGATTAAAATAGTTCTTTTTGGGTACTTCTTATAAAAAAGTCTTATGGCGTTTTCTTTTCCGGAAAAAAATGTCGCACTTTCTGCACTTTTTTTTCTTTGTGCACAGTTATGCACAGTAAATATAGACATGTTTGGTATCAAAAGAAAGGTATTTTCAAGGCCTATCTCAATATTATAGAAAGTATCAAAATAGTACTTTTATGGTACTTCTTATAAAAAATGACAGATTCTGTTTGTTAAAAAATATGTTGGTACTTTTTTTTGAAACTGTTTGAAGTTCCAACTTCGAACCTTTTATCAAAAAATCACTATTTTTGTTCTTTTTGCTAATTCTAACAATCTTAACTACAATTTATAGCACCAATCTTAGATTAAGTAAAAGTACCAGAATAGTACTTTTTTATAAAATTGCCAACATTTTTATAAAATTTGCAAAAATAGAACATTTGAATAAAAAGTACCAAAATATTTTATAGTAAACAGAACCATGTCATAAAATAGTTTTTTTTTTTATAAAAAGTACCAAAAAAAGTACTTTCTATAAAAAGTACCAATATAATAGTTTTTTTCTTTATAAAAAGTGTATATGACCCATTACGTTTCAAAAAAAAGTACCAAATTAGTAAATTTTTATAAAAAATATTTAAACAGTCCTTTTTTTAGAAAGTACCAAAACGATACTTTTATAAAATGTAGCAAAATAACACTTTTTCATTAAAAAAACCAAAGTAGTACATTTTTATAAAAAGTAACAAATTAGTACTTTTTTGGTAATAAAAAGTACCAAATTAATAAATTTGTATAGAAAATATTAAAACAGTACTTTTTTATATAAAAGTACAAAAATAATACTTTTATCAAATGTACCATAATAACTACTTTTCATTAAAAATACCTAGATAGTACATTTTTATAAAAACCCAGCAAAAACATGGTAATGAGTTGTGAAAAGTAATCATTACCAAGTACATTATTTATAATGAGTACCCATTACCATTAACATTATTTTAAGCCCAAAAGTAACTACTTCTCAGTAATATGTTATAAAAGCACCTCTAAGTAATAATATCTTCTTGCACTTGCAGTTTTTAACCTTTACAATTCAATTAACTTAAAAAGTACTTAAAAACTTAATAAAAATTACGGAATTTTTAAGTGTTAGTAAAAACAAGTTAAATTTTAAAAGTTTTAATTAACTAATTATTTTACTTCTTATTGGTAATGGGTTTTAACTCCTTATTTGTAATCCGAGGCAGTAACTACTTATTTATCTCCATACTCTTCACTAGTTATTTTTGTCTCACGCCCTTGTTAAAATAATTAGTGTTTCATTCAATAAGTAAGTAGTGACAAACATTTGTTTCGGATTACAAAACCCATTACTAGTAATGTCAGTTTTTGCTGGGAAGTAACAAATTAATACTTTTTTGTACTTCAAAGTCTAAAACATTTTTTACAAGTATAAACAGAACCACAAGTTTTTAGTAAAAAAGTACTAAAATAAGAAATATCAAAATACTACTTGTAAAAAAAAACACTAAAATAATACTTTTTTCTAATGTACCAAAATAGTACTTTTTCATAAAAAGTTAAAAAAAAGTACATTTTTATAAAAAGTTCCACATTAGTACATTTTCATAAAAATTATCAAAATTGTAAATTTGTTTGTTCTTATTTAAAAAAAGTACTAATTTGTCACTTAAGAAAAAAAAATAATACTGTTTTACGACATGATTTTGTTTATTAAAAAATATTTTGGTACTTTCTATAACTATGTTCTATTTTGGCTCTTTTTATTAAAAATTTTTGAACTTTTTATCAAAAAGTACTACTTTGTTACTTTTTACTTATTTGTATAATACAGACTACAATTTATAGCACCAATCTTATATAAGTAAAAATTATCAAAATACTACTTTTTAATAAAAGGTACCAATATGTTTGATAAAAGGAACTATTTTGGCATTTAAATAACATTTGAATAAAAAGTACAAAAAAAAAAAATTTAATAAACAGAACCATGTCATAAAACTGTCCTTTTTTATAAAATGTACCAAAATAGTGCTTTTTATAAAAATTACTTTTATAATACTTTTTTTTATAAAAAAAGTATAAATGACCCAGTGAGTTTTAATAAAAAGTACCAAAATAGTAAATTTTAATAAAAATTAAAATTTTTTTGAAGTAAAGTACTAAAATAATACATTTTTTTAAATGTACCAAAAAAGCACTTTTTCATAAAAAGTAACAAAATAGTAAATTTAATTAAAAGTTCCACAATAGTAATTTTTTGGTACTTCTTATAAAAAATGTCCTATAAAAAGGTCCTACTTTAAAAAATTGCTTTTGATATAAATTTACCATTTTGATACGTTTTATTAAAAAGTTATACTTTTGTTACTAAAACTATACTTACTTTTTACAAAAAAGTACCATTTTGGTACCTTTTACAAAAAAGTACCAGTTTAGTACTTTTTACAAAACAGTACCATTATGGTACTTTTTACAAAACAGTACCATTATGGTACTTTTTACAAAAAAGTACCATATTGGTACTTTTTAAAAAAATGCCATTTTGGTACCTTTTACAAAAAGTACCATTTTGGTACTTTTTACACAAAAGTACAATTTTGGTTAAAATAACTAAAAAAAATCTTATTTAAAAGTACTATGTTATAAAAAGTACCAAAAAAGTAAAAAAATTTAAATCCATTTTGAAATGGTGTTGCTACAAAAGTCTAAAATCTTTAGAGTAGTGTTTAAATTAGCTAAATTAGTTCATTTTAACGTATAAATCAAGCTTTATATTCAGGTTGTATCTTTTGTATTTCGTATTTTTTTTATTTTTTTGTGTAAATCTTAATAAAAGTAAAATATATTTCCTGTGATATTTATTTATATTTTTTTTAATGGTGGATACAAAAAATGAGAAACAAATTCAAAACAAAATCAACAAAAGTTTTGCAGTGATTTCTTACTGTGATACAAAATATTTGTTGTGACTAGGCAACCTTTGCTCTTAAGCATCATTAAAGCCAGCTTGAGGGCATTTACCTTTATTTTTTGTGTATTTTTTGTATATTTTTTTGTATATTTTTTTGTATATTTTTTGTTGAATTTTTGTTGATTTTTTTGTTAAATCTATTGTTTTGTTAATGCTTTCATTGTAGCTTTTTCCTACTTTTTTTTTTTGTATAAAAATTAGGTTTTTTGTAACATAAAAATTTATAATAAATTTTAAATTAGTCATCATTTTTTTTTCGCCAAAAGTTTTTTGTTAAACAATAATTTACCATTACACTTTGCCAGGAAATAAAGAAATTATTTATGGTTTTTGAGATTATATTATTTTATTTTTTAAAAGAAAAAAAAAAATTGAGAAATTAGTTATATTAAAAAGTTTTTTTTTTAAGAAAACATTGCAGATAAATTTGAGAGTAGAATTAAAACATACTTAAATGGGGTAGAAAGTTCATTCACTGCACAAAAAAATACTTGTCAAAGTACTAGAAAAAGTCTCGTAATACCATTTTACCAATATTTGACAGTTTTCCTTGTTTTTTAACAAAAAATTTCCGATCGAAATTTTTTTTTTTTTTTGGTAATTTTACAATTTTTTATGTAATTTTACAAATTTCCAAGGTTTTTGTCCAAAAAAATCTATTAAATTCACGAGATTTCCAAAAAAAATCGTAAATTTACAGCTTTATTGGTAAAAACCTTGTAAAAATATGAAAAATCTCGTAATTTTTAATCGGAATTCTCGTAAAATAGGAGGCAGCAAAAAATCTAGTAAAGTCACGAATCTTCCTAGTAAGTTTTATTGCATCAAAAAATTTTTAAATTTACAATTTTATTGGTAAAAAGATTGTAAAATTGCGAAATTATTGGTAAAAAGCTTGTAAAATTACAAGGAATTGTTGTCTATTAGGAGGTAGCAAAAAAAAAGTTACAAACTTTTCTTGTCGTTTTACAAGGTTTTCTTTTTTTGGAGTGTGGTGTTCATTACATTAATATATTTTATTTATACACGCTCACAAAAGAGGGCTGGCCAAAAATATAAAATTTTTAGTCCCCTATTTCCAAATGCTGGGCTTTGAACTTCTTGTAACATAAAATTGTTCCATGAGAAATTTTTTTAGGTTTGTTTATTTCTTCAAGGGGGAACTTTCCACCTGTTCCGATTTTTCCTATTAAAATCTTAATTAGCCTATGAAAATTAGACTTTTTCGTGCCAAACTTCAGGCATCTGCCCCATTTGTTTTGAACTCTATGGCGGCCTCCACAGACAGACGGACGGACACACAGACAAATTCACGAAAAATTCAAAAAACATCGATAGAATTTAAGAACCTTAACTAAAAATCAGCATAAAATGGAGGAATTAAAAAAAAAAGTTTAGAAAATTAAATTCGGCCTTGTCGAATATAAAAAAAGATTTCTGCAATTATATATGAAAAAAATTGTTTGGTGGAAAAGAAAAGATTCCACTGTCAAAAAAAAAAATAAATAAAAAAAAAAAATTTCCGCGGAAAAAAAATTTATCGAAAAAAAAATTCCGCGAAAAAACTTTTAGGGAAAAAAATCACATGTGTCATCCTTTAGCCGAATTAAAGCATTTTGTATTTTTAGGTTATGTAGAATGTACCTAAATTTACGAGGTGTCCGTCCTTATACACTCATGATCATAACAATAGGTACACCACCTTAATTATTTTTGAAATGTCAATAACTGTCAAATTAAGATTTTTTTAATGAGCAAATGTGGTTTTCTTTTTAGTATTCGATGCGGCAAAGATTTTATATATCAAATCATGGCAAGTCCATCTTTATTTATTGTTTGCCAGCTAACGGTTTATACAAAGTCCTTCCAGCAGGTGATCATAATAATAGGTACACTCGAAGTTCTTCCTATTTTTTTCAATTTAAAGGTCATATTTTGCAATTATTTATATTGATTCAAATAATTTGGTAAAAATACTTGAAAAATGCAATTAATTATCCAATAATAAGTGCCCATTTTGTTAGAAAATGACTAGAAAAAGCACTGTTCTTCTGATGAACGGACCATTGCTAAAAACCTAAAAAAATTTGGAAAATCTATATCAAAAAGCTTGGGCCGGTCCTTGAACTTCGTTTGAAATTCCTTAAAAATGTAAAAAAAAATTAGGAACACGTGTTAGATTATATAAAACTTCCCAAACGACTGTTCGCCATATCGTTTGGTTTTGAAAAAAGGACCCATCCAAGTTCCACAAGGCTATTTCAGCCGAAATTTCAAGCGTAATAAGCGCGCCAACTGTTTACCGACGTCTACAGCAGGCTTATTTACTCAGCCAAATAGCGACAAGAGTCGTACTGATGCATCAGAAGAATATGAGAATAACAGGCAATTCAAATTTTTCTTCTTTAAATATATTAAATGATGAAGGTTGAGTAATATTAAAAAGTATAATAGGTTTATTAATTTTAAGAATTTTTGGAGGAAGAATATTAAGTTGATTAATTTTTCCTACCCCTATAGTAGTTGTATTACCTTCTATTTTAAAATATAAATAATTGCAAAATATGACCTTTAAATTGAAAAAAATAGGAAGAACTTCAAGTGTACCTATTATTATGATCACCTGCTGGAAGGACTTTTTATAAACCGTTAGCTGGCAAACAATAAATAGAGATGGACTTGCCATGATTTGATATATAATATCTTTGCCGCATCGAATACTAAAAAGAAAACCACATTTGCTCATTAAAAAATCTTAATTTGACAGTTATTGACATTTCAAAAATAATTTAGGTGGTGTACCTATTATTATGATCATGAGTGTATTTTCGTTCGTAACTTTTGAACCCCTAAACCATTATCGCTTAAATGCAATACCAATTTTCGCGAAGTAACAACAAGTCGCGAAGTAACAACAACAATCCAGCGAAATCGGTCAAGTGGTTCAAAAGTTATGAGCTGACTGAATTTCGGCAAGAGTTTTTCGTGAATTTATTATTATTTATAATTCTGAGGATGCTGAAGCTTAGCATATATATTTGTCGTTTCTCTGGCCTTATTCGTATTGAATTTCACCCAAATCGGTGTAGTGGTTGAAAAGTTATTAGCAAAACCGTGCATTTCAGATTAGTTCTACCTTAAATTCATGTGTTGAAAACCCGTTAAACATGTTTTAAAAACATTGGTAAGTCACAAAAATATTTTACAACGAATTTTTGTATCTCAAAAATGGTTTTACACTAAAACAAAAAAAAAAACATGTAAGAAAGTTATAATCGATCAAGACCGACCATATGATACCCTAGTGATTTCCTGAAAATGGGTACCAAGTCCGAACTTGGACCGATTGAATATTTCTTTTGTTAGATCTTTATTTAGTGTAGAAAACACGCACAGATCAAATTTTAGTGGAAAATGTGGTCCGATTATATTCCGATTTGGTTAGATTACTAAAGTACACGTTTAACACCTAAAAATAAAATTTTTATCAAATATTTCCATTTGTATGAATTTGAGGGAATTTTGTGAATATCGGGAGGGTGGTTTGTATGGGGACTACCAGAAGGACTAACCCGATTCCATTGAAATTTGGAATGATGAATCGTTCATACAAAATTTCAAAGCGATATCTATTATAATACGGTTATTAGAGTTATTTAAGCCTAATCCAAAGGGGGCGTTTGTATTGGGGCTAGGTCTTAACATGAACCGATTTTCTCCAATTTCCTTGGGCCAAAAGATGCTTATGTTTCAAATTTCAAGCCAATTGATTGAAAATTGCGACCTGTATCGTGCTTAAACCGATAGATGGACAGACGGATGGACGTAGTCGAATTTAACTTTTCTACTTGTTTTTTTTTTTAATTTTTTGATCGTTGGAAAAAACCTCCATATTTTTTCAAATATCAAAAAGCGATATCTCGAAAACCATTAAATCGACTTTATTTTGAGATTCGTGTTCAGAGCAACAAAATGAATAAATATAATTTATCGCAAGATATATTTTTTTTAATTGTACATACCCTACACCACTCTGTGGTACAGGGTATAATGAGTTTGTGCTAATGTTTGTAACTACCCGAAATATTGATCCTAGACCCACCTTTAAGTATACCGATCGACCCAGAATTAGTTTTTGAGTCGATTAAGCGATATCCGTCCGCGCGTCTGTCCGTCCGTCCGTCCGTCAATTTTTAGTCAATTGACTTGAAATTTGAAACTTAAGCATCTTTTAGACCAAGGACGAAGCCTATTTAAATTTGAGAAAATCGGTACATGTTAAGACCTAGCCCCCATACAAACGCTCCCTTTGGATTCGGCTTAAATGACTCTAATAACCATATTATAATAGATATCGCGTTGAAATTAGCAGGTAATCAAATTTTGTATGTACAAAATTTCCAAATTTCAAAGGAATCGGGGGAGTCCTTCTGGTAGTCCCCATACAAACCACCCTACCGATATTCACATAATTCCCTCAAAATTCATAAAAATGGAAATATTTGATAAAAATTTAATTTTTATTTGTTAAACGTGTACTTTAGTAACCTAATAAAATTGGAATGTAATTGAACCATTTTTGGACTTAGTCCCCCATATAAAAATTTCGACGGATATTCAGTTAAATCGGTCTATTGACAAAAAATAAACTAATTCCACTAAAATTTGATCTGTGTGTGTTTTCTACACTAAATTAAGATCTAACAAAAGACAGATCCAATCGGTCCATGTTTGGAGCTGGAACCCATTTTTCGGAAAACACTGGTGTAGGGTATCATATGGTCGGTCTTGAGCGACTATAACTGTCGTACTTGTTTTTTTTTTTTTTAATGTTCAAAAATCCAAAACTTTGATAACCAGACTTCACAGATAAATTTTAATCAATTGTCCCCAAATTTGCGGTAGTTTTTAGGTCTTGTAGAATAAAAATTTGCCCGAACACTTGCAACAGTCAAAAGTTAAAGAAAAAAAGTTTATACACATAATGCTTTATATCACTAACAAGGGTGGTCTTTCACAGGACACCCTCTGATTGCCCTAAAAATTGTATATAGAAAGGATGGGAGCAATTTAAGAGATATTTTTAGCTGCCCAATCTCACATTTAGCGGGTCAAAGGGGAGGGGGAAAAAAAGTATTTTTTTGTTTTTTGAGGATTTTTTTCACATTTCCTCAAAAGAAACTATATGAACATTTTATACACACAAAAAATTTATTGGCTAAAAATTTTCCATTAAATCTATTGATCAACAAAATTTAAAGAAGTCAATCAATGTTTTCATTAAAATTTTTATTTTTTTCTTTAACTGTCGAATTACAAATTTTTAGCATACCATATTTTGTTTCGCTTTAATTTATTTGAATAGATTAATTCAAAAATATACAAAATAATCGGGTTTTACATGTTTTATTGTTGGCAACATATTGGATAGCTAAAAGGATAATTTTGTCATAAGCTTACAACTCATTCGTTAAATCAATCATTATTTTGAAAGACTATAAAAAGAAAATTGATCAAATTTTTGATCAAAATCGAAAAAATGTTCGATTGAAAAAAATTAATCACCTACAATTTGATGATTGGTATAGAAATTTTCTTAATTAAATTAATTTCAATCAAAAAATTGATTTAATCCGCCTTTATGTTGATTGAAATTTGCTTCAAATTCTTTCTGTGTAAGATTAACCGTGGACATCAGTTTATATTTGATATTGCTCTTCCTTCCTTCTCTATAAAATGCTAATTAATTTTGATTTATTTTTAATTTATAATATTATTTTGTTTGTGGGTTTCTTTAAACATAAATTTTGATTGCAAATTTACCAGGCGGGCTTATTAATCTTTGTTTTTTTTTTTTTAATAAAAGTTATTTTAGTTAAAATTTCTATTTTTGTTTGAGTTTTGCATAAATTTATTTTTTTTTTATAAATTTATTTGTTTTTGCTGGTGGTAATTAATTAATATTTAAGCCTTTATAATGTGTTGGTATTAATTATGTTGGCCACTTATTGACTATGAACATGGCAGGAAACCTTTTTTTATTCACCATTTATTTCCATTACTCATTCGGCAAATCTAAAGCCAAAAATAAACATTTAACGTCTAAATTTTTGAAACAAAATGTTAAAATTAATTTTGTTTTTTTTTTTTTTGTGGGCCACAATTAAACCAACATGTCGTCCCTGTCAAAATTTCGATAAAACAAAAACAACTTTTATGGGTTTTTTTTATAGAAATTTTAAACTTATGAATTTGAGGGGTTTAATCATTAATCATTTTGTAGTAGAAGTAATGAAATAATGGTAAAGACAAACTGCGCATTAAGAAAGTTAAGTTTAAAATAGGTTAAAAAATTATTTTTTTTTAATAATTTTTTTTATTGTTATAAATACACTTTAAAAAATAGCTACAAAAATCTACTTTAGCGGAATAAAAAATTTTCTTTACAATACACAGAAAAAATTTGAAACTAATATCAATCAACAAAATCGCGGATTCAATCAATTTTTTGATTGAAATTCCTCCAATTAAAAAAATGCTATACCAATCATCAAATTGTAGGTGATTGATTGAAAATGTTTTCAGTCAAAATTTTTTTCGATTTTGATTAAAAATTTTATCAATTTTGTATTTATAGTCAATCAAAATAATGATTGATTTAACAAATGAATAGCTTATGACAAAAATTTTCAAAAAATGCATTTTTTTGCATTCCAATATGTTGCCAACAATAAAAAAGGTAAAACAAGATTATACTGTACACAGAAAAAATTTGCAACGAATTTCAATCAACAAAAACGCGGATTCAATCAAATTTTTGATTGAAATTCCTCCAATTAAAAAAATTGTTATACAAATCATCAAATTGTAGGTGATTGATTGAAAATTTTTTCAATCAAACATTTTTTTCAATTTTGATCAATTTTTTATTTAAAGTCAATCAAAATAATGATTAATTTAACAAATGATTTGTAAGCTTATGACAAAATTATCAAAAAATGCATCTTTTTTGCTTTCCAAATTGTTGCCAACAATAAAAAAAAGTAAAGCCCGAATATTTTGTATATTTTTGAATTAATCTTTTCAAATAAATTAAAGTGAAAAAAAAAATCTGATATGTTGAAAATTTGTAACAAAAAACAAGTATGAAAATTATAGTCGGTCAAGACCGACCATATAATACCCTACACCAGAGTTTCCCGGAAAATGGGTCACATGGACCGATTAGATCTATATGTTGTCAAATCTTTAATAAGTGTAAAAAACACTCACAGATCAAATTTGAGTGAAATAGGCTTCTATTTGTTGGGAATAAACCGCTTTAACTGAATATCGGTCGAAATTTCCACAAGGGTCCTGAGTCCAAAACTGGTCCGATGATTATCAGGTTTGATAAGGTTATTAAACATACACAAGCAAAATTTTTATTAAATATTTTCGCTTAACATACACAAATAAAATTTTAATTAAATATTTTCTATTTTCATAAAATTTGAGAGATTTATGTGAAAATCGGGATAGTGGTTTGTATGGGGGCTACAAGAAGAACGGGTCCGATTCCTTTAAAATTCGGAATTGTAATTTGTGAATACAAAAATTTACCTGCCAAATTTCAAAAAGATACCTACTATAATACGGTTATTAGAGTCATTTGAGCCAAAACTAAAGAGGACCTTCGTATGGGGGCTAGGTGTAAATATGGACGATATTTTCCAATTTCAATAGGCTTCGTTTTTGGGCCAAGAGAAGCTTAAGTTTCAAATTTCAAGTCAATCGATTAAAAATTGCGACCTGTATCGTGTTAACACCGTTTACATGGACAGACAGACGGACGGACATCGCTAAATCGACTCAAAAAGTGATTCTGAGTCGATCGGTATATTTAAAGGTGGATCTAGGACCAATATTTGGGGTAGTTACAAACATTAACACAAACTCATTATACCCTGTACCACGGTGTGGTGTTGGGTATAATAACAAACATTTTAATCAAAACATTGATTGGCTCATTCAAATTTTGTTGATCAATACATTTAATTGAAAATTTTTAGCCAATAATTTTTTTTTTTTTTTTTTTTTTTTTTTTTTTTTTTTTTTTGTGTGTATATTTTTAAATTAATCTATTCAAATAAATTAAAGCGAAAAAAAATCTGGTATGTTGAAAATTTGTAATTCGACAGTTGAAGAAAATAACAAAAATTTTAATTAAACCATTGATTGACTCATTTAAATTTTGTTGATCAATAGATTTAATTGAACATTTTTAGCCAATAATTTTTTGTGTGTACGAGAGCATTTTTTGATCTTGCATTTATTTGAAATTTTCTTAGTTTTGTTTTTATTTCATTTTGAACTCCATATTATACTTTTCTGAATTTTAAAACATTTTTTTTTTAATTTTTGGAATTTTTCCGTTTTTATACCCTCCAACCACAGTATGGGGGTGTACTCACTTTGTCATTCCGTGTGTAACGCATCGAAATATCGGTCTAGGACCCCATAAAGTATATATTTTATTGATCAGTGATCGATTCTAAGACATTCTAGCGATGTCCGTCCGTCCGTCTGTCCGTCTGTAGAAGACACGATACAATTCAAAATAAAAGAGCTAGACTTCCGAAGTTTAGCACGAATATGTCTTATATTCCTTAAGCAGATTAAGTTCGGAAATGGGTAAAATCGGACTAAGGAGAAAAAAGTTCCCCCTTGTATAACTAAACCAACCTAAGAAAACCCGCATTTTTTGCAGAGTTTTTTTGTACTTTTGCTAAGCAAATGCAACTTTCTGATCTCAGAAGAAGTTCAAAATCACAAGGGGAAGGTTCCCCCTAACGTCACCCACCAACCCCAAAAAAAAATAAAAGACTCCCCTGATTTTTTGTTTTTTTATATTGTTTTTTACATTTTGGAGGGTATAAAATATTCGGCACAGCCGAATGTAACACTCTCACTTGTTTTTATCTTATAATTTTTTTTTCAAATTTTACTAAATTTTTCAGAATTTTCCTAAATTTCTTATTTCTTTCTTATTTTGTTATTTTTTTTTTTTTTCAAATTCCGTACATTTTGTTAGTGAAAGAGTATATAATTATGACTGATTAAGCTCAGGTTTACTCTCAAAAAAAAAAACCTTGTAAAATTACAAGAAAAACTTGTAACTTTTTTTTGCTACCTTTTTTTTGAAAAAAATCCTTGTAATTTTACAAACAATTTTACCAACAATTTTGTAATTTTACAAGGTTTTTAAAAATAAAATTCTAAATTTACAAAATTTTTGACACTATAAAATTTACAAGGAGGTTTCTTAACTTAGATTTTTTGCTACCTGCTATTTTAGAAAAATTCCTAGTAATTTTACAAGCTTTTTACCAATAATTTTGTAATTTGACAAGCTTTTACCAATAAAATTGTAAATTTACAGTTTTTTTGGTGCAATTAGATTTTTTTTTGTAAAATTATCTTGAAAATTTGTAAAATTACAAAAAAAATGTAAAATTACAAAAAAGTAATGTAATAAAAATTTTAAATTTACAAAATTTTTCAAATTGACACTGTAAAATTTACAAGGAGGTTTCTTAACTTTACTTGATTTTTTGCTACCTCATATTTTACGAGAATTCCTAGTAATTTTACAAGCTTTTTATACCCTCCAATTAGTGATAGAGGGTATATATAAGTTTGTCATTCCGTTTGAAACTCATCGAAATATCGGTCTGGGACCCCATAAAGTATATATATTCATGATCCCCGATCGATTTTAAGACCTTCTAGCGATGTCCGTCTGTCTGTGGAAATGGTGATCACGACCAAAATACTACACGGATATGACTGAAACTTATCATATTTATTGGAAGTTCTCCTGAGAAGTTTGGTGTTGCATTTGCGCGATATCGGTTTAGCGGTTCAAAAGTTATGAACGAAAATGTAAGCACACCTCAAAAATTTCAGTACATTCAACATAACCTAAAAATACAAAATATGTGAACATAATTGAACACCAAATGGTTTTTAAACAAGTACGAACATATTTTTTTACAAAAAAAGAAAAAAATCGCGGATTTTTTTTTTACCAAAATTTTTTTTCGCGTAAATTTTTTTTCAATTTTTTTTTTCAAAAGTAATTTCCTTTTAAATAAAGTTTTTTGCAATAATCTTTTTGAAATTGTGGAGGGTATCATTACATTCGGCAAGGCCGAATTTAACTTTTTTACTTGTTTTTTTTAAATTTTACTAAATTTTTCAGAATTTTCCTAAATTTCTTATTTCTTTCTTATTTTGCTATTTTTTCAAATTCCTTACATTTTTATAGTGAAAGAGTATACAATTATGACTGATTAAGCTCAACTTTACTCTCAAAAAAAACCTTGTAAAATTACAACAAAAACTTGTAACTTTTTTTTTGCTACCTTCTATTTAAAAAAATTTCCTAGTAATTTTACAAGCTTTTTACCAATAATTTTGTAATTTTACAAGGTTTTTAAAAATAAAATTGTAAATTTACAAAATTTTTGACACTATAAAATTTACGAGGAGGTTTCTTAAATTAGATTTTTTGCTACCTCCTATTTTAGGAGAATTCCTAGTAATTTTACAAGCTTTTTACCAATAATTTTGTAATTTGACAAGCTTTTTACCAATAAAATTGTAAATTTACAGATTTTTTTTGGCGCAATTATATTTTTTTTGTAAAATTATTATGAAAATTTGTAAAATTACAAAAAAAAATGTAAAATTACAAAAAAGTAATGTAAAAAAAATTGTAAATTTACTAAATTTTTGACACTGTAAAATTTACAAGGAGGTTTCTTAACTTTACTAGATTTTTTGCTACCTCCTATTTTTTATACCCTTTTTACAAGCTTTTTATACCCTCCACTTAGTGATAGAGGGTTTGTTATTCCGTTTGTAACTCATCGAAATATCGGTCGGGGACCCCATAAAGTATATATATTCATGATCCCCGATCGATTTTAAGACCTTCTAGCGATGTCCGTCTGTCCGTCTGTCTGTGGAAATGGTGATCACGACCAAAATACTACACGGATATGACTGAAACTTATCATATTTTTATCATATTTATATTGGAAGTTCTCCTGAGAAGTTTGGTATTGCATTTGAGCGATATCGGTTCAGCGGTTCAAAAGTTATGAACGAAAATGTAAGCACACCTCAAAAATTTCAGTACATTCAACATAACCTAAAAATACAAAATGCTTTAATTCGGCTTCTGGTTGGCATATGTGAACATAATTGAACACCAAATGGTATTTAAACAAGTACGAACATATTTTTTGACAAAAAAAGAAAAAAATCGCGGATTTTTTTTTTTACCAAAATTTTTTTTCGCGGAAATTTTTTTTCAAATTTTTTATTTTTTTTCAAAAGTAATTTCCTTTTAAATAAAGTTTTTTGCAATAATTTTTTTGAAATTGTGGAGGGTATCATTACATTCGGCAAGGCCGAATTTAACTTTTTTACTTGTTTTTTTTTTTTTAAATTTTACTAAATTTTTCAGAATTTTCCTAAATTTCTTATTTCTTTCTTATTTTGCTATTTTTTTTCAAATTCCTTACATTTTTATAGTGAAAGAGTATACAATTATGACTGATTAAGCTCAACTTTACTCTCAAAAAAACCTTGTAAAATTACAAGAAAAACTTGTAACTTTTTTTTTGCTACCTTCTATGTGAAAAAAATTCCTAGTAATTTTACAAGCTGTTTTACCAATAATTTTGTAATTTTACAAGGTTTTTAAAAATAAAATTGTAAATTTACAAAATTTTTGACACTATAAAATTTACAAGGAGGTTTCTTAACTTTACTTGATTTTTTGCTACCTCCTATTTTAGGAGAATTCCTAGTAACTTTAAAAGCTTTTTACCAATAATTTTGTAATTTGACAAGCTTTTTACCAATAAATTGTAAATAAACAGTTTTTTGTAAAATTACAAGAGAAATGTAAAATTATAAAAAAATTATGTAAATTTCGATTTGTTTAAAAAAACAAGGAAAACTGTCAAATATTGGTAAAATGGGATTACGAAACTTTTCCTAGTAATTTGACAAAGTTTTTTTTTTTGTGTACATCGAAATATCAAAAAATCATGCATATGCATCAAAATTTTTTTTTACAAATTTTAAATTTTCAACCAAATCAGTGTATTTAACTTATGTTTCTTCCTTTGTATGTATTGTTTTTTATTTGTTTTTTTTCTTTTTTGAACAATAGATTTTTTGCATAATTATAAAAAATTATTATTTTCATATCTAAAATAAACATAAATTTATAGATTTTAATAATTTCTGTTTTTTAGTATTTATATATTTTTAATTAATGTAAATCATTCAAGCGGCTCGCTGCGGCGCCAAAAAACTCATAATATTTACAAAAATATTCAAATAAAAAATTTTTATTTAGCAAAACAATCCATCCGAAAACTTCATCAGTTCATTGAGATTGAAGGGTTATGGTAAAACACAGTGGGTGGTCAGTATATGCTCGTATAATATGTTTGCGCTAAATATTCCAAAAAATATTGAAAAATATTATTATGAATTATTGTTTTTTTATGCTTGTATTGTATTGTTGTTTTAGACAACAAATAGATAAATTAACATAATTTTTTATTGTAAAATTAGTCAGATATATATATCTAAAATTTAAAAAATTTATATCGAGAGCTTATATTCAAAAATTGCTATCTGCATAAAGTAAACTTTTAAGAAGATTTTTTTTTTTTTTTTTTTACTTAACCAACACTCAGGGGATGTCCCCTATAAATGCAGTGCATTGTGTTGGTAATTAGGAAAATAGGTTATGGAAGACCGACCATATGATACCCTTCACCAGTGTTTTCCGGAAAATGGGTCCTAAGTCCAAACATGGACCGATTGGGTCTGCCTTTTGTTAGATCTTTATTTAGTGTAGAAAACACACACAGATCAAATTTTAGTGGAATTGGTTTATTTTTTTTTTGTTAATAGACCGATTTAACTGAATATCGGTCGAAATTTTTATGTGGGGGACTAAGTCCAAAAATGGTGCAATTATATTCCGATTAAATAAGGTTACTAAAGTACACGTTTAACACCTTAAAATTAAATTTTTATCAAATATTTCTATTTGTATGAATTTTGAGGGAATTATGTGAATATCGGGAGGGTGGTTTGTTTGGGAACTACCAGAAGGACTGACTCGATTTCTTTGAAAGTTAGAATGGAAATGGTGATTCGTGTATACAAAATTCGATTACCTGCTAAATTTCAAAGCGATATCTATTATAATACGGTTTTTAGTGTCATTTAAGCTAAATCCAAAGAGGGCGTTTGTATGGGGGCTAGGTCTTAACATGTACCGATTTTTTCCAATTTCAATAGGCTTCGTTCTTGGGCCAAAAGATGCTTAATTTTTAAATTTCAAGTCAATTGATAGAAAATTGCGACCTGTATTGTGCTTAAATCGATAGATAGACAGACGGACGGACGGACGGACGGACAGCCGCACGGACGGACGGACATCGCTAAATCGACTCAAAAAGTAATTCTGAGTCGATCGGTATACTTGAATGTAGGTCTAGGACCAATATTTCGGGTAGTTACAAACATCAGCACAAACTCATTATAACCTGTACCACAGAGTGGTGTAGGGTATAACAATTACACTGTGCTAGTCGCAAAAATTAACAAGCTGGGCACCTTGATGGTAAAGCTAATTCGGGTACGCTGAATTCAATGGTGTTAGCCGTTTTTCGAAGTTAGCGCTCGTATTCGCGATATTCGCGATTTAAAATTGTAAAGCCTAGGTACGAAAAAATTTTCGAAAATGCATTGTTTTTTCGCAAAAAAAAAATTTCCGCGATAAAAAAAAAATTCCACAAAAAAAAATCCGCGAAAAAAATTTTTTTTTCGAAAATTTATTTTATACCCTACACCACACTGTGGTACAGGGTATAATGAGTTTGTGCTGATGTTTGTAACTACCCGAAATATTGGTCCTAGACCCACTTTTAAGTATACCGATCGACTTAGAATCACTTTTTGAGTCGATTTAGCGATGTCCGTCCGTCCGTCCGTCTGTCCGTCCGTCCGTCCGTCCGTCTGTCTGTCCATGTAAACGGTGTAAACACGATACAGGTCGCAATTCTCGATCAATTGACTTGAAATTTAAAACTTAAGCCTCTTTTGGCCCAAGGACGGAGCCTATTGAAATTGGAAAAAATCGGTCCATATTTAGACCTAGCCCCTATACAAAGGTCCTCTTTAGTTTTGGCTCAAATGACTCTAATAGTCGCATTTTAATAGGTATCTTTTCAAAATTTGGAAGGAGTTAATGTTTTATACACACAAATCACCATTTCGAATTTTAAAGAAATCGAACCAGTTCTTCTAGTAGCCCCCATACAAACCACCTTCCCGATTTTCACATAAATCTCTCAATTTTCATGAAAATAGAAAATATTTAATTAAAATTCTGTTTGTGTATGTTAAACGCGTACTTTAATAACCTTATCAAATCTAATTATCATCGGACCATTTTGGACTTAGGTCCCATGTGGAAATTTCGCCCGATATTCAGTTGAAGCGATTTATTGTCAACAAAAAGAAGCCTATTCCACTCAAATTTGATTAGTGATTGCTTTTTACACTTATTAAAGATTTGGAAAAAAAAGATCTAATCAGTCCATGTTTGAACTTGGGACCCATGGTCCGGGAAACTCTGGTGTAGGGTATTATATGGTCGGTCTTGACCGACTATAATTTTCTTACTTGTTTCTGTAATGTATCGTATATTGCTCATTTTCACAATTTAATAGCAAAATTAAAAAAAATTTGCAAAAAAAAAACTTCCTCGAATAATTTTTTTTTTTTTTGTAAATTCAATAGAGTTAAGATGATAAAAATTCAGCAATTGTCTAAATTATATAAAAAAATATTTTTTTTTGACTTAAAAATAAAAATAATCGCGAATATCGCTAATACATGCGCTAACTTTGAAAAAACTGATATTACAATGGGATTTAGTGTACACGAACTAGCTTTACCAGATGGCTGTCGTAAATTCAAATCAAACTAAAAATATTTGTATCGAACCAATTTTTTCACAAAAAAAAAAAGATTTTTCGTGAACAGAAAATGTTTTTCGCGAAAAGAATCACGGTATTATGGTTTGTTAGGTTAGTTTAACAGACTTGAATGGTTTTAAATTTAAAAATTATCGCAAAAGTTAAAAAATATCGTTTTATTGCACTTGAGCATCAAAATTTTAAATCGTGAATATCGCGAATACGAAAAACGGCTAGTTCCATTGAATTCAGCGTACCCAAATTAACTTTACCAGTAGGGTGCCCAGCTTGTTAAAAAAAAGTGTCAAATTCGAGCACAGTGTAATTTACTCTTATGCATAAGTCCGCTTTTAGGCCGACATTTTGGACACAGTAACATGGACAATTTAGAGAACGTGGTCACTGGCAACAAAATGAACCAGTCGGTCTATGCGAGGAGTCCGAACTTAAGACTCCACCAGCGCATAAATCTCTCTTACTTGTTGCCTCTTTCTCTTTTTTCTTTAACTGTCAAAAGATTGTTTTGGAAAACCCTCCTTTTCCATGAAAGTTTGTACTTTGATATTGAAATTGAAATAGTATTTCAAATTTCTGATACCAGATTCTTACGACATCATTGCTGTAGATATTATTATTATTGTTATTAATTAATTAATATTATTGTTATTATCAATAATTTGTTTCTTGTCTATTTGAACAATTGTTAAGACAATGATATTCATGATAAGACCTAATGAAAAGTAGACATACGTTGGTTTGTGCATTTAAATCAAGACCAAACTACACAGTGCAACAAAAAGCAATTGAGAAAGTTATATTCAGTTATTTTGCCGAATTTAAATTACTCTGACACAGTTTTCAAGTCATTTGGTTGCTGCAATTAAATAATTGGTTATAACAAACAAATACAGACTTAACAAGTTATCACATGCAATTCAACACTTCTGTTAAAACTGAATTTGTTTGAGACAACTACATTTTTAAACTTGTTTTAAATTTTGTTCGGTTGCTGCAATTGTCTAATTGTTTGTGACAAACAAATACAAACTAATCGACACCCCCAAAAAATGAGTTTGGGCCGCTAAAAAAAAAATACGTGTCGAATTAATTTCCGTTCTAAACAACATATCCAAGTTTCATGAAGATCGGAGGGTGACACCAGGGAGACTTCCCTTGTAAGTTATAACAAGCAATATTATCATTCAACACTTCTTGTGAAACTCAATTTGTTTGAGACAACTACATTTTTAAATTTGTTTCAAATTTCGTTCGTTTGGTGCAATCGACTAATTGGTTGTAACAAACACAATTGAGTTGTTACAATATCAAGTTATTTGGGTCAAACTTTACTAAGTTATCACCACCAATATTATGTTTAAAAACTTCATCTGAATCTCAATTTGTTTGAGACAACTAATTTTTTTTAAATTCTTTTCTTGTTCTCTTTCAATTTATCATAGTTTCTTAATTATAAAAAATATTGATAAAAACACAAAAAAATCATAAAAATATTTAACCAATTTTTTTCCACCAAAAAATAATTATTATTAATTATGCAAAACCAAAAAAAAAAACATTATTGTTTATTATCACCGAACGACCACCATCAAGTCTGCTAACGTTGCTTTCTTTTTGCCTAAAAACAAAATTTCTTATCATTTGCTAAAATTTGCAAAACTCATAAATATTAATAAGTAATTAACGTATTTTGCTTAAAATAAATTCTTAAACTCGTAGACATTTTTTTATGGTACCACCTTTTTAAGTTATGACTTTATTTTCATTTTTCTAACGTTTTTTATATTGCCCCTTTATAAAAAAATATTGTTATATTTTTTAAAACTGACCTCATCCATCAAAATACTTGAGGGCTACTTAACAGCAGTTAGACTGGACGTAAGAGAATCTAAAACAGTTTAAACTATGGAATAAATTTTTTATTTTTTTAACCCGAAAATAACTTTTTTTAATACATATGTGGAATTTCACTTCAAGTGAACACACACAGAAAAGAAATTGTCAATACAATTAATTTCATTGTTAATACAAGTAAACGTGTACTTAAAACTGAACCTATATTAAAATTTGTCAATACAACAATAACTTTTGTAACTTTTGAAACAAAAAAAATAAATTTATTCTTTCAATTAAATTCATTGTTACATTAACAATAAAATTAATTGAAAAGTTTGTTATAAACAGGGAAACCAAAAATATGCAGTATCATGTTTTTTCCTGCGCTTTGTATTGATAAATGGGTAAGGTATTTATCCGTTTCAGAAGATTTTAAGAAATCTGGCATCGATTTGTTAGAGCATATTTTTGCATATTTTAGCCTTAAGAGCATATTTTAGCATATTTTAGGTTTAAGAGCATATTTTACCATAAGAGCATATTTTTAGAGCATATTTTTAATTTTTAGAGCATTTTTTCACTTTTTAGAGCATTTTTTTAAGTTTTCAGAGCATTTTTTTAATTTTTTAGAAAAATTTTTTTATCCATTTTTTTATAACAACACTTATTTTTAAATTTTTTTGCGATGTTTTTTTTTTTTTTTTTTTTTTAATTTTGTAAGTGGATTGAAATGTTTGTTTCTTTTTCAAAATAACGGGGTTCTGAAGATTGATTATGCTTTGGCCTGTTCTTGCTTCATTTACCCATATTAATCCTCTAACTACCCCACATAACGGTATTTTTTGGGTCTATTCTCTAAAAAATTGTAAAAAACACCACGAAAAAGGGGACATAATTTTTTTAACCCTTCTGCACTCCTTGGGTCAATTTGACCCAATTTTGGTTTTCAAACGCAAAATTTTTCCCTTTAGTTATAAGATATCAACGTGAAGCTTTAATTTATCCATTATAGGGACGAAAATTATGGTTTTAAAAGAAAATAATAAAATAAAAATTTTTCCTCCCCCCTCCACATTTAAAAACACGATTTACACACACTTAATATCCTTTGGGTCAATATGACCCAACAAGCGATAATGCAAGTTTAGTTCTACTTCACCATTTTTTTTCTTCTGAATATAATTGAATTGGGTTCATTTTCATTCAGAATGATAGATCAATAATTTTGTCGGTCAAAGAATCAATAAAATCGCTTTTATTGAATAGTTTTTCATTCTAAATTTTATTGTTCTCGTTGATTATTTTATCATTAAAAATTTTATTATTCTCGTACTGTGGGTGGGATTTTGAGAAACCCGCAAAGGTCCCGCCAACCCCAATACAGGGTGAGGTAACAAACCCAGAAAACTAACGCCCAATAGCAATTTTCTTTACGCTCTCGCAGGTCATGAAGAGCATGATCAATCACCACTTGGTAAATTATCTGGAGTCCGATTCACTCCTGTTTCGTAGAGTCGTTCTACAGGGGACTTGTTAGCATGATCTTACGACAATCTCCGAGTGGGGTTTTGCAAATAGGATCGATTTTAATGCTCGTAAGGCCCAATGTTATGTGTTGACCCTCAGACGGCTTGTGGAATCAGCATCATCTGTATCCATGGGTGGCATAGCTATTGAGGAATCAGAAACTCTTGATGTTCTAGGCATGAAAATCCAATGTGATGTTCGTTGGAACAAACATGTTTTTCAAGTGTCGAAAGAAGCATTCAGGTGTCTTGGTTTCCTAAAACGGTGCAAGAATTTCTTCACTCCGTCTGATCTCACTATTTATGCCGCCTATATCCGACCGAAAATGGAATACAACTCGCATAAATGGGCAGGTGCTTCAAGGTAAATCTGATCAGGTGCAAAGGAGTGCGTTGAAGCTCATCAATGACAGTAGGGTATCCAGCTCTATTGACTCATTGGAGCATAGTCGGAATGAGTGTTGTTCGTCATTGTTATATAGAAAGAACCACGGTAAGTGTTCAGCTGAGATGGGCGCATTTCCAGCAGAACACATCCTTTCGTTGTCTACTGTCCAATGTCTTGCACAACGAATTACAGAGAAAATTCGTTTCTCGTCAGTCAAACTAGCCCTATGTGGAATTAAATCCCTGCAGAAGTCTACCCAGTCAGCTACACTCAAAAACAGAAATACCTTGTAAAATTACAAGAAAAAATTTTTACTTTTTTAGCTACCTCCTATTTTACAAGAATTCTTAGTAATTTTACAAGCTTTTAACCAATAATTTTGTAATATTACAAGGTTTTCACCAATAAAATTGTAAATTTACAAATTTTTGGACACGATAAAATTTACAAGGAGATTTCGTAACTTTACTAGATTTTTTGCTAATTCCTATTTTACGAGAATTTCTAGTAATTTTACAATATTTTACCAACTCTTTACCAATAAAATTGTAAATTTACAGTTTTTTGGCGCAATTAAAATTACAAGGAATTCTCGTGAATTTACTTGATTTTTTTTTTGTCAATTTGTAAAATTACAAAAAAAAATTGTAAAATTTCAAAAAAAAAAACAAATTTTGATCCAAATTTGTTTGTTAAAAAAACAAGGAAAACTGTCAAATATTGGTAAAATTACGAGACTTTTCCTAGTAATTTGAAAAAGTTTTTTTGTGTGTGTATAATTTGAATGAAATTAAATGTCCACAAACACTACTCCCTCATTCCTTCTTCTCATAACCATTTTTCTAATACCAACGCAATGCATTGCATTAAGTATTTGCTCAAAGTAAAAAAAGGTTGAATTTCAAATTTGATTTTATTTTTTTAATAATTGCTCTGGAAGGGCTTATTTATTTTAGTTTTCATTATTTTTGATTATACTAAAACATGGAATTTTGTTTACATTTTAATGTTGGGTCATATTGACCCAAAGGATCATAGGAAGGGCACATATACAAGGGATGCAGAAGGGTTAAGAGCATATTTTTATTGTTTTTAGAGCATATTTTCCGTTTTTAAGTGCATTTTTTAAGCGCATAAAACGTGTTTTTTAGAGCATATTTTTGGTTTCCCTGGTTATAAATTATATTAAAAGAAATAAACCTTTTCATAATGTCGTTATATTTAAAAATAGTAGATTTTAACTACGATTTTAATTGATGCGTTTTATTTAAAATAAAAATGGATTTTTGTTACATTAACAATAAAAGTTGTTGATACAATTAAAAAAGCTGTTGAGCTAGTATTTCTTTCTTAACATTTTGTTTAGTTGTTGCTTTTGGTTTTACGATATTCTTTTTATGCACTTTTGTAACCGATGTCATACAATCGTGTTTAAACTTCGATAAAGATGGAAAAAATCACACAAAATCAAAACGAGATCGGTGAAAAACTCGCTGAGTTAAAGCACAGTGTTTTCTTGTAAAAAAGTCAAGAAAAAGTTTTAATTACAAAAAAACTCTGACAAATTTTTTGGACTTGAAATTCTTTTCTTTTTTTTTTAAAAGATTGAAGAAAACTCCGTCTTAAACTTTTTCTACAAACTGTCCTAAATTTAATAACTAAAAAGTTACTTGGATCCGTAAAAGGTTGTTACGGTGATCTAAAACGTCAAAATTCTATATTGTCTAACTTAGAAAGCTTTTTCCCATATCGTCCAGATTTCATGTAGTCGGATGACATCGGTTTTTAAAGTTTGCTAACTTGATGTGAAATCCCCCATATAAAAATATTATTTTCGCTACTTCATGTACATTATTATTATACTATTATTAAAATTTTTACTTGGGGCGTCAATGTTTGGCTATATTAGTTAAAAGTTAATAACCCAGACGTCTGGTGCGGTATTTTGTTTTGTGTTTTATTGTATTTTGACCAATATCTCTGCATGTTTTTTTTTAAAACAATTTTTGTTCATAGCAAAATATTACTACTTTTTTGCTTGCAGTATGTAGTGAAGAACAGTTTTTAATGAAATTTAATTGGTTTAATTAAAATTAGTCGGGATAAGTTGATCATAATCTTACACCTTTGATTTACATAAGTGTAAACAATTTTTTCAATAGAAAAAAAAAAATTTTATATCTCATTTTATCTTAAATTTTTAGACAATTTAAGATGAAACATGTAAACAAATTATAGTCGGTCAAGACCGGCCATATAATGCCCTACACCGGTGTTTCCCAGAAAATGGGTCCCTAGTTCAAACATGGACCGATGGGATCTATCTTTTGTTAAATCTTTAATAAGTGTAAAAAACACCCACAAACCAAGTTTTAGTGAATTGGGCTTCTATTTGTTGCAAATACACCGCTTTAACTGAATATCGGACGAAATTTTTATATGGGTCTAGGTCCAAAAATGGTCCGATAATAATAATAAGATTTTTAAGGATTTTAAGGTTTTAAAGTACGCGTTTAATACATGCAATCAAAATTTTAATAATATATATTTGATTTTCATGAAATTTTATGAGATTTTTGTGAATATGTATGGGGGCTACAAGAAGAACTGGTCCGATGGCTTTAAAATTCGGCATGGAGATTTGTGAATACAAAACACGATTACCTGTTAAAATTCGATAGGATACCTTTTATAAAACCGTTGTTAGAGTCATTCGAAGCAAATTAAAAGCGGACGTTTACATTGGGTCTAGGTGAAAACCTAATATAAACTAATATTTTAAGCAAAAAAAAAAATCTGATTAATTTTAATTAAAACAAGTAGAAAAGTTAAGTTCGACTTGGCGGAATCTATGAATACCCTCCACAATGACCTGTTTAAGTGATAGTAAATTTTCTATCGTGAAAAAATAACATTTTTGATTAGAAATATTTTATTTTGTGTAAAGAACTTTTTTTTAAGTAATTTTTGAAAAAAAAAAATAATTTACTAAATTTTTTTGGAGTGTAAAATTTTTTTTTGAGTGAATCATTTCATTCTAGTGTATTTTTTTACTGTAGAAATATTTTTGAGTGACTAATATACGTTGTAAAATATTTTTGTGACTTACCAATGTTTTTAAAACATGTTTAACGGGTTTTCAACACGTAAATTTAAGGTGCAACTACTTTAAAATTCACGGTTTTGCTAATAACTTTTAACCACTGGACCGATTTGGCTGAAATTCAGAACCAGGCTAGGGGAATGACAAATATATATGTCAAGCTTCAGCATCCTCATTATTGCCTTTCGGAAGCTAACTTTTTTATCACGAAAATTCACGAAAAACCATTGCCAAAATTCAGTCTTTTGCTCATAACTTTTGAACCACTGGACCGATTTCGCTGGATTGAAATAGCAACCTGACCAGGTAAATTCTCAACATATATGCCAAACTTCAGGGGCCTCCGTAAAGCTTTCAAAAGTTAGCGTGTTTTCATCAGACAGACGGACAGACGAACGGACATCGCGAGGTCGTCTTAAAATCGATCGAGGATCATGAATATATATAATTTATGGGGTGCTAGACCAATATTTGGAGGTGTCACTCGACTATCACTGGAGTGGATTCTAACGTCTTACCTAACTAGACATTGCAACTTACGCTACCACCTTAGAAAAAGGTATCTATCTGACACGGACACGTGCAGATTCTGCGAGATAGAGGAAGAGACGGCAGAACATGTTCTTTGTACATGCCCAAGACTGACTGGTAGAATGCTTCGACATCTGGGGGGACACTTGTTATCTCCAACTGACATACGAAACTCTTTGCCAAATAGGATTCTCGGCTTTATTAAAAGCCTGAATATTTAGGGCACCCCCTCTCAGGCTGCACAAAAGATCATTCTGGTCGCAGTGCATAGGGCCTCTTTAATCTAATCTAATCACTGGAGTGAAGGGTATAAAAATAAAAATTGGTTTTTATTCGAACTTTGAAATATTAGATTTTGAGTAGGTTTATTCTAGTTCGAGCTCATTATTTTCTTTACTAATTAAAACTATGATATATAGTTATCTATATATATAAAAGAGTAATGTGACTGACTGACTGACTGACTGACTGACTTATATACTCATTCATCATCGCCCAGCCCAAACCGCTGAAGCTAGAGACTTGAAATTTGGACTGTAGGTCAACCTCCCGGAATATAGATCCACTAAGGCTGGATTTTTGCCAATGTTGATTCTAAGGGGGTAAAAAGGGTAAAAAACTGTACTTTTGGTACTTTTTATATCTCCTGAAATAATGGTCATAGAGACTTGAAATTTGGACTGTATGTTCACCTCCCGGAATATAGATCCAGTATAGCCGGATTTTTCCCAATGTTGATTCTAAGGGGACAAAAAGGGTAAAAAACTGTACTTTTGGTACTTTTTATATCTCCTGAAATAATGGTCACAGAGACTTGAAATTTGGACTGTATGTTCAACTCCTGGAATATAGATTCAGTAAGGCCGGATTTTTGCCAATGTTGATTCTAAGGGGGTAAAAAGGGTTAAAAACTGTACTTTTGGTACTTTTTATATCTCCTGAAATAATGGTCACTGAAACTTGAAATTTGGACTGTATGTTCACCTCCCGGAATATAGATCCAGTGAGGCTAGATTTTTGCCAATGTTGATTCTAAGGGGGTAAAAAGGGTAAAAAACTGTACTTTTGGTACTTTTTATATCTCCTGAAATAATGGTCATAGAGACTTGAAATTAGGACTGTATGTTCACCTCCCGGAATATAGATCCAGTATGACCGGATTTTTGCCAATGTTGATTCTAAGGGGACAAAAAGTGTAAAAAACTGTACTTTTGGTACCTTTTATATTTTCTTAAATAATGGTCCTAGAAACTTAAAATTTGCAATGTAGGTTCACCTCCCGAAAAAAATATTCACCAAGGCTGGGTTTTTGCCAATGTTGACTCTACGGGGGTTAAATGGAAAAAAGTGTACCTTTAGTACTTTTTTTAATTTATTGAAATAATGGTACCTTTTATAAAAAGTACATTTTATAAAAAGTACCTTTTATAAAAAGTACCTTTTATAAAAAGTACCTTTTATAAAAAGTACCTTTTATAAAAAGTACCTTTTATAAAAAGTACCTTTTATAAAAAGTACCTTTTATAAAAAGTACCTTTTATAAAAAGTACCTTTAATAACCTTACCTTACCTTACCTTACCTTACCTTACCTTACCTTACCTTACCTTACCTTACCTTACCTTACCTTACCTTACCTTACCTTACCTTACCTTACCTTACCTTACCTTACCTTACCTTACCTTACCTTACCTTACCTTACCTTACCTTACCTTACCTTACCTTACCTTACCTTACCTTACCTTACCTTACCTTACCTTACCTTACCTTACCTTACCTTACCTTACCTTACCTTACCTTACCTTACCTTACCTTACCTTACCTTACCTTACCTTACCTTACCTTACCTTACCTTACCTTACCTTACCTTACCTTACCTTACCTTACCTTACCTTACCTTACCTTACCTTACCTTACCTTACCTTACCTTACCTTACCTTACCTTACCTTACCTTACCTTACCTTACCTTACCTTACCTTACCTTACCTTACCTTACCTTACCTTACCTTACCTTACCTTACCTTACCTTACCTTACCTTACCTTACCTTACCTTACCTTACCTTACCTTACCTTACCTTACCTTACCTTACCTTACCTTACCTTACCTTACCTTACCTTACCTTACCTTACCTTACCTTACCTTACCTTACCTTACCTTACCTTACCTTACCTTACCTTACCTTACCTTACCTTACCTTACCTTACCTTACCTTACCTTACCTTACCTTACCTTACCTTACCTTACCTTACCTTACCTTACCTTACCTTACCTTACCTTACCTTACCTTACCTTACCTTACCTTACCTTACCTTACCTTACCTTACCTTACCTTACCTTACCTTACCTTACCTTACCTTACCTTACCTTACCTTACCTTACCTTACCTTACCTTACCTTACCTTACCTTACCTTACCTTACCTTACCTTACCTTACCTTACCTTACCTTACCTTACCTTACCTTACCTTACCTTACCTTACCTTACCTTACCTTACCTTACCTTACCTTACCTTACCTTACCTTACCTTACCTTACCTTACCTTACCTTACCTTACCTTACCTTACCTTACCTTACCTTACCTTACCTTACCTTACCTTACCTTACCTTACCTTACCTTACCTTAAAAAACTTAAAATTGGGTAAGGTTCGCCTCTCGGAAAATAAAGGGATTAAAAGGAATAAAAAAGTGTACTTATTTATTTCCTGATATAATGGTCCCAGAAACTTAAAATTTGGAATGTAAAATCCTTCGGTGAAAAAAGAGATTGGGAAAAGTTCTTTTTGGAAATTCCGTTTCTTAACGGGGATAAAAAGTACTTTTAATATTTGCTGAAACAATGATCCTAGATAATTGATATATGGATTGTAGGATCCTTCGGTGAAGAAAAAACATTCTGGAAGAGGTACTTTTTTTAAATTCCGTTTCTAATGGGGGTAATAAAGTGCACTTCTGGTACTTTTTTTGTTCGTATAATAATGACCTTAGAAGATGGGGATGGAATTGGAATTGAAATGGCGTAGAACGGGGAACAATATGAAATAGAGCAGGGAACAATATGGAATGATATTTTAAACTCAAATTTTTGGTGTTTAGCTTTTTTTACTCCATATTTTTTTTATTCCAATTTCTTTTTTCACTGAAATATTTATTCACTCAAAATCCAAAATCCCGACATAAGGGCTCGAAAATTGTCATTATATTTTTCCCCCGGAACGAACATGATAACGTACCAGCAAAGTTATTCAAATTTTATTGTTTAAATTATTCATTGAAATATTTTTATATGGAAGACTTAAACGTCCACAAGTAAATAAAGCAAAGACTACGTAGGGGAATTTTTTTGAAATCGATAGAATAATTCTGATCCTTCTATTATCCGGTATTCAATACAACCGGTAACGAAGTACCGGGATTGTAAGCTAGTATCATATATATAAGAAAATTATTTTTTAAGAAAATTATTTTTTTGTGTTAAATTTATTTGTGTTCGTTTTTTTGCAAGACTTAATCGACACGTGTTTCAAAATTTGTCACATTCCATTGTCAAGATTATTTAGCAAAATAAAAACCCTATGCAACAAGTAGCAAAGGGATTTTAATGACAAAATTAAGTTGCTAAATAATCTTGACAATGGATTCTGACAAATTCCGAAACACGTGTCGATAAAGTCTTGCAAAAATTACATACACAAATAAATTTGATACAGAAAAATAATTTTCTTGAAAAATATTCCATAAGAAAATCATAGTTTTAATAAGTAAAGTAAATAATGACCTCGACCTAGAATAAACCTACTCCAAATATAATATTTTAAAGGTCGAATAAAAACAATTTTTATTTTTATTAATAAAAATTGATTTGAATTTGAACAAAATGGTTATCATGCCATGGTGAATTCCCATTTAATTAGTAAAGAAAATAATGACCTCGAGCTAGAATAAACCTACTCAAAATATAGCAAGGTTAGGTTAGGGTGGCGGTGCCAGATAGGCACTCCGCATAGACCAATTGGTCCATAGCGATACCACAAAACTTTTTCCGCTTATCGATGTAAACTAAATACATTGACCTTCATTGCGAATTGCTTCAAGCTCTTTAAGTCTATCCTCATAATTTCCTCCAAAGTCTCGAACTGTGAACTTCCTATAATTGATAGTCGAGTTCGTGCCAAAGCCGGGCAGTGACCCAGGATGTGTTCAATGGTCTCCTCGACGTCTGGTGTCTCGCACCTTTTACAGCTTGCGTCCGTAATAAGATTCATGTTCTTGGCATGTTTTCCGACAAGACAGTGTCCCGTTATTAAACCTATTAACATACGACATTCTATTCTCGTAAGTGTAAGTAAGAATTTAGTTCTTCCTAAATCATAGCGTGGCCATAAAATTCTGCTTATACGACTTGTCCCAAGTTCCTTCCATCTTCGATTTGCCTTGGCGACAGTAAGGGTATTTCGTTTAAGTTTGTAATGCTGGAGTGGCGGTGCAAGGATAATGGTGGTACCTATGCCATCTGCTCCAAGTTTCGCGAGTAAAAAAAAAATATAACAAAAAAAAGTATTTTTTTTTTTCTTTTTTCACTTTGTTCCCCGAAGCCATTGTCCTACAGTTCCAATATTTTTGTGTGTTAATATCAACCCTAAAAGGAAACTTTTCCGAACCCAACGTTTTCGCAATTCGAAAAAGGCTATATTTGCTCCATCCTATTGCGACATGTATCGTGTCTACCCCGATTATATGGATGAACGAACAGACGGACATCGGTTAATCGAATCAAAACCTGATTCTGAGTTGATCGATATGCTTGAAGGTGGGTCTAAAACTTACATTTCGGAAAGTTATAAATATCAGCACAAACTTTTTATATCCTGTACCACAAAGTGGTAGCGATACAAAATGAAACAAATTTTAAATACAGATTTTCCAATTGTAACTACGTAAATTCCTTTTTTTTAATTTTCCACATAATCCAGTGTAAATTTTAATTAAGTAAAGTTCGTTAAATTTCAACTCATTTCATCAAATTTCATGATATTAAGTATTAAAAACAAATTATTTCTTCAACACGTTTATACTCTTGAAATATATATAAAAAAATAAAACAAGTAATTACAATAAAAATAATTTTTATGATAATTATACAAAAAGAAAAAAAAATCATTACATTTTAACGCCCTCACAATGTTTATTTTCACAAGTAGGTACACACAATATAACGTTCATATCAGAAAGTACTCAAATAACAGCCTATCGTCGAAAAAAATGTATAATAAAAAAAATTAATAAAAAAAAATTAACTGAAATTGTTTTGATTTATTTATTGTGAAACCTAATAAAAAAAACAAGAAAAAGAAATACAAAGAAAAACGGAAATCAAAAAATCAAATATTGTTGATGATAACAAACAAGTGCCAACCAAACATGCCAACTTTTTTTTTTTTTTGAACACAATCAATGTTGGTAGAAAAACAATCTAAAATTAAATTTTATTTTTATTTTTTTTTTTTTTTTGTTATTATTTTTACAATATCAACAATCTTTTTGAAACATTTTGAAGAAAAGTTAATGTTTATTTTTATGTTCACTCTCCCCTTTTTTTTCCTCTTTATCATGTTTACCTAGTTTTTTTGTTATTTTTTTTTTTTGCCTATTGTCTGGTGTCTAAGGGTAATTTTTATTTGATTGTCTTGATTTAACGCCCCTTGTTATCTAGTTTTTTTTTTTTGCCAAAAAATATCGTTTTAATAAAGAATTTTGATATTGATTTGTTGACGATTGATTACACTAGACGACAAAAAATAGTTTTCAAATTTTAATGAGAATTCGCCACCAGGATTCAATTTACTGTACAGCTGGAAGTATTAAGAAATTGGATTTAAACATCTCTGAAGCACCATGTTTTTTATGTATAATTTTGGAGCATTTTAGCTGATTTTTGTAGCATATCTTAAGGTGCAAACAAGAAATGGAATCGTGAGTGACTTTTTAGTCACAATCACGCAATAAAAATTTTAATCACACTCGATTAAGTACAAACATTTTTTTGCTCACGCTTATGCCCGCCCACGTGAGTAGAGAAAGTTTAAATTACGATAATGATATAATCACATTTTTGGTTTTGGTAAACAAGTTTTGGATTTTTAAGAAAATAGGATTATATACAAATGAAGAAAAAAAAAAGAAAAATATTGCGATATATATGGGGCATTCCATGTGAAATCGGACACTTTGAAAAACTTTTTTTTTAGATTTTCCAAATTTGTTCACAGTTTTTAGTACCCTTCGAAAACTCCTTCGTGGTAAATTTTCAGATTTTTTTGATGACCCGTTCAAAAGATATCGAATTTTTCAAAATTGGTAGTTTGTTCCTTTACTCAAACTTCTTTTAATCATAACTTCTTCAATAATGGTCCAAATTTAAATTTTTTTTTTTCAAAATTTTTGTTTTTTTTACGTACTTTCTAAAAAAAAATTCCAAAAAATTCTTAAAAGCGCTCTAGTATGCAATTTTTAAGTTTTAAAATTTAAATCTCATTTTTGAAAATGTTTGTACTCTTCGATTTTTTTTAAATTTTTTTGTGTAAAACATCTATCAATTCTACAAATTTTTTACCCAGGAAGATCGTGGGATAACGATTATTACTATTTTTTAAAATTTTTTGAAAAAATTTTATTGTAATTTTCCAATCTTAAAATCATTTCTACTGCTCCAATGGTGCGTCATAGAAGGGTCTTTTATAAGACCGACCCCCATTAATTTTTACGTCTTAACATTTCTTTTGAACAAACTAATACCCTATCTCCAATTTCTAAGGGGGCTCCCACACAAAACGACATTTTTCAAAATTTGTTCCAACCGCTCTAACAGCCCTAATAGTGCCCTTAGAGCAACAAAATGTATGACCGACCCACAATATTTTTCTAGTCCAAACATTTTCTCTGAACACACCTACCCTCTATCTTTAACTGTTAAGGCGGTCCCCATACATTTTTTTTTTATTTTTTGTAAACTTGTTTTATTTAATCAGTTTCTACCGGTCCAATGGTGTGTCTGAGAGGGGTCATTAGTGAGACCGACCCCCATTTATTTTTACCCTACAACATTTTTTCAAAGCATACCTAGGCCCTATCTCCACTCCCTAAGTAGGCTCCCATACAAATAACAGTTGGAGCAAATTTTATAAAAATGCAATTTTGTATGGGAGCCTACTTAGGGAGTGGAGATAGGGTGTAGGTATGTTTTGAAAAAATGTTGTAGGGTAAAAATAAATGGGGGTCGGTCTCACTAATGACCCCTCTCGGACGCACCATTGGACCGGTAGAAGCTGATTAAATAAAACAAATTTACAAAAAATAAAAAAAATTGTATGGGGACCGCCTTAACAGTTAAAGATAGAGGGTAGGTGTGTTCAGAGAAAATGTTTGGACTAAAAAAATATTGTGGGTCGGTCATACATTTTGTTGCTCTAAGAGCACTATTAGGGCAGTTAGAGCGGTTGGAACAAATTTCAAAAAATGTCGTTTTGTGTGGGAGCCCCCTTAGAAATTGGAGATAGGGTATTAGTTTGTTCCAAAGAAATGTTAAGACATAAAAATTAATGGGGTTCGGTCTTATAAAGGACCCCTCTATGACGCACCATTGGAGCAGTAGAAATGATTTAAAGATTGAAAAATTACAATAAAATTTTTTCTAAAAATTTTAAAAAATAGTAATAATCGTTATCCCACGATCTTCTTGGGCAAAAAATTTGTAGAATTGATAGAAGTTTTACACAAAAAAATTTCAAAAAAATCGAAGAGTACAAACATTTTCAAAAATGAGATTTAAATTTTAAAACTTAAAAATCGCATACTAGAGCGCTTTTAAGAATTTTTTGGGATTTTTTTTAGAAAGTACGTAAAAAAACAAAAATTTTGAAAAAAAAAATTTGAAATTTGGACCATTATTGAAGAAGTTATGATTAAAAGAAGTTTGAGTAAAGGAACAAACTACCAATTTTTAAAAATTTGATATCTTTTGAACGGGTCATCAAAAAATCTGAAAATTTACCACGAAGGAGTTTTCGAAGGGTACTAAAAACTGTAAACAAATTGGGAAAATCTAAAAAAAAAGTTTTTCAAAGTGTCCGATTTCACATGGAATGCCCCATATATATTAACTTTGTCATGCTGAATACGAATATCAAAAAATTTCTGAAATCGGTCCTTCGGTTTTCGAGATATCGCCATTTCAAATTTGTCAAAAAATTCCGGTTATTCGTAAGTTAAAAAAATTAAAAAAAAAAAAATAATGTATAAAGCTTTAATTTAAGCTTTATAGCGTCCAGATTGAGTAAATAATAAATGTTCTACGAGGGTCGATCTGAAAAATGAAATTATTTATAGACATTTTTCAGAACATTTTTTAAAAATATTTCTAGGTCGATTTTTTCCAAGTTTATACATTAAAAATTCAAAAAAAGGGCCCAATAAGTAGTATTCAGTGATCAAAAATTTTTCCCAGCAACCCAAACAAACAGTGAAATTTTTTAAGTACAGTAGCAAAATGCACATATTTTTGACGCCCAATTCTTTTGACCACCAATTTTTTGTAAACAATGAAAATATGTTATTGTTTGTTAATTTGAGTACCCCTTAGTGTATATTAATTAATAGGGATGAGATTTTCATGCACTGAAAAATCGAAAATATGCGCTTAAAATATGCGCTAAAAATTCAAAATATGCACTAAAAAACCTTAAAATATGCACTAAAAAATAAAATGTACACAAAAAAAATCTTGTTTTCATAAGAAAAACTTCTTTAAAAGCAAAAAATAACGCCGGATTTAAATAGTAACATTTAAAACCGTAAGATTTTTTTAGAAACTAAAGAAAATCTATAAAAAAAATTGAAAAAAAAAATATTTTTTTTTTATTTCCAAAATAAATTCTTAAAATTTAAAATGGTTTTTGAAAAAAATAAATTTCAATTTGTGTTTTTTCTAATTTATGTCAAAATATGCAAAAATGTGCACTTAAAAGTTACAAATATGCACATAATATGCATTTAAAATCAAAATATGCATTTTTATCAAAATATGCAAAAACAAATCGATGCCATTTTAACGGAAATTTCTTGATTCGGAAAGATTATTAGTCATGCATTTGCATTGACATCACATCCCTAGATATTAAATATGCACCATATGCAAAATATCAACTTAAAAGTTGGAAATATGCTCAAATTATGCAGTTTTAACCAAAATATACAAATCAAGTAAGAAAATTATAGTCGGTCAAGACCGACCATATTATACCCTACACCAGAGTTTCCCGGAAAATGGGTCCGATGGACCGATTAGATCTTTATTTTTTCAAATCTTTAATAAGTGTAAAAAACACTCACAAATCAAATTTGAGTGGAATAGGCTTCTTTTTGTTGACAATAAATCGCTTCAACTGAATATCGGGCGAAATTTCCACATGGGACCTTAGTCCAAAAATGGTCCGATGATAATCAGATTTGATAAGGTTATTAAAGTACGCGTTTAACATACACAAACAGAATTTTAATTAAATATTTTCTATTTTCATGAAATTTGAGAGATTTATGTGAAAATCGGGAAGGTGGTTTGTATGGGGGCTACAAGAAGAACTGGTCCGATTTCTTTAAAATTTGGAATGTTGATTTCTGAATACACGTTTACCTGCCAAATTTTAAAAAGATGCCTATTATAACACGATTATTATAGTCATTTGAGCCAAAACTAAAGAGGACCTTTATATGGGGGCTAGGTCTAAATATGGACCGATTTTTTTTCAATTTCAATAGGTTGCGAATGAGTAATATTAATTGCATAAATATTTCTCATACGCTCTGTTGAAATAGGAAAATACAAGCAAATTACAAAATTGTTATGAAATTTAAAATTCAAACGCGATTTTCTCGAAAAAAAGGAAGAACGTGTTTCTGAATTTCTTTGTGTGGATGGACAAACATCTAAACTTAAAAAAAAAAAAATTTAAAAAAGTGGTCGGATTTTTAATAATTGACTTTTTTAAAAAATGGAAAATTTCAGAACGGGTTCTGAAAATTTTCAAAAAAAAATTTTTAGTTTTGCCCATACAAAACTACTTTTTGGGACGCCAAGCCATGGTATTCTGATGAAATCACCATAACAAGATTTTATTTAGATTATTTGGAATATACCAAAACTTTGGAGATGTCCATACACTTTCTTTCATACCATTTGAACTACTGAACCGATTTCGCTCAAATGCAATACCAAACTGTTTAGGGAAACAACTAGTAAATATCTTAAGTTTTAGTCATATCTGTGAAATATTTTGGCCGGGATCGCCATTTCAACAGACAGGCGGAATATAGTGTTCAAACATATTTAACCCATATTAGATATTTTATATTCACATAAAGTTTGATTAATAAAAATTAATCGAAAGGACAAAAGAAATGTTTTTATAGGTCTATTTAAAAAATTTTAAGAAAAATTGGTATTTTGATGATACACAGCCTTCGGTAAGGCCTTATTTATATAATTAAAATTCATAAAAAAAATTGGGAAAAAAGGTGCTGCTAGTGACTATGACTCCATATAAAAGTTTCGCCCGATATTTAGTTAAATCGGTTATTGATAGCCAATTTCACTCAAATTTGGTTTTTGTAAGTTTTATACACTAATTAAAGATCTAACGAAAGATAGATGCAATCGGTTCATGTTTGGACTTGGAATCCGTTTTCCGGAAAACACTGGTGTATTGTAGTATATGGTCGATCTTGACCGTCTATAATTTTCTTACTTGTTGATCTTTTTATACCCTCCACTTAGTGTTAGAGGGTATATATAAGTTTGTCATTCCGTTTGTAACTCATCGAAATATCGATCAGGGACCCCATAAAGTATATATATTCATGATCCCCGATCGATTATAAGACATTCTAGCAACGTCCGTCTGTCCGTCTGTGGAAATGGTGATCACGGCCAAAATATTACACGGAGATAACTAAAACTTAACACATTTATTGGAAGTTCTCCCGAGAAGTTTGGTATTGCATTTGAGCAATAACGGTTCAGCGGTTCAAAAAATATGAACGAAAATGTAAGAACACCTCAAAAATTTTAGTACATTAAACATAACCTAAAAATACAAAATGCTTCAATTCGGCTACTGGTTGACATGTGTGAACATAATTGAACACAAAATGGTATTTAAACAAGTACGATATATTTTTTGACAAAAAAAGAAAAAAATCGCGGATTTTTTTTTCCCCAAAAATGTTTTTTTTTCGCGGAAATTTTTTTTTCAAAAAAAAAAAAATTTCAAAAAAAAATTTTTTTTCTTCAAAAGTAATTTCCTATAAAAAGAAGTTTTTTGCAATAATCCTTTTAAAATTGTGGTGGGTATCACTACATTCGGCAAGGCCGAATTTAACTTTTTTACTTGTTTGAACTACAATTGACCTGTTTTAAATAGCAATTGATCTCTTCCAAATTACAATTGTTTAAATTTAAAATACACGGTTTAAAAACCTTCAGTTTTTCCATATCGAAAACAATCAATATAATTAATCTTAAAAGCACTAAGATTATATTTTCTTCCCCTCAATATCGTTTACTTATGATTACTATCAAATTACATACTTAAAATTGTGTTATAAATCACTAAAATTTAAAAAATCACTGTCGATTAGTGTTATCGATATTTGATTGTT
The DNA here is from genome assembly GCA_963921195.1 of Pegoplata infirma. Taxonomy (NCBI): domain Eukaryota; kingdom Metazoa; phylum Arthropoda; class Insecta; order Diptera; family Anthomyiidae; genus Pegoplata; species Pegoplata infirma. The sequence goes on from OY992539.1 coordinate 204,904,703, forward strand.
TCAATATAGATGGTTAAGGTTTTTTTTATACCCTCCACTCTAGTGATAGAGGGTATATATAAGTTTGTCATTCCGTTTGTAACACCTCGAAATATTGGTCTAGGACCCCATAAAGTATATATATTCATGATCCTCGATCGATTTTAAGACGATCTAGCGATGTCCGTCCGTCCGTCCGTCCGTCTGTCCGTCTGTCTGTCTGTCTGTTGAAAACACGCTAACTTTTGAAAGACTTAACGGAGGCTCCTGAAGTTTGGCATATATGTTGGGCATTTACCTGGTCAGGTTGGTATTGCAATCCAGCGAAATCGGTCCAGTGGTTCAAAAGTTATGAGCAAAAGACTGAATTTCGGCAAGGGTTTTTCGTGAATTTATGAGATAAAAAGCACTATAACTTTCGAAAATCAATTCTGAGGATGCTGAAGCTTGGCATATATATTTTTCGTTCCTCCAGCCTAGTTCGTATTGAATTTCACCAAAATCGGTCCAGTGGTTCAAAAGTTATTAGCAAAACCGTGAATATCAGATTAGCTTCACCTTAAATTCACGTGGTGAAAACCTGTTAAACCTGTTTTACAACCATTGGTAAGTCACAAAAATATTTTAAAACGTATTTTTGTCACTCAAAAATATTTTTATACCAAAACAAAAAAAAATAAACTCGAAAAAAATGTTACAATCAAAAAAAAAAATTTACACTCAAAAAAAAAATTAGTAAATTTTTTTTTTTAATGTAAAATTCAAAAAAAAATTTACACTCAAAAAAAAATTTACACTCCAAAAAAAATTAGTTTTTTTTTTTTTTTTCAAAAATTACTAAAAAAAAATTTTACACTCAAAAAAAAATTAGAAAATTTTTTTTTGAATGTAAAATTCGAAAAAAATTTTACAACCAAAAAAAATTTTTCACTCAAAAAAAATTATTTTTTTTTTTTTAAATTACTAAAAAAATTTTTTTTTACACAAAATAAAATATTTCTAATCATACCTGTTATTTTTTCACGTTAGAAAATTTACTATCACTTAAAATGGGCATTGTGGAGGGTATTCATAGATTCGGCCAAGTCGAATTTAACTTTTCTACTTGTTTTTTTGTATATTTGTTTTAGCCGTTAATGTATGAGTTTATTTGTTGTAAAATTACTAATTAAAATGTCTGTTTACCTTTGGAAATACAATACTCAGTAAATAAACCATAAAAACTACATGATTACAAATATTGAAGGTATTGAATAACATATTTACTGACAAATTGTTTAAAACAATATTTTTTTTTTCAATGTGATAAATGTTTATTGGTGGTGCCAGGTATTTTAGTTTTCAAAGGTAATTGTAATCAAAATTTTTAGAATTTTTTTGTAAAACTTTGATTGGATTACATTTTTGGGAGAGAGGGAGAGAGGGAGTAAGAGAGTTTACTCAAGAAAATAAATTGCCATCTGTTTAGTCTATTATAGTTGGTGATAACAACAAAACAAGATAGTTATCTGAATTTATACATTTTTACAATTTTCAACCGATTTCTTTGGAATAAATTTTGTTTTATTCGCTATAGATCAAACTGTAGCAAAGTTTAGTTTGAAAGTTGTAATATTGATAACATTTTTAATCAAATCAATAAAAATAGTAATTAAAAAAAAATGTTTATGCAATGAAAATTTTCTTTGTATGCAAACAATTTGTTTGGCGTATTGATTTCTGCTACTGCTAGCTTAATTTTTAAGTTCATTTCTCGTTATTTAAAAAACCATTTAAAAATTTTATAAATTATCTCATCGCTGTAGTACAACACCTGACAAAATCGTTTTATTTTTTCAAACACATATTTTTTTTTCTATATTTTTTTTATTTTATATTATATTAAAATCTGACAGCTAGACATTTATAATTAACCGTGATTACCATTTAATTGGCGGTTTAATGGTTATTTTAAATTAAAAAAAAATGCTTAAATCATTTTAAAACCCCTTAATTAACACTATATAAAAACATTTTTTTTAACAATTTTTAACTAAACAAAAAAGTGAATGTTAAAAAAAAAATTAATTCGATTTGCCCGAATCCATCAATACCCTCCACTAAGCTTAAAACGTTTTAATACAAATTAATTTGAGAAAAAAATTACTTATTAAAGGGGGTTGGTATCAAAAAACAGCCTTTATATTAACAATTTTAAACAGTTATAAAAAATAATAATTTTTTGTTAGTTCTTTTTTTTATTTGAAAGATAAATTATTTTTTTTTTAATTTTTTTCACAAAATTTGTTTAAAAAAAAATTACCTGAGTAACAGACATGTGCACGAATGCATTTAAAAGTCGTTAGAGACATTCTAAAAATTTAGAATGAAAAACACTATTCTATTCTTTCAGTTCAAAACGAATGAATATTGTAATGAAAAGAAAAAACAAAAAAAAAACGAGTACCTACACTATTTTAGAATCAGAAATATTCTAAAATAATGTACTCTGAAGCTAATAAATCAAATGATTTTTGAAAAAAAAATTTTTGAGATTTTTTTTTTTTGTCATTTTTTGTGATAGAGGGTATATATACGTTTGTCATTCCGTTTGTAACACCTCGAAATATTGGTCTAGAATCCCATAAAATATATATATTCATGATCCTCGATCGATTCTAAGACGATCTAGCGATGTCCGTCCGTCTGTCCGTCTATCTGTCCGTTGAAAACACGCTAACTTTTGAAACACTTCACGGAGGCTTCTGAAGTGTGGCATATATGTTGGGTATTTACCTGGTCAGGTTATTATTGGAATTCAGCAAAATCGGTCCAGTGGTTTAAAAGTTATAAGCAAAAGAGAGAATTTCGACAATGGTTTTGCTCGAATTTACGAGATAAAACACATGGTAACTTTCGAACGACAATTTTGAGGGTGCTGAAGTGGCGCATATATATTTGTGGTTCCCCTGGGCCAGTTCGTTTTAAATCTCATCCAAATCTGTTTAGTGGTTAAAAAGTTATAAGCAAAACCCTGAATTTCAGATTCGTTTTACCTAAAATTCCAGTGTTGAAAAACTCGAGTTTAAAAAAACCCAAACTTTAAAAACAACGATAAGCCACAAAATTACTTAACAGAGTATTTTTGTCACACAAAAATATTTTTACAATTAAAAAAAAAAAATCACTCGAAAAAAATTTTACACAAAAAAAAAATTGTTAATTATTTTTTTTTTTTTTTACAAAAATGGCAAAAAAAAGTTTTATACTCAAAATAAAATATTTCTAATCAAAAAATTTAAAATATTTCTAATCAAAAAATTTACTATCCTTTAAGAAGGGCATTGTGGAGGGTACTCATAGGTTCGGCCAAGTCGAATTTAACTTTTATACTTGTTTTAATCTCATATTTTCACTCATTCACCGAATGAAAATTTTCATTTTCAAAAATTTCGTTTATATTTAATTTAATATGCTAATATCTCGAAAACAAAGCAAGGTAGAGCAAAACCGAGCAAAATTTCGGATCAAAATCGATTGCGAACCTGTAGTGTCATATCTCGGTAACTACCGCCGCCACGACAAAAAGTTGCGAATCAATTTTATAGCTTTTGGATCGTTGAACAAGATCACCCAACACCCGAAAGCAATTCGAGCAATAGGTTTTGAGTTATTTCAGTAGGTTAAACACTTAAAATTAAAATAACCCAAAAACTATTGCTCTGATTTCTCTCGGGTATTCGGTGGTCTTGTTCTACAAGCCAAGAGCGACAAAATTGCTCCGGTAGTTACCAAAATATAAACATTTTAAAATTTCCAGAAATTCGAATTTTTGATTCAAAGTTAGGACCCAATAGGGTCCACACATGTGAAGAGGTCAACTTCCCCTAAAGGGTTGCCATCGATTTTGATCCGAAAATTTGCTCCGTTTTGCTCTATCTTGCTTTCGAGGTGTGGCAATTTTAGTTTTAAGACTTTATTTTTAGGACCCAATCCTAAAAAATTTATGTTTTTATACCCTCCAACCACAGTATTGGGATATACTCACTTTGTCATTCCGTTTGTAACGCATCGAAATATCGGTCGGTGACCCCATAAAGTATATATATTATTGACCTATGATCGATTCTAAGACTTCTAGAATGTCCGTATGTTCGTCCGTCAGTCCAAAATAAAAGAGATAGACTCGTTTATTTTGGTAGGAATATGTCTTTTGGTCCTAGGCAGTTTAAGAACGAAAACGGGCAAAATCGGACCAGGGCGAAAAAGTTCCCCTTTGAAGAACTTACCTAACCTCTAAAAAACGCCATATTTTCACAGGATTTTTTGTATTTTTGTTAAGCAAACGAAGCAATTTGATGTCAGAAAAGTTGCAGGTCCTGCACTTGGACTTAAGAAAAAAAAATTAAAAAAAAATCGTTTTGGTTTTTAAAATTTCGACTTAATTATTTTTTTCTGAAAGAAAAAACAAATTTTTTCCATTTTTTAAGTTAACATTGGCATAACTTCAACAAAAATCAATATTTTTCCATTTTTAAAATTTACATTAGCATAACTTCAACAAAAATCAATATTTCTTAAAAAACGGTCACGATAACTACTAGGGAATTTGATAATCTACAAACAAAAAAAAAAATTTCAGCAAAATCGGTTCAGTAGTTGTTGCTGTACAACTGGAAACCGAGTTTGTCCTTTAAAAAAGGCAACTGGCAACCCTGGCAATTCTAATTAACCAATTGTAGTTTTCGATGAAGAATTTAAAAGAAAATAATTGCAACTGCGACATTTGTTAAAATATTTTTATTATTTTTCGATTAAATACAAAACAGACCTTATCGGGTTGCAATTTTATAGCAAATTATTATTTTAGTACTCAATAATAACTACAGTGGTTGTCAACTAATTAGAAAGGTTTCTATATTACACACAAAAAAGAAAAACTATGTCAAATTACTAGGAAAAGTCTCGTAATCCCATTTTACCAATATTTGACAGTTTTTCTTGTTTTTTAACAAATCGAAATTTACATTTTTTTTGTAATTTGACATTTTTTTTTTGTAATTTTACAAATTTTCAAGATAATTTTACAACAAAAAAAAAAAAAACTGTAAATTTACAATTTTATTGGTAAAAAGCTTGTAAAATTACAAAATTATTTGTAAAAAGCTTGTAAAATTACTAGAAATTCTCGTTAAATAGGAGATAGCAAAAAATCAAGTAAAATTACGAAACCTCTTTGTAAATTTGATCGTGTCAAATAACACCGCTCTACAAATCTGAGGTTTGTCGCTGCGTTTTGGATGAAACCAAAAAAAGTGGATAGGGTTTGGTGCCCCGATTCCAAAATGGTCACTCAAATTTTTCTATCACGTCACAATTTTGAGAAAATCGCGGTTAAAGTGTCAAAAAATGCCCATTTTGACCATTTTTGAACGCCCATAAAATAAGATCCTGACATGCAAATGACTTGGTATCAAGCTCATTCGAAAGTGTGTAATTTTCTCTTTCAGACAATATCAAATGTTCTTGAAATTTAATTTTCTAAAGTGGTAAAAAAATCATTAGCCACAATTGCTTTAAATTTAAAATTTACGTATGAATTTGTATGGAAATTTGTTAAAAAACACTGTGTAAATAAACTAAATGTTGAAAAAATGGAAGGTTTTTTGCTAATGATTTTTTTACCATTTTCGAAAAATAAATTTTTAGAACATTTTATCTAATCTTTAAGAGAAAATTACAGGCTTTCGAATGAGCTTGATACCAAGTCATTTGCATGTCAGGATCTTATTTTATAAGCTTTTAAAAAGGGTCAAAAATGCCCTTTTTCGGCACTTTAACCGCGAATTACTCAAAATCCTGACGTGGTAGACAAATTTGGGCTCCGGATTTGGAATCAGCGCAGCAGACACTATCCAAATCACTTACCAGAATCTAATACGCATTTTCTTGTTGAGCTGTGTAATTTGTAATTTTACAATTTTATTGGTAAAAACCTTGTAAAATTACAAAATTATTGGTAAAAATCTTGTAAGATTACTAGGAATTTTTGTCAAACGAGTATAATTTAAAATACTGTTATGTAGGAAATTTATAAAGTTGAATTGAAGCTTGATAGCGTCCTGATTGAGTAAATAATAAATGTGCTGCGAGCGTCGATCTGGAAAATGAAATTATTTATAGACATATTTAGGAAAATTTTTTTAAAATATTTCTAAGTCAATTTTTCCTAAGTTCAAACATTAAAAATTTCAAAAACGGTCCAATAGTTTTTATTCAAAAAATTAAATTCTTTAAATCCAGTTGAAAAAATTCGCATTTTTGACCTAAAATTCGTTTGACCACTAATTTTTTGTAAACAAAGAAAATATATAATTGTTTATTAATATTAGTACACCTAAGTATATGGTAATGAGTAGGGATGAGATTTTCATGCATTAAAAAATCGAAAATATGCGCTAAAAATCTCAAAATATGCACTAAAAAACCTAAAAATATGCACTAAAAATAAAATTCGCGCAATAAAAATATTTTTTTCATAGAAAAAACTTCTTAAAAAGCAAAAAGTTACGCCGGGTTTAAATAGTAACATTTAAAACTTTATATAAGCAAGATTTTTTAGAAAGAAAAAAAAAAAAATAATTTTTCTTATTTCCAAAATTAATCTTTAAAATTTAAAATAGTTTTTAAAACAAATAAGTTTCAATTCGTGTTTTTGCTAATTTATGCCAAAATATGCAAAAATATGCACTTAAAAGTTGAAAATATGCACAAAATATGCATTTAAAACCAAAATATGCAAAAATATGAATTTTCACCAAAATATGCAAAAATATGAAAAAACAAATCGATGCCGTTTTAACGCAAATTTCTTGATTCGGAAAGATAATTGGTCGATATCGCTTTTAGACAATCGACAAAAAAACATGCATTTGCATGGAAATCTCATCCCTAGTAATGAGATATTAAAATAATTTAAATTTTTCTTTGTTTACAAAAAAATTGGTGGTCAAAAGAATTGAAGGTCAAAAATGCGGATTTTTTCTACTACATTCAACAAAGTTCATTTTTTGTTTAGGTTGTTGGAAAAATTAGCTGATTACAGAATAAAAACATTAAATTTTTAATGTTTGAACTTACAATTAGAAAAAAATCGACATAGAAATATTTTTAAAAAATTTTCTGAAAAGGGTCTGTAAATAGTTTAATTTTTCAGATCGACCCTCTTAGCTTATCTATTATTAACTCAATCTGGACGCTATCAAGCTTAAATTAAAGCTTTATAAATTATCTACATAACATTTTTTAAAATTTTAATCGTTTGATAATAATAATGTGGAGTATTATACTATAGAAGCGTTTCTAATTAGTTATGCTATAGAAACGTTTCTAATTAGTTGCCAACCACTATATATCTTAACGTTTATTTGTTTTATTTATTTATTTTAATTTCAGTTCATAAATTCTTAAATTCCTTTGGAATATTGGCAGACCATCATAAATTATAATTAAAAATTAACTTCTGTTTTGGCAAAAATATATTTTTTTATTTTAATCAAAGTAGCAAGGTAGGTTAAGACTGGCTGTAACCGCTGTGAGTTAGTACAAATAAATTCAGATATTTTTCTTGATTTTTCCCTTCACAAAAATTGGTGCGATACCATAGCATACCTTTTTTAAGAGGGCCCTGCGGCCAAATATCTTTTGTTTAGCTACTTTTTATTTAAACTTAATGAGAATTATAAACATTAATATTATTTTATTTTTCTTTTCGTTACAGGTAAGAGATGATATGTTCTAAAATGAGTAAGAATAATTGTTGTTATTATCTACACAGTTCCACAAAGAAAAGGTTCTGACCCAGAAACTAGACCCACTAATCCCTATGTATTTTGACCTCCTAAATTTGATTCCGCCATCAAAATTGAATTCTATCGTAGGGATTTCCTGTAATTTACAAGAAAAATCCGCAAAGCGAACTCCCTTAATTTCTTTGGAATTAGGGTAGCAAATTGCTGGGTTATTTTATGAAGTAGAGGGCGTTACACTCAACAAAGATTCTGATTAATATAAATAAAATAACCGAGCTCGAGGTCTGTTGATGTTGTAAATAATCTTTAATTTACTTGTTAAATACTTGGAAATTCATCGAATTTCGTCATCAGGGAGAGTATTAAAAATTACACAAACACAAATACAAATAAACTTTAAGCTACTTCTATTCACATTGTCGGTTGGAATTGCACTTAGTTTTTAACACTGTCCCTGATGATGAAATTCGATGAATTTCGAAATATTGGAGAACTAAAATAAAGGTTATTTACAACAACAACATACATCGAGCTCGGTTATTTTATTTATATTACAAATTAAATATCGAATAAATACAAGATTAAAAGATTCTAATTAATTATACCCTCCACTTAGTGATAGAGGGTATATATAAGTTTGTCATTCCGTTTGTAACTCATCGAAATATCGGTCTGGGATCCCATAAAGTATATATATTCATGATGCCCGATCGATTTTAAGACATTCTAGCGATGTCCGTCTGTCCGTCTGTCTGTCTGTGGAAAATGCTCTCACGGACAAAATATTGCACAGAGATGACTGAAACTTAACATATTTATTGGAAGTTCTCCCGAGAAGTTTGGTATTGCATTTGAGCGATATCGGTTCAGCGGTTCAAAAGTTATGAACGCAAATGGAAGCAAAAATTTCAGTACATTCAACATAACCTAAAAATACAAAATGCTTTAATTCGGCTTCTGGTTAACATATGTGAATATAATTGAACACCAAATGGTATTTAAACAAGTACGAACATATTTTTTGACAAAAAAAAGAAAAAAATCGCGGATTTTTTTTTACCAAAAATTTTTTTTCGCAGAATTTTTTTTTAAAAATTTTTTTTTTTTAAATTTATTTCCTTTTAAATAAAAATTTTTGCAATAATCTTTTTGAAATTGTGGAGGGTATCACTACATTCGGCAATGCCGAATTTAACTTTTTTACTTGTTTTTAATTAAAAAATAAAAATAGTTTTATTCGCCCCTAAAATATTATATTTTAAGTATTTCTATTCTAGTTCGGGGTCATTTTTCTTTACTAATTCATAATATAATAATATATTCTCATAAAATAATTTTCAAGAAAGTTAGAATAAAACTTCAAATATTAAACTTTTTCTTGCGTTATTGTTTCAAAAAATATTTAAAATTATAAATAAATTTGTAAAAAAAACCCCCAAAAATATGCAAACATTTTTTTAAAAAAGACTACGTCATACCGTCTTAACCCGCAATGTCACATTAAAGTCACATTTTATGCCTTAAAATCGTTAAAAAAATCCATTAAAATGGTAATTTAAAATTAACCAAATATCACACTTTTTTTTTTAAAAAATTGTTTAATTATATTTTTTGTTCACTTTTTGTGTTAATTTAAGCATATTTTTTGGTTATATTTTTTTTGTTAATATTTTTTTTTGTTAATATTTTTTTTTTGTATTAACCAAAATATAAAAACGTGCTTTTTATAAGTTCAAAGACTCTGTATTTAAACAATAAAAAAATATTTTGTTTACCGGCAAAGAAAATAATCTTGATTTTTTTTGTATTATTCATGTTTAACAACATGTAAAACATATTTAAACAAAAATTACAGGAAATTATGGTTTTAATTAAACAATAAAAACCAAAAAAAAGCACAAAAAATCACAAAAAATGTATAATAAAAATCACACAAAAAAATTAAATAATAAAAAAATGAAACCAAATCAAAGTAATTAAAAAAGTATCATAAAATAATGACGCACATGGCATAACCCAGCAAAAATTATGAACAAACAAAAATTGACGAAATGAGAAATTATGCGGAAAACAAAGCGGAAAGGGAAATTTTAAAAAAAAAAAAATTAGAACAAAGGAACTGTAAAAATTTTAACTTACAAGGGAAGTCTCCCTGGTGTCACCCTCCGATCTTCGTGAAATTTGGATATGTTGTTAAGAACGAAAATTAATTCGACACGTATTTTTTTTTAGCGGCCCAAACTCATTTTTAGGGGGGGTCGATTTGTATGGGGGGAAATTGACCTTTTTTAGTTTTTTACGCTTTACGCCTATTTTAACAAAATTAATATAGGCATGCGTGATATCAGATTAAAGGTATTTAAAATACCTATCTCGTGGTGCTAACAACGGGCCAAAGAAGTTATTATTTTTCGACTTATTAACAAAAATGTCCTAAAATTTTGCCATTTTACTCAATATGACGAAAAGTTGTGCATGTTTGGACACGTTCTTAGCACACGAAGATAGGTTTTCCAAAGACCTTTCATTTGGTATGTAACATGACTAGGTTTCTTTGTATAGTATAGGAGATAAACGAGAAAAACTGAAAAACGGCCTTGTCTTCCCCCCTCCTTTTTACCCCCTAAATATGAATTTGGGCCGCTAAGAAAAAATACGTGTCCCTTTATTTTTTCTGATCTACAAAATAAAACCAATTCCATAAAGATCCGCGGGTGACACTAGGGAGACTTCCCTTGTTAGTTAAACTAATATTGGAAATATTTGTTTAATTTAATACAAAAAGTGTGTAATGCAGTATAAAAGGCATTAGAGTGACATTTTTCTTTAACTTTTGATTTTTCCAAGTGTCTGGGCAATTTTTTATTATAATAAAACTTATCGGAGGCTAATCACATAAAATTCACTACAGGCGCCTATCTACCAAAGTATTGGAATTTTGAAAATTAAAAAGAAACAAGTAAAAAAGTTAAATTCGGCCTTGCCGAATGTAGTGATACCCTCCACAATTTCTAAAAAATATTGCAAAAACTTTATTTAAAAGGAAATTACTTTTGAAAAAAAATATTTTTTGAAAAAAAATTTTCGCGAAAAAAAATTTTTCGCGAAAAAAAAATCCGCGATTTTTTTCTTTTTTTGTCAAAAAATGTGTTTGTACTTGTCTAAATACCACTTGGTGTTCAAATATGTTCACATAAGGAGAACTTCCAATAAATGTGTTGAGTTTCAGTCACCTACGTGTAATATTTTGGCCGTGATCACCATTTCCACAGACAGACGGACAGACGGACATCGCTAGAATGTCTTAAAATCGATCGGGGATCATAAATATATATACTTTATGGGGTCCCAGACCGATATTTCGATGAGTTACAAACGGAATGACAAACTTATATATACCCTCTATCACTAGAGTGGATGGTATAAAAATATTTATTAACTTTGATGGACTGGTCATGAATATCAAAAAAATTTTTAAATCATTTGAACAGTTTTAGAGATATGTATCGTTATTTGAAATTTGCAGAAATCTCATAATATCACTCCTTAATATAAACTTACTTTGAGTCAAATCCTACCATTTTTACCCCTGGCTCCCTTCGATCAAAGTTTTGGATTTTTGGAAAATTTTAACCAAAACTTCTACCAAAAATTTAAAAAAAAATTCAAAGAATAAAAAAAAAAATATCTTGCACTACATTATTTTTGTTCATGGTAATTGCGAATATCGAGATATCGCCTTGTGAAATTTGTCGAAAAATTTCCAAAAATTGTGGTTTTTCCAAAAAGAATAAAAAACATGTGAGAGTGTTACATTCGGCTGTGCCGAATCTTTTATACCCTCCAAAATGTAAAAAAAAAAATAATATAAAAAATACAGGGGCGTCTTTTTTTGTGGGGGGGGGGTTTATGGGAAACGTAAGGGGGCACCTTCCCGATGCGATTTTGAACTTCTTCTGAGATAAGAATGTTGCATTTGCTTAGCAAAAGTGCAAAAAACCCTGCAAAAAAATGCCGTTTTTCTTTGGATGGTTAAGTTCTCCAAGGGGGTACTTTTTTCCCCTTGGTCCGATTCTGCCCATTTCCGAACGTATCCTGCCTAGGAATATAAGACATATTCGTGCCTAGCTCTTTTATGGACTGTATCGTGTCTTCTACAGACGGACGGACGGACGGACGGACAGACGGACGGACGGAAGGATGGACATCGCTAGAATGTCTTAGAATCGATCACTGATCAATAAATATATACTTTATGGGGTCCTAGACCGATATTTCGATGCGTTACACATGGAATGACAAAGTGAGTATACCCTCATACTGTAGTTGGAGGGCATAATTAATGTTTGTCTAAAGATCTATGAAAAAAAAAATTCAGATTTTTTTTAACTTTGTTTTAAGTAAGTTTATTCTAGCTCGAGGTCCTTATTTCCTTTACTAATTAAAACTATGATATTTTTAGAGAATAATTTTCAAAAAAATATTTTTTCTGTTTTAAATTTATATATATTTATGATCAGTGATCGATTCTGTCCGTCCGTCCGTCCGTCTGTAGTTAACACGATGCATTCCAAAATAAAAGAGCTAGACTCCCGACATTTGGCACGAATATATCTTATATTCCTAGGCAGGTTAAGTTCGTAAATGAGCATAATCGGACCAGGGGAAAAAAGTTCCCCCTTGAAGAACTAAACCAACCTCTGAAAAAAAACCATATTTTTACATGATTTTTTGTGTTTTTGTTTAACAAATGCAACATTTTTATGCCACAAGAAGTTCAAAGTCCTGCATTTGGACCCAGAGAATTAAAAAAATGTCGTTTTTTGGTCCTCCCCCTTTTATGGGCGTGGAATAAAACATTTTTTTTTAAATAATGATAATGTTGTATTTCTTTAGTGCAAAAAGCGAAAGAATGAATTTTTAAACACATATTCGAGGGGAAATTTGTCCCCTCCACAATTACCACTACCGACCCCCTGAACCCCCCCCCCCCCCAAAAAAAAAATAAAACGCCCCTGAAATTTTTTATTTTAATTTTTGCATGTTGGAGGGTATAAAAGATTCAACACAGACGAATTTAACACTCTTACTTGTTATACCCTACACCACACTGTGGTACAGGGTGTTTGTGCTGATGTTTGTAACTACCTGAAATATTGGTCCTAAACCCACCTTTAAGTATACCGATCGACTCAAAATCACTTTTTGAGGCGATGTCCGTCCGTCTGTACGTAAGACTGTCCGAAGCCTATTCAAATTGGAAAAAATCGGTCCATATTTAGACCTAGCCACCACACAAAGGTCCTCTTTTATTTTGGCTCAAATGACTCTAATAACCGTATTATAATAGCTTTTCGAAATTTGGCAGGCAAACGTGTTTTGTCTTCACAAATCACCATTTAGAATTTTATAGAAATCGGACAAGTTCTTCTTGTAGCCCCCATACAAACCACCTTCCCCATTTTCACATAAATCTCTCAAATTTAATGAAAACAGAAAATATTTAATTAAAATTTTGTTTGTGTATGTTAAACGCGTACTTAAATAACCTTATCAAACCTGATAATCATCGGACCAGTTTTGAACTTAGGCTCCTTGTGAAATATTCGGCCGATGTTCAGTTAAAGCGGTTTATTGTCAACAAATAGAAGAATTTGAATTGTGAGCGTTTTTTACACTTATTAAATATTTGACAAAATATAGATCTAATCGGCCCATTTTTGAACTTGGGACCCATTTTTCGGGAAACTCTGGTGTAGGGTATTATATGGTCGGTCTTGACCGACTATAATTTTCTTACTTGTTTCTATTAAAAATTTCCAGTTGCAGTAAAAGTCGTAAAAATTAGTAAATTAAAGTAACCCAGTCGGCAAAAAAATCACACCTGACATACTGCTAACATTTTCACACAATTTTTCTAAATGACATGTCAGCAGTTGGTCAGCGGTTGTTTAAACGAATTGTTGGTGGCCACCGATACTGGACATTTTGAGAAATTGTAAAAGGGAGAGTCTGCAGTTTGTCAGAGGTGATTTTATTTTTCCAACTGGGTATATTTATTTCTTGTAATGGGAAAATTAAAAGTTAAAGAAAAAATCTCACTCTAATGCCTTATTTTCAGCATTACACACATTTTGTGTAAAATTAAACAAAAAAAGTTTTAATCTTAGTTTAACTAACAATAAGTTGAATATTTGAAGTAATCTCAATAAATTGGGCTCAAATTCATTTCGCTGAATTCATACTTTTTGTAAAAAAATTTTGCTGGGAGTCTTTTTTGTATCATAAAAATACCAAAAAAAAACTAACCACAAATTTTAAGCAATATTATTTTTTGGACAATTATTTCCCCTATAGCCAATAAAAAAGGCAATATACAAACTGATTTTGTTCTTTAGATAAACTTTAATTTGAAGGTCATTATTACTTTATAATAGTAACAATTTTGAATTAACCCTTTAAGGTGACAATTTTACACAGATTAACAAAATAAAACAATTAAGAAATTTATAGTCGGTCAAGACCGACCTATCAAATGGTCGGTCTTGCCCAGTGCTTTGAGGAAAATGGGTCCCCAGTCGAAACATGGAATGAGTGGATCTATCTGGAAAAATCACACACACCAAATTTAAGTGGAATTGGCTTATTTTTGTAGACCGATTCAACTGAATATCGGTAGATTTTTTTTATGGGGGACTAACAAGGGAAGTCTCCCTAGTGTCACCCTCCGATCTTCATGAAATTTGGATATGTTGTTAAGAACGAAAATTAATTCGACACGTATTTTTGTTTAGCGGCCCAAACTCATTTGACCTTTTTCAGTTGTAAACGATTTACACCTATTAATACAAAATTAATATAAGCATGTGTGGTATCAGATTAAAGGAAATAAAAATACCTATCTCGTGGTGCTAACAACCCAATAAGCAATTTTAAAATTCAAGTGCAAATCAAGTATAAAACAAGTGTAAATCAAGCCCTAAATTCCAGCCCCTGCTTGATTTATACTTGAATTACACTTGAATTCAATAGCATACTCCAGCAAAACGGACACTGGAATTCAAGCCCTGTTTTTACAGCCTTTTCACTGGTTTTCAAGTGTAAAAACAGCGCTTGAATTCAAGTATCCGTTTTGCTGGAGAATGCTATTGAATTCAAGTGTAATTCAAGTATAATTCAAGCATAGACTGGAAATAAGGGCTTGATTTACACCTGATTTATACTTGATTTGCACTTGAATTTTAAAAGTGCTTATTGGGAACGGGCCAAAGAAGTTAATATTTTTCGACTTATTAACAAAAATGTCCTAAAATTTTTGTATTTTACTCAATATGATGAAAAGTTGTGCATGTTTGGACACGTCCTTAGCACACGTAGATAGGTATTTCAAAGACCTTTCATTTGGTATGTAACATGACTAGGTTTCTTTGCACTAAATATGAATTTGGGACACTAAAAAAATACGTGTCCCTTTATTTTTTCTGATCTACAAAATAAAACCTATTCCATAAAGATCCGCGAAAGACACTAGGGAGACTTCCCTTGTACGTCCAAAAATTATCCTTTAACATCGACAATCAAATTCATAATCATCAAATGTCCATTTTTATGAATTTCGAGATTTATAAGAATATCGGGAGGGTGGTTTGTATGGGGGCTACAAGAAGAACTGATCCGATTCCTTTAAATGGAATGGTGAATTTTAATTACAAATTACTTTTTATAATACGGTTATTAAAGTCAGGGCTCCGTTCAAAGGGAGGCTTAAGTTTCAAAATTGATTGAAAATTGCGACCTGTATCGTGTTTACATCATTGACATGGACATACAGACGGGCGGACTAATTCGACTCAAAACGTAATTCTGAGTCGATTGCTATACCTAAAAGTAGGTAAAGGACCAATATTTCGGGTAGTTACAAAAGCGAACTTAATACTAATCATCGGACAGAAGGATGGTTTTTTAAAATTGTTTCATATTCTGAGACTTTTTTTCTTATAAAAAAATTTCTCAAAATTTTTTCTTATATAAAAAAAAGGTCTCAGATTCCGAACCATTTTTTTCTTATTGATTTTGAGACATTTTTTCTTTTAAAAATATTTCTCAGATTCTGAGAAAATTTTTCCTTAGAAAAAAATGTCTCTGATTCTGAGATATATTTCCTAATTAAAAAAAGTTTCTAATTTTGAGATAATTTTTCTATAAATCTAGGGTTAAGGAAGGATTGCGCGTGTCATATTATTTTTTTGTTGTATCGGGCAATTATAAAACATTAATATTTTGTTTCAATAATTTGCTGTTTATATAGTTTTTGCTAAAAAATTTTTTAATCATGCAATTAAAATTCAATTTTCAAAATAAATTGCCAGACTAAAATTTGTAATAACTCTTAAACGTAATTTAAATATTCAAAAATTTTTATAGATCTATATTCAAATTTCTTTTGTTTGTTACTACAATGATCTCATTTAGAATTTTAATATATTTTTTGATATTCTTTATAAATTTTAAAGCCCTTAAATCGGAAGTAAGTCAATATTATAAAATTTAAAACAAAATTTCACAATTATTCTAATTTAAAAAAAAAAACTCCCTTCTTCCAGCGTTCTTTCGATGTCCGTTGGACCCACTCTAACTGCACTATTCTCATGAAATCCTATTTAAATTTCTTGGATTGTTCAATTTCTGAGTTGCCTGGTAATCGGGGAAGTGCCATAACGGTACAGCTTAAATTTAATCAAGATCTTAATAAAAGTCTGGTTGACTTTAGTGTTACAACGCCCGGTACCGGTGGCAGAAAAAAAGAGAACGAACTATTAAAATTTCGCATAGATGGTTGTAAAATGGCCAACTATCAAACGGGTAATCCGGTGGTAAATGCTATGGTTAAAAAAATGGTACAAGTGGGTAATGTTCATAAGGGATGTCCTCTTAGAAAGGTGTGAAAAAGGAAAATTTATTAAAATTAACCGATTTTTTTTTTTTTTAATTTTTTTTTTTTTTAATTTTTCTGTTTTTAATTTTAGAATTTATTATACAAATTGGAGAATTTTGCTTTAAATCCAAATTATTTCCCCAGCATTACACCTGAAATGAATTTTACCACTAGAGTCAAAATCTATACGGGTAAAATCTATTTGTTTTATGTGGTGGTTGAGGCCAGCATAATGAAGAAAAATAAAAAGAAGTTTGATAATTTAATGCAACAATAAAAATAAATAAAAGAATTAAAAAATAAATAATGAATTTTATATAAATATAATGTCGGATTCAACGACGAAAAATTTCTCTGAATCTATTTTTTTATACAGAAAATCTCTCAAAATCTAAGAACTTTGAACTAAAATTGTATCGCAATATTAGTCTTTTTTATATACGGGAAATGTGTAAGAATCGGAGAATTTTTTCTGTACGAAATATGTCTTAAATAGTTTTTTTATATGAAAAATATGTCAGACACTTTTTTTGACGAAAAATGTCTCAAAGAACTTTTTGCATATACAAAATATCGCAGAGATACAGACTTCCTTTTCTAAACGAAAAATGTCTCAGGTTCTCTTTTCTAAACAAAAGATGTCTTACATTTTTTTTTTTTGCACGGAGAAAAATATCTCTGATACTTTATTCTACTCGGACAATGTCTGAGAGATTTTTTTCTCTCTCCGACTTCTTTTCTATACAAAAATGTCGCAGAGATCTTTTTCCCATACGACAAATATCTTTGACAATTTTTTCTACACAAAAATTGTTTCAGAGACTTTTTCTATTAAAAAATGTCTGAGAGATTTTTTTCTCTCTCCGACTTTTTTTCTATACAACAATGTCCCAGAGATTTTTTTTCTATACGACAAATTTCTTAGAGACTTTTTTCTACACAAAAATTGTGTCAGAGACTTTTTCTATTAGAAAATGTCGCAGAGTGCTTTCTCTAAGAAAAATGTCTTAAAACTTTTTATCATACAAAATGTGTTCAATAATCTTATAATTTTTTCTATGATAAAATTGTTTTAGAGACTTTTTTCTCAGGAACTTTTTTTCTACACGAAAAATGCCTCAGAGACTTTTTTGTATAAGCAAAATGCCTCAGAGACTGTTTTTCTATACGAAAAATGTCTCAGAGACCTTTTTGTTTACAAAAATATCTCACTGACTTTTTTCCATACAAAAAATGTCTCAGAGACCTTTTTCAATAAGAAAAATGTTTCAGAGAAGTTTTCTATACGAAAATTGTCTCAGAAAATTTTTTCTATACGAAGAATATGGCAGAGACTTTTTTCTATAAAAATAAATGTCTCAAAAGGCTTTTTTCTACACGAAAAATGTCTCAGAGACTTTTTTCTATACGAAAATTGTATCAGACACTTTTTTCTATACGAAAAAAAGTCTCACAGATTTTTTCTATACGAAAAATATCTAAGATACTGTTTTCTATTCGAAAAATATTTCAGAGACTTATTCGAAAAATGTTAAGAGAATTTTGGGTACACGAAAAATGTCTCGAAGACTTTTTTCTTGACAAAAAATGTCTTAGGGACTTTTTTCTATAAGAAAATCGCCACAAGAAAAATGTCACATAGACTTATTTTGATAAGAGAATTGTCTCAAAAAATGTTTACTATGAAAAGTATCGCAAAAACTTTTTACTTTACAAAAACGTGTATAAAAATATATTTAGGGGGGAGGGGGCAATGAGAGTGAAGGACGTCCATTTTTCAGTTTTTTTTGTTTATCTCCTATATCATGCAAAGAAACGCAGTCATGTTGCATACCAAATGAAAGGTCTCTGGAAAACCTATCTTTGTGTGTAAAGAAAGTGTCCAAACAGACACAACTTTTCATAAAAAAACAAGTAAGAAAATTATAGTCCGTCAAGACCGACCATATCGATATATGGTCGATCAATACCCTACACCAGAGTTTCGGAAAATAGGTCCGTTGGACCGATTAGATCTATATTTTGTCAAATCTTTAATGAGTGTAAAAAACACTCACAAATCAAATTTGAGTGAAATAGGCATCTTTTTTTTGACAATAAACCGCTTTAACTGAATATCGGGCGAAATTTTCACAAGGGGCCTAAGTCCAAAACTGGTCCGATTTGTTATCACATTTGATTAGGTTATTTAAGTACGCGTTTAACAAACACAAACAAAATTTTAATTTAATTTTTTAACATATTTTCATGAAATTTGAGAGATTTAAGTGGAAATCGGGAAGGTAGCTTGTATGGGGGCTACAAGAAGAACTAGTCCGATTTCTTTAAAACTCGGAATGGTGATTTGTGAAGACAAAACACGTTTCCCTGCCAAATTTTGAAAAGATACCTATTATAACACGGTTATTATAGTCATTTGAGCCAAAACTAAAGAGGACCTTTGTATTGGGGCTAGGTCTAAATAAGGACCGATTTTTTTCAATTTCAATAGGCTTGGGCCAAAAGAGGCTTAAGTTTCAAATTTCAAGTCAATTGATTAAAAATTTCGACCTGTATCGTGTTTACGCCGACAGACATCGCTAAATCAACTCAAAAAGTGATTCTGAGTCGATCGGTATACTTAAAGGTGGGTTTAGAACCAATATTTCGGGTAGTTACAAACATCAGCACAAACTCATTATACCCTGCATCACAGTGTTGTGTAGGGTATAAAAACTAAAAAGGTCAAATTCCCCTCATACAAATCGACCCCCCTAAAAATGAGTTTGTGCCGCTAACGTGTCGAATTAATTTCACTGTGCTCGAATTTTACGTTTTTTTTTTTTTGCTTTTTTTTTAAAGGGTAGTACATTTTTTAACGTGAAAAAAATAACAAATTTGATTAGAAATATTTTATTTTGAGTAAAAAACTTTTTTTTGTCATTTTTTTTTTAATTTTTTTTTTTTGAGTGTAAATTTTTTTTCGAGTGTAATGTTTTTTTACTGTAAAAATATTTCTAAGTGAATGCACGTACGTATGTACACAAAATATTATCATTTTTTTAGATGAAACTAATCTGAAATTCAGGGTTTTGCTTATAACTTTTGAACCACTGGACCGATTGAGCTGAAATTTAATACCAAATCATTATTGTCTTTCGAAAGTTATCGTGTTTTTATCTCTTAAATTCGCGAAACACCCTCGCCAAAACTTACTCTTTTGCTCATAACTTTTGAACCACTGGACCGATTTGGCTGGATTGCAATACCAACCTGACCAGGTAAATGACAAACATATATGCCAAACTTCAGTAGCCTCTGTAAAGTCTTTCTAAAGTTAGCGTGTTTTCTACGGACGGACAGACAGATAGACAGAGGGACGGACGGATCGGACATATAAAAACTATTTGTTTATATTATTTAGACAATTGCTGAATTTTTATTACCTAAACTCTATTGAATACACAAAAAAAAATTTTGTTCGTGGAAATTTTTTTCGCGAAAATTTTTTTTCAGTTATTTTTTTTTATTTTGCTATTAAATTATGAAAATGAGTTGAATACAATACAAAAATTTATTCGCGGAAATTTTTTTTCGCGAATTTTTTTTTTCTATTAATTTATGAAAATGAGTAGAATACGAAACATTACAGACACAAAATTTTTCGAAAAACGTTTTTTTTTCGCGGAATAATTTTTTTTAGCGGAAAATTTTTTTTCGCGAAAAACAACAACGCATTTTATAAGTTTATATTTAAAAACTATCCAAGAAGCATAAAAAAAGTATTTTTGTAGTACCTAGGCTGTACAATTTTTAATCGCGAATACGAACGCTAACTTCAATAAACGGCTAGCACCATTGAATTCAGCGTAACCAAGTTAGCCTTGCCAGCAGGGTACCCAGCTAGCTAATTTTTGTGACTAGCACAGTGTTTCCGTTCTGAGCAAGATATCCAAATTTCATAAAGATCTTAGGGTGACACCAGGGAGACTTACCTTGTGAGACATTTTTCGCAAAGAATAAAGTCGATACTTTTAAACAATTTTTTTTAACAAAAAAATTGTTTGCTACATTTTTTTTATAGAAAAATTTTTCTGAGATATTTTTCGTATTCGAAAACTCTCTGAGACTTTTTTTATATGAAAAATTCCCTAAAACTTTTTTTTATAAAAAAAAATTCTCAGAGACTTTTTTCTATCAGAAAAATTTCTCAGAGAATTTTTTAATTCAAAAAATGCCTATAAAAGTGTTAACCATACGAAAAATGTCTCAAAAACTTTTTACTACACAAAAATCTTTCAGAGACTTTTTTTTATACAAAAAGTTTAATTTTTGAAAGTTCTGAAGTTTACAAAAAAATGTGAAATTGTTTTATAATGTTTTAAAAATTATATTTTAACTAGTTTTTTTTCTAGCTCGAGGTCATTATTTCCTTTACTAATTAAAACTATGATATTCTCATAGAATAATTTTCAAGAAAATTATTTTTCTGGTTTAAATTTATTTATGTTGGTCATTTTTTGCACCACTTAATCGACACGTGTTTCGGGATTTGTCAGATCCCATTGTCAAGATTATTTTGCAAAAATAAGTTTTTTTAAAAAATTCATTTATAATAGAGTCGTTAACGCACAGACGAAATATGACAACATGACTTTTAAATTGCCCACCGCTTAAAATTCAATTATCAAATAAGTAACGATCATATTAGACAATACTCACAAGTTTTTTTATCCCGAAAATCATTAAATTTTATTTGTCGGCAATCAGTTAAACGTAAAAAACATGAAATTTAAATTTAAAAACTATTTAAAAATTTTGGTAATTTTCATGTTAATGAAAATTTTACAGGCAACGGTAAATTAGCAAAAATAAAATTTAGAGATAAATTTTTAATTATTTTTTTAAACATTCCAGCGTGATTTTGACATCCTTTTTAATAAATCCAACTGTACAATTTCCAATTCTGACTATGTGGCCGAATATAATTGTCCTGTAATTGAGTTGCCTCGCAATCGTGGCAATTTTTTGACTGGCAATATATTGTTTAAGAAAAATATTACCAAAATGCTATTAGAATTTCGTGTTCATATACCCTCAGTGGTTAAATCCGATACAGAATTGTTAAGATTTCGTATAGATGGTTGTAAGTTAGCATCGTATAAGGCTAAAAGTCCTATAGTGGCGGCTATATTAAAAAAATTCAGAAATGGTGGTAACTTTCCAGGAGGTTGTCCTTTATTAGCGGTGAGTTTGAAAATGCATTTAAACTAGTTTTTAAAAATAATATATTTTTTATGCTTACATTAATAGGGTGTTAACTATACAGTGGAACATTTTGCTTTAAATCCGGATTACTTTCCCCCTTATACACCCGATATGAATTTTGCTGCTAAATTGAATATGTTTATGGGAAAATTTCACTTAATAGAGGCGGAAATACAGGCCAAAATTAATAAAAAGAAATGAAAATTTAAAAAAATTTAAAATTATAAAAATAATAAATGTATTAGAGATGGGATCGTGAGTGACTTTTTAATCACGCTCACGAAATAAAAAAAAATTATAAGCGTTGTAGGTCAAGCTTTAACAATAACATTTTGGGTGACAGGATATAATCTCCACGGACATTATCCTCATAACGTAAATGGGGATTATGACCAAATCCATCACGATTCCCTCACAATTCCCATATTTGTTGTGGAGACTATAAGCTTTTCCAAAACGGTTGGGAGTACGACCGAAATGTTTAGGGTCATGACACCATTATGGGGACAAAGTCCAACGAAATTTCGATCATAATACCTTTTTTTTTGGGGGAGGGTGGGTTTAACGCATGTAGTTTGTAATTCCTAGTTCCGGCCGAAATCCGGCTACGCAGAAAAACTTTTCAGACAAAAAAAGAAAACAACTGAAAAAATTTTTGGGATTATGTACAACAAATATAGAGGACATAATCTCGGTAATGGTGATTATGACGTGGTCATTATCCCCATAAATCTGGGAATTTTGTCCATTTTTTGTTGGGATTATGTACAAACTATTTACGGTCATAGTCCCCACTACCATTATGACCGAAATGAATTTGTACATTATCCCCATAATGGAAATGGGGATAACGTCAGTGGGGCTTATGTCATATCACCAAAAAAGAGTTTGGTGAATGATTGACTGACTGATTGGCAATAATCGTCGCACAGCCAAAACCGCTGCAGCCAGAGCCTTAAAATTTGAAATGTAGGTTTGGCTTCCGGAAAAACCACCCACTAACAAGGGAAGTATCTCAACCCTTATGAACCGATTTGCATTAAACTAAAATTATATAAGAGACAATTCTTAGGTTGGGGTGTCTCGGCTTATCAGCCATATCGGGTATTTAGGGGTTCAAAAAATGACGTAAAATCGTTTTTTGGATTTTTCAGCCATTTCTTTCTAAGAATCGGTGGCATAACCTTGTAAAAATTCGGATTCGTTTCTTTTTGTTCATGAAAATGTGTAAATTTTCTTTGGTATTTATGTGAAGACATAGACCTACGATATCCATATGAATACGAAATAATCTTTATTAAACGTATGTTTTCTCTAGACTATATTCCTGTTAGGTCGGGGCTATCGAAATTTTCCCGAAGGTCCACATTGTTTCATAAGGGGACAACGAAATTTTAAAACACTGTTATGGCCGATAAGTCGAGACAAATTGTCTCTTTTATATATCGCTCATTTACTTGTATAGTGTCATAACTCAAAAAATGTGATTTTTTAGTTATTAATGCAGCATTTTTCGTAATATCATGCTTTATATTGTGTCAAAAATTCGTATTTATATCTTTAAAACTCATCATTTGAGAAGAAAAAACGTAATTATTACATTTTCAATGTACCGGCCATTTTCAATGAACAACCAGTTTCAATTGTAAACTTTAAACGCGTTTTCTGCAAAATGAAACATTTTGAGTTATGACACTATACAAGTAAATGAGCGATATATTCTAATTTTTAGGCAAATTGGTTCATAAGGGTGTACCAATTTCCTAAAAAAAATTTTCGAGTGTAGTTATAACTTACACCACTCTGTGGTACAGGGTATAATGAGTTTGTGCTGATGTTTGTAACTACCCGAAATATTGGTCCTAGACCTACCTTCAAGCATACCGATCGACTCAGAATTACTTTTTGAGTCGATTTAGCGATGTCCGTCCGTCCGTCCCTCTGTCCGTCCGTCTGTCCGTCCGTCTGTCCGTCCGTCTGTCCGTCCGTCTGTCCGTCCGTCTGTCCGTCCGTCCGTCCGTCTGTCCATCTATCGGTTTAAGCAGGTCGCAATTTTCAATCAATTGACTTGAAATTTGAAACTTATGCATCTTTTGGCCCAAGGACGAAGCCCATTGAAATTGGAGAAAATCGGTCCATGTAAAGACCTAGCCCCCATACAAACGTCCCTTTGGATTCGGCTTAAATGACTTTAATAACCGTATTATAAGAGATATAGCTTTGAAATTTAGCAGTTATAAAAATTTTGAATGCACGAATCACCATTCCAAATTTCAAAGGAATCGGGTCAGTCCTTCTGGTAGTCCCCATACAAATCACCCTCCCGATATTCACAAAATTCCCTCAAAATGCATAAGAATGGAAATATTTGATAAAAATTTTATTTTTATGTGTTAAACGTGCACTTTAGTAACCTAATCAAATCGGAAGTTAATTGGACCATTTTTGGACTAAGTCCCCCATACAAAAATTTCGACCGATATTCAATTCAGACCGATTTGGTCTGTTCACAAAAAAATAAACCAATTTCAATAAAATTTGATCTGTGTGTGTTTCCTCACTAAATAAAGATCTTAAAAAAAACAGATCCAATCAGTCCATGTTTGGACTTGGGACCCATTTTCCGGAAAACACTGGTGTAGGGTATCATATGGCCGGTCTTGACCGACTATAACTTTCTTACTTGTTTTACATGATTTTTTGTGTTTTTGTTTAACATATGCAACATTTTTCTGCTACAAGACCCGGGGGATTAGAAAATATTGTTTAATCGCTCTCAACGTCTCCCACGACCCCATTACCGCCCCAAAAAAACACCCCTGACAATTTTTTTTTTACATTTTGGAAGGTATAGAAGATTCGGCATAGCCGAATTTAACATTCTCACTTGTTTTAACTCAAATTTTGAATATTTTTTATTTAAAATAAAAATTTGTTTTATTCGACCTTTAAAATATTACTACTTTATTTTAGCTCGAGGTAATTTTTCTTTACTAATTACAACCATTATATTCTCATAGTATTACAACCATTATATTCTCATAGAATAATTTTCAAGAAAATTATTTTTCTCTTTTAAATTTATTTATGTTGGTAGTTTTTTTTACACGGCTGAGCCGTGTTTTTTGATTTCGTCAAGATCTTTGTCAAGACTATTTAGTTGATTGTTGGATAATTGTGTGAAACTAAGTAAAGATATAAATGGATAATTATATTTTGGTTTTGGACAATATGCTATTTGTATTACAGGATGTTTATATTTTGCTAAATGGTCTTGACAAGATCTTGACGAGATCAAAACACGTGCCGGCTAAAACATGCAAAAAATAACCGACATAAATTAATTAAAAAATATATATATATTTTCTTGAAAATTATTCTATTAGAATCATCATGGTTGTAATTGGTAAAGAAAAATGCCCTCGAGCTAGAATAGTCCTACTCAATTTTTTTAACTATTATACATATATCTGCAAAACAGTTATCTCTTTTTTAGCTTTACGTTAATGGACCGATATGTCAATAAATTAAAAGAAGGGATGTATGTTCTGGAATAATATGGCGTACGGACATAGCGCCCAAGGTCTTATCGCCCAAAACCGTAAATGTCATATCGCCCAAGCTGCGACATATAGTCCAAAAGGATAGGTCTAAAAATGTTATTTCTCCCAAAACGAAATTGTCAATAAATCCAAAATATTTTTTTTGGGCGAAATGTCGAAATTACGACTAGATTTGTTTTTTTGTAATAGAGGTTTTCTGCGTAGCCGGCCTTTGGCCGGGCTTAGGGATTACATACTCCATGCATTAAACCCACCCTCTCTGCAACCCAAAGCTATTTTGGTTATCAGGCCTTTTTGATGCATAACAAATTTGATAGTGTAAAGGCCTGCTACCCTAGTAAACTTTACTTTACGGAGAGGGTGGGTTTAATGCATGGATTTTGTAATCCCTAAGCCCGGCCGAAGGCCGGCTACGCATAACAACTTTAAAATATTGTATTAAAAAAAGCAATTTTGGTGAGTTTTATGATTATTTTTTCGGGTGCTATGACATTTTATAAAATCAACATTTTGATATTTGGGTAAAATGACATTTTTGATAATTTATAATAATTAAAAGAAAATTGTTAAAATACCCAAAAATTATGGCCACATCGTCCAAAAAATTTTGCAACAACAACTAACACACAATTTTTTTGGGTGGAATGACTTTTTTAAATTGGGCGATATGCACTTGGGCGCTATGTCCGTACGCCGAATAATATATTATTTTATTTAACTTTTAGAAACTACAAATTCTCAGAATCTGATATTTAAATTATTTTTTTTGGAAAAACCTGAAGCTTTTTCTTTGGGAGGAGTTTCTTAGAATCTGAAACTTTTTGTTAGATTCAGAAACTTTTTCAAAAGGAATAATGTCTCAGCATCTTATATTTTTTCTATGGAAAAAATTTCTCAGAATCTCAGACTTTAATTTATATGGAAAAATGTTTCAGAATCTGAGACTTTTTCTATAGGAAAAATTTTTTAAAATCTTAGACCTTTTTTTTGGAATCTAAGAAATTTTTTTCCACATGAAAAGAGTTTCTTTTTTACTTGGGTTTTCTTTAATTGTTCTTTTTCATAATACTGGCAATTATATGGGCTGAAATCAAATGATTTTTACCCGTATATAAATTTAATTTTGAAGAAAAATTCATTTCAGGTGTGTAGCCGGGAAAATAATCTGGATTTATAGCAAAATGGTTAACAGTATAAGTAAAATTCTGAAAAAATAAATTTAAACAATAAAAAAATGTAACTCTTTTGTTACTTTTATAAACTTACCGCCTTAACGGGACAATTTTTTGGAAAGTTTCCAGCCTGTAATAATTTTCTAGATATAGACTTAATAATTGGATTTCCATTCTGATATGTATCCAATTTACAGGCATCAGTGCGTACTTTAATTAATTCCATTTCCTTTTTCCCAGGCATAGAAATACTAAAATCTAACATCATTTTTTCTACATCTTGGTTGAATATAAAATTGACTACCAAATAGTTGCCACGATTACGGGGTAATTCTTTAATGGGGCAATCGAATAATGAAACATAGGATTTACCAATAACTGAACAATTTGTATAAGTCCAACGGATATCAAAAGAACGCTTGAATGGAGGTTGAGGTTGTTTTAAATTAAAATATTTGGTTTTGATTTTTTTTTTAATAAACTTACTGCAGAATTTATAAATTTTAAATTTAAATAAAATATAAAAATTAATGTAGAAAATTTCAGTGATATCATGGTAGAGTTAGAAAAATTTCAGAGTAATTTTTACGTTTATGAAACTGGAAGTGAAAAGATTGAAATTTTTTTATAACATTTTGTATAGTTGCAAATATTTTTTGCAGAAAATTGAAATTTAATTGTTTTATTAAATTTAAATTTTATTTTTAAATTGAAAATAATAACTAAAAAACATTACTGGACAAAACAAATGAACTCATATTTGATCGAAATTAACATAATCGTTAGATTTAGATTTTTTTTAATTGCCGACCGATTAACGGTTTTAAAGCACTTTAACATAAGTTCAAACCAATGTAAATCATCTAAAACTTTTTCGATATCTCACATTCTCATAAGGATATCTCACATTTCTATAAGGAAAAATGTCTCAGAATCTGAGACTTTTTTTTATAAGGAAAAATGTCTCAGAATCTGAGACTTTTTTTATAAGGAAAAATGTCTCAGAATCTGAGACATTTTTTTATAAGGAAAAATGTCTCAGAATCTGAGACATTTTTTTATAAGGAAAAATGTCTCAGAATCTGAGACATTTTTTTATAAGGAAAAATGTCTCAGAATCTGAGACATTTTTTTATAAGGAAAAATGTCTCAGAATCTGAGACATTTTTTTATAAGGAAAAATGTCTCAGAATCTGAGACATTTTTTTATAAGGAAAAATGTCTCAGAATCTGAGACATTTTTTTATAAGGAAAAATGTCTCAGAATCTGAGACATTTTTTTATAAGGAAAAATGTCTCAGAATCTGAGACATTTTTTTATAAGGAAAAATGTCTCAGAATCTGAGACATTTTTTTATAAGGAAAAATGTCTCAGAATCTGAGACATTTTTTTATAAGGAAAAATGTCTCAGAATCTGAGACATTTTTTTATAAGGAAAAATGTCTCAGAATCTGAGACATTTTTTTATAAGGAAAAATGTCTCAGAATCTGAGACATTTTTTTATAAGGAAAAATGTCTCAGAATCTGAGACATTTTTTTATAAGGAAAAATGTCTCAGAATCTGAGACATTTTTTTATAAGGAAAAATGTCTCAGAATCTGAGACATTTTTTTATAAGGAAAAATGTCTCAGAATCTGAGACATTTTTTTATAAGGAAAAATGTCTCAGAATCTGAGACATTTTTTTATAAGGAAAAATGTCTCAGAATCTGAGACATTTTTTTATAAGGAAAAATGTCTCAGAATCTGAGACATTTTTTTATAAGGAAAAATGTCTCAGAATCTGAGACATTTTTTTATAAGGAAAAATGTCTCAGAATCTGAGACATTTTTTTATAAGGAAAAATGTCTCAGAATCTGAGACATTTTTTTATAAGGAAAAATGTCTCAGAATCTGAGACATTTTTTTATAAGGAAAAATGTCTCAGAATCTGAGACATTTTTTTATAAGGAAAAATGTCTCAGAATCTGAGACATTTTTTTATAAGGAAAAATGTCTCAGAATCTGAGACATTTTTTTATAAGGAAAAATGTCTCAGAATCTGAGACATTTTTTTATAAGGAAAAATGTCTCAGAATCTGAGACATTTTTTTATAAGGAAAAATGTCTCAGAATCTGAGACATTTTTTTATAAGGAAAAATGTCTCAGAATCTGAGACATTTTTTTATAAGGAAAAATGTCTCAGAATCTGAGACATTTTTTTATAAGGAAAAATGTCTCAGAATCTGAGACATTTTTTTATAAGGAAAAATGTCTCAGAATCTGAGACATTTTTTTATAAGGAAAAATGTCTCAGAATCTGAGACATTTTTTTATAAGGAAAAATGTCTCAGAATCTGAGACATTTTTTTATAAGGAAAAATGTCTCAGAATCTGAGACATTTTTTTATAAGGAAAAATGTCTCAGAATCTGAGACATTTTTTTATAAGGAAAAATGTCTCAGAATCTGAGACATTTTTTTATAAGGAAAAATGTCTCAGAATCTGAGACATTTTTTTATAAGGAAAAATGTCTCAGAATCTGAGACATTTTTTTATAAGGAAAAATGTCTCAGAATCTGAGACATTTTTTTATAAGGAAAAATGTCTCAGAATCTGAGACATTTTTTTATAAGGAAAAATGTCTCAGAATCTGAGACATTTTTTTATAAGGAAAAATGTCTCAGAATCTGAGACATTTTTTTATAAGGAAAAATGTCTCAGAATCTGAGACATTTTTTTATAAGGAAAAATGTCTCAGAATCTGAGACATTTTTTTATAAGGAAAAATGTCTCAGAATCTGAGACATTTTTTTATAAGGAAAAATGTCTCAGAATCTGAGACATTTTTTTATAAGGAAAAATGTCTCAGAATCTGAGACATTTTTTTATAAGGAAAAATGTCTCAGAATCTGAGACATTTTTTTATAAGGAAAAATGTCTCAGAATCTGAGACATTTTTTTATAAGGAAAAATGTCTCAGAATCTGAGACATTTTTTTATAAGGAAAAATGTCTCAGAATCTGAGACATTTTTTTATAAGGAAAAATGTCTCAGAATCTGAGACATTTTTTTATAAGGAAAAATGTCTCAGAATCTGAGACATTTTTTTATAAGGAAAAATGTCTCAGAATCTGAGACATTTTTTTATAAGGAAAAATGTCTCAGAATC
Organism: Pegoplata infirma; assembly: GCA_963921195.1. NCBI lineage: Eukaryota > Metazoa > Arthropoda > Insecta > Diptera > Anthomyiidae > Pegoplata > Pegoplata infirma. The sequence goes on from OY992539.1 coordinate 204,934,544, forward strand.
TGAGACATTTTTTTATAAGGAAAAATGTCTCAGAATCTGAGACATTTTTTTATAAGGAAAAATGTCTCAGAATCTGAGACATTTTTTTATAAGGAAAAATGTCTCAGAATCTGAGACATTTTTTTATAAGGAAAAATGTCTCAGAATCTGAGACATTTTTTTATAAGGAAAAATGTCTCAGAATCTGAGACATTTTTTTATAAGGAAAAATGTCTCAGAATCTGAGACATTTTTTTATAAGGAAAAATGTCTCAGAATCTGAGACATTTTTTTATAAGGAAAAATGTCTCAGAATCTGAGACATTTTTTTATAAGGAAAAATGTCTCAGAATCTGAGACATTTTTTTATAAGGAAAAATGTCTCAGAATCTGAGACATTTTTTTATAAGGAAAAATGTCTCAGAATCTGAGACATTTTTTTATAAGGAAAAATGTCTCAGAATCTGAGACATTTTTTTATAAGGAAAAATGTCTCAGAATCTGAGACATTTTTTTATAAGGAAAAATGTCTCAGAATCTGAGACATTTTTTTATAAGGAAAAATGTCTCAGAATCTGAGACATTTTTTTATAAGGAAAAATGTCTCAGAATCTGAGACATTTTTTTATAAGGAAAAATGTCTCAGAATCTGAGACATTTTTTTATAAGGAAAAATGTCTCAGAATCTGAGACATTTTTTTATAAGGAAAAATGTCTCAGAATCTGAGACATTTTTTTATAAGGAAAAATGTCTCAGAATCTGAGACATTTTTTTATAAGGAAAAATGTCTCAGAATCTGAGACATTTTTTTATAAGGAAAAATGTCTCAGAATCTGAGACATTTTTTTATAAGGAAAAATGTCTCAGAATCTGAGACATTTTTTTATAAGGAAAAATGTCTCAGAATCTGAGACATTTTTTTATAAGGAAAAATGTCTCAGAATCTGAGACATTTTTTTATAAGGAAAAATGTCTCAGAATCTGAGACATTTTTTTATAAGGAAAAATGTCTCAGAATCTGAGACATTTTTTTATAAGGAAAAATGTCTCAGAATCTGAGACATTTTTTTATAAGGAAAAATGTCTCAGAATCTGAGACATTTTTTTATAAGGAAAAATGTCTCAGAATCTGAGACATTTTTTTATAAGGAAAAATGTCTCAGAATCTGAGACATTTTTTTATAAGGAAAAATGTCTCAGAATCTGAGACATTTTTTTATAAGGAAAAATGTCTCAGAATCTGAGACATTTTTTTATAAGGAAAAATGTCTCAGAATCTGAGACATTTTTTTATAAGGAAAAATGTCTCAGAATCTGAGACATTTTTTTATAAGGAAAAATGTCTCAGAATCTGAGACATTTTTTTATAAGGAAAAATGTCTCAGAATCTGAGACATTTTTTTATAAGGAAAAATGTCTCAGAATCTGAGACATTTTTTTATAAGGAAAAATGTCTCAGAATCTGAGACATTTTTTTATAAGGAAAAATGTCTCAGAATCTGAGACATTTTTTTATAAGGAAAAATGTCTCAGAATCTGAGACATTTTTTTATAAGGAAAAATGTCTCAGAATCTGAGACATTTTTTTATAAGGAAAAATGTCTCAGAATCTGAGACATTTTTTTATAAGGAAAAATGTCTCAGAATCTGAGACATTTTTTTATAAGGAAAAATGTCTCAGAATCTGAGACATTTTTTTATAAGGAAAAATGTCTCAGAATCTGAGACATTTTTTTATAAGGAAAAATGTCTCAGAATCTGAGACATTTTTTTATAAGGAAAAATGTCTCAGAATCTGAGACATTTTTTTATAAGGAAAAATGTCTCAGAATCTGAGACATTTTTTTATAAGGAAAAATGTCTCAGAATCTGAGACATTTTTTTATAAGGAAAAATGTCTCAGAATCTGAGACATTTTTTTATAAGGAAAAATGTCTCAGAATCTGAGACATTTTTTTATAAGGAAAAATGTCTCAGAATCTGAGACATTTTTTTATAAGGAAAAATGTCTCAGAATCTGAGACATTTTTTTATAAGGAAAAATGTCTCAGAATCTGAGACATTTTTTTATAAGGAAAAATGTCTCAGAATCTGAGACATTTTTTTATAAGGAAAAATGTCTCAGAATCTGAGACATTTTTTTATAAGGAAAAATGTCTCAGAATCTGAGACATTTTTTTATAAGGAAAAATGTCTCAGAATCTGAGACATTTTTTTATAAGGAAAAATGTCTCAGGATCTGAGACATTTTTTTATAAGGAAAAATGTCTCAGAATCTGAGACATTTTTTTATAAGGAAAAATGTCTCAGAATCTGAGACATTTTTTTATAAGGAAAAATGTCTCAGAATCTGAGACATTTTTTTATAAGGAAAAATGTCTCAGAATCTGAGACATTTTTTTATAAGGAAAAATGTCATATTTACCACTGTATTATCGACACTTTCACATTGTTTTTAAAGTGTGAAATAAAGTTGGTAAAACAGTTTTTAACAAATCAAACCAATTGCAACAAAAAATGTTAAGTTCTCTCAATTTTATTACTTTAATATTTTTTTTTTTTAAGATACGATAAAAACACTGCATTACCTTGATGGTGTTTGATCTATGTGGATTTCTTCTTTATTATACTTGCCATTATATTGGCCGAAATCAAATGATATTTTCCCGAATACAAATTTAATTTTGTAGAAAAATTCATTTCTGGTGTATAACCAGGAAAATAATCTGGATTCAAAGCAAAATTTTTAACAGTATAAGTAAAATTCTGAAAAAGAAAATTAATTAATATTTAATATAAAGTCCATGGCATTTATAAACTTACCGCTTTAACAGGACAAGATTTTGGAAAATTTCCAGCCTGCAATAATTTTCTTGTTATAGATGTTATTATGGGATTTCCACTTTGAAATGTATACAATTTACAGGCATCCGTGCGTACTTTTACTAAATCCACTTCCTTATTCCCTGGCATAGCAATTCTAAAATCTACTGCCATTTTGTTAATATCCTGCTTGAATATAAAATTGACTACCAAATAGTTGCCACGATTACGGGGTAATTCTTTGATGGGACAATCGAATAGAGTTACAAATGTTGTATTAATAACTGAACAATTTGTATAAGTCCAAAGGATATCAAAAGGACGCTTAAACGAAAATAATTTTAAACTAAAATATTTCATTTTGAAATAATTTAAGAAAAAAAAAACTTACTGCTGATTTTATTTGTTTGACGTTTCCACATAATAAAAAAATTATTAATAAAATGTTCAATGAGATCATTATAAATTTTTTAATAATTTTTAAGTTTTTTTTTACGTTTTAATGGTAACAGACTGAAAAAATTGTTAGACATTTTGTTAGACATTTTGTACAGTTGCAAATAATTTTTGCGGAAAATTGAATTTTAATTACTTTATTAAATTTGATTTGCAAATATCAATAAAAAATACATTACTAGACAAAATATATGACAACATTTTTAATATTACTCTACCTAATAACTGATAACTGATTTTTTTAAATTGCTAATCGCTTAGCCAAGTAACCAACCATACTCATGCACTTAACAAAGACACAAACCAACCAAAATCAAAAAGCTTAAGAGATTTGGCATTACATTAGTCTATATTAGATTCTAAGAATCTGAGACGTATTTCAACTAGAAAAAGTCTCCCTAGTGTCACCCGTGGATCTTTATGGAATCGGTTTTATTTTGTAGAGCAGAAAAAATAAAGGGATACCTATTTTTTCTTAGAGGCCTAAATTCATATTTAGGTGTTAAAAAGGAGGGGGGAAGACAAGGCCATTTTTTAGTTTTTTCGTTTATCTCCTATATTATGCAAAGAATGTCATGTTACATACCAAATGAAAGGTCTTTGTAAAACCTATCTACATGTGCTACGAACGTGTCAAAACATTCACAATTTTTCGTTATATTGAGAAAAATACCAAAATTTTAGGACATTTTTGGTAATAAGTAGAAAAATATTAACTTCTTCGGCCCGTTGTTAGCACCACGAGATAGGTATTTGAAATACCTTTAATCTGATACCACACATGCCTATATTAATTTTGTTTAAATAGGCGTAAATTGTTAAAAACTGAAAAAGGTCAATTTTCCCCTATACAATCGAACCCCCCTAAAAATGAGTTTGGCCCGCTAAAAAAAAATACGTGTCGAATTAATTTTCGTTCTTAACAACATATCCAAATTTCAAGAAGATCGGAGGGTGACACCAGGGAGACTTCCCTTGTTAGTCTGAGACATTTTTAGTATTAACAAGTAGAAAATTTAAATTCGACTTGGCCAGTGGCGGGTACAGCTTTTGGGTTTGGGGGGGGAAAATTTTTTTTAAGTTGGAAAAAAAAAATCATAAATTCACCTTTGTTGAAGAGCAAAAAAAGGGATACGTTTTTTATGCAAAAAAGTGATGGGAAAGCTATAAAATCATCAAATTTATTAATTTTTTCTGAAGGAGGTTTGATTTTCATGATCATATTTCGTTTAGATAAATTTTTTTTTAATTTGTTTTAAAAGAAAATTGTATATTTTTCGTATACATAAGAAGAGCATTTTTTAATAGAAGAAATACTTCCTACATAGAAAATATCAGATGTTGAGGCATTTTTCTTGAAAAAAATTGTTTTTTATAGGGAAAATGTCTCAGAATATAATACTTTTCTTCAGATTCTGAGACATTTTTCGTAAAGAAAAAATTTCAGATTTTTAAAAGAAATTTAAAAGAAAATTGTATATTTTTCGTATACATAAGAAGAGTCTAAATCTGAGAATTTTTAATAGAAGAAATTCTTCCTACATAGAAAATATGAGATTTTGTGACATTTTTCGTAAACAATTTTTTTTATAGGGAAAAATGTCTCAGAATCTGAGACATTTTTTTATAAGGAAAAATGTCTCAGAATCTGAGACATTTTTTTATAAGGAAAAATGTCTCAGAATCTGAGACATTTTTTTATAAGGAAAAATGTCTCAGAATCTGAGACATTTTTTTATAAGGAAAAATGTCTCAGAATCTGAGACATTTTTTTATAAGGAAAAATGTCTCAGAATCTGAGACATTTTTTTATAAGGAAAAATGTCTCAGAATCTGAGACATTTTTTTATAAGGAAAAATGTCTCAGAATCTGAGACATTTTTTTATAAGGAAAAATGTCTCAGAATCTGAGACATTTTTTTATAAGGAAAAATGTCTCAGAATCTGAGACATTTTTTTATAAGGAAAAATGTCTCAGAATCTGAGACATTTTTTTATAAGGAAAAATGTCTCAGGATCTGAGACATTTTTTTATAAGGAAAAATGTCTCAGAATCTGAGACATTTTTTTATAAGGAAAAATGTCTCAGAATCTGAGACATTTTTTTATAAGGAAAAATGTCTCAGAATCTGAGACATTTTTTTATAAGGAAAAATGTCTCAGAATCTGAGACATTTTTTTATAAGGAAAAATGTCATATTTACCACTGTATTATCGACACTTTCACATTGTTTTTAAAGTGTGAAATAAAGTTGGTAAAACAGTTTTTAACAAATCAAACCAATTGCAACAAAAAATGTTAAGTTCTCTCAATTTTATTACTTTAATATTTTTTTTTTTTAAGATACGATAAAAACACTGCATTACCTTGATGGTGTTTGATCTATGTGGATTTCTTCTTTATTATACTTGCCATTATATTGGCCGAAATCAAATGATATTTTCCCGAATACAAATTTAATTTTGTAGAAAAATTCATTTCTGGTGTATAACCAGGAAAATAATCTGGATTCAAAGCAAAATTTTTAACAGTATAAGTAAAATTCTGAAAAAGAAAATTAATTAATATTTAATATAAAGTCCATGGCATTTATAAACTTACCGCTTTAACAGGACAAGATTTTGGAAAATTTCCAGCCTGCAATAATTTTCTTGTTATAGATGTTATTATGGGATTTCCACTTTGAAATGTATACAATTTACAGGCATCCGTGCGTACTTTTACTAAATCCACTTCCTTATTCCCTGGCATAGCAATTCTAAAATCTACTGCCATTTTGTTAATATCCTGCTTGAATATAAAATTGACTACCAAATAGTTGCCACGATTACGGGGTAATTCTTTGATGGGACAATCGAATAGAGTTACAAATGTTGTATTAATAACTGAACAATTTGTATAAGTCCAAAGGATATCAAAAGGACGCTTAAACGAAAATAATTTTAAACTAAAATATTTCATTTTGAAATAATTTAAGAAAAAAAAACTTACTGCTGATTTTATTTGTTTGACGTTTCCACATAATAAAAAAATTATTAATAAAATGTTCAATGAGATCATTATAAATTTTTTAATAATTTTTAAGTTTTTTTTTACGTTTTAATGGTAACAGACTGAAAAAATTGTTAGACATTTTGTTAGACATTTTGTACAGTTGCAAATAATTTTTGCGGAAAATTGAATTTTAATTACTTTATTAAATTTGATTTGCAAATATCAATAAAAAATACATTACTAGACAAAATATATGACAACATTTTTAATATTACTCTACCTAATAACTGATAACTGATTTTTTTAAATTGCTAATCGCTTAGCCAAGTAACCAACCATACTCATGCACTTAACAAAGACACAAACCAACCAAAATCAAAAAGCTTAAGAGATTTGGCATTACATTAGTCTATATTAGATTCTAAGAATCTGAGACGTATTTCAACTAGAAAAAGTCTCCCTAGTGTCACCCGTGGATCTTTATGGAATCGGTTTTATTTTGTAGAGCAGAAAAAATAAAGGGATACCTATTTTTTCTTAGAGGCCTAAATTCATATTTAGGTGTTAAAAAGGAGGGGGGAAGACAAGGCCATTTTTTAGTTTTTTCGTTTATCTCCTATATTATGCAAAGAATGTCATGTTACATACCAAATGAAAGGTCTTTGTAAAACCTATCTACATGTGCTACGAACGTGTCAAAACATTCACAATTTTTCGTTATATTGAGAAAAATACCAAAATTTTAGGACATTTTTGGTAATAAGTAGAAAAATATTAACTTCTTCGGCCCGTTGTTAGCACCACGAGATAGGTATTTGAAATACCTTTAATCTGATACCACACATGCCTATATTAATTTTGTTTAAATAGGCGTAAATTGTTAAAAACTGAAAAAGGTCAATTTTCCCCTATACAATCGAACCCCCCTAAAAATGAGTTTGGCCCGCTAAAAAAAAATACGTGTCGAATTAATTTTCGTTCTTAACAACATATCCAAATTTCAAGAAGATCGGAGGGTGACACCAGGGAGACTTCCCTTGTTAGTCTGAGACATTTTTAGTATTAACAAGTAGAAAATTTAAATTCGACTTGGCCAGTGGCGGGTACAGCTTTTGGGTTTGGGGGGGGAAAATTTTTTTTAAGTTGGAAAAAAAAAATCATAAATTCACCTTTGTTGAAGAGCAAAAAAAGGGATACGTTTTTTATGCAAAAAAGTGATGGGAAAGCTATAAAATCATCAAATTTATTAATTTTTTCTGAAGGAGGTTTGATTTTCATGATCATATTTCGTTTAGATAAATTTTTTTTTAATTTGTTTTAAAAGAAAATTGTATATTTTTCGTATACATAAGAAGAGCATTTTTTAATAGAAGAAATACTTCCTACATAGAAAATATCAGATGTTGAGGCATTTTTCTTGAAAAAAATTGTTTTTTATAGGGAAAATGTCTCAGAATATAATACTTTTCTTCAGATTCTGAGACATTTTTCGTAAAGAAAAAATTTCAGATTTTTAAAAGAAATTTAAAAGAAAATTGTATATTTTTCGTATACATAAGAAGAGTCTAAATCTGAGAATTTTTAATAGAAGAAATTCTTCCTACATAGAAAATATGAGATTTTGTGACATTTTTCGTAAACAATTTTTTTTATAGGAAAAATGTGTCAGCATCTGAGACTTTTTCGATTCCTAATTCAGATTCTAAGAATTTTTTCCACAGCAAAAGTCTAAGATTCTGAGACACTTTACTATAGAAAAATTCTCATATTATAAACCATTATTGAGACATTTTTCCTATAGAGAGATCTCTGATTATTATATTTGTTTCGTACTGAAAAAATTTTAGATTCTGAGACCATTTTTCTATAGAAAAAGTCTCAGATTCCAAGACCTTTTTCCTAAAGAAAAGGTTTCAAATTCTGAGATCTTATTCCTAAAGAAAAAAGCTCAGATTCTCAGACCTTTTTCCTAAAGAAAAAGTTTCAGAAAAAGTTTAAAATTTGGTGACCCTTTTCTAAAGAAAAAGTCCCAGATTCGGAAATGTTTTTCCTATAGAAAACGTCTCAGACATTTTTCCTATAGAAAGGTCATAGATTCTGAGACCTGTTTCCTATAGAAAAAGTCTGATTTTCTGAGACCTTATTCCAATAAAAAAAGTCTTAGATTCTAAGACCTTTTTCCCGTAGAAAAAGTCTCAGATTCTTCGACCTTCTAACAATTCAGTAAGTTTCAACTTCTGAGACTATTTTTCAACAATAAAAAGTCTCAGACTTTGAGACTTTTTTCTTTCTATAAAAGACTCAGATTCTGAGACCTTTTTCCTTAAAATAAGTCTAAAATTCAGAAATTCTGAGACTTTTTCCCAATAGAAAAATTCTTCTGTGACCTTTTCCTATAAATAAATTTTGAGACCTTTTTCACATAAAAAAAGTCTCAGATTATGAGAATTTTTTCTTTAGAAAAAGTTTATTCGTTAGAAAAAAAAGTTTTTTAAATAGTTTTACTCATGTTCGACTATCAACATTTTTAAGATTTTAAGATATTTTTCCTATTGCTATGTAGAAGACAAATATTTTTTATATAAACCAAATAAAGATCCTGTAACATTTTTCTATACAAAAAAACATATTCTAAGTAATTTGTTTAAGCCAAAATTCATAATAAGATTGACAGAAAATTTTCAGATTAATTCACTTTTTCCTTACAAAATTTAAAAATTTTCAGATTTTGTTCTATGAAAAATTTTTTGACTTCGACATTTTTTTCCCTTGGGAAATTTTTTAGAAAATTTCCTTCTTTCTTTTTTTCTTTCTTTTTCTTTCCTTTCCTTTCCTTTTCTTTCTTTTTTTTTTTTTCTTTTTTTTTTCTTTTTTCCTTTTTTTTTTCTTTTTGAAATTTGGTCTGGGGGGGGAAATTTCCCCTTTTCCCCCCCCCCCCCCCCCCCTTGTACCCGCGCATGGACTTGGCCGAATCTGTGAAGACCCTCCACAATGTCCTTTTTAAGTAAAAGTAAATTTTCTAAATATTTAGTTTTGTGTAAAACAAAAATTTTTTTTAGTAATTTAAAAAAAAAAAAATTTCCTAAATATTTTTTTGAGTGTAAATTTTTTTTTGAGTGTAAAATTTTGTTCGAGTGTATTTTTTTGTTTTTTTGTGTAAAAATATTTTTAAGTGATAAAAATACGTTGTACAATATTTTTGTGACTTATCAATGTTTTTAAAACATGTTTAACGGGTTTTCAACACGTGAATTTAATGTGAAACTAATCTGAAATTCACGGTTTTGCCAATAACTTTTAAACCACTATGCCGATATGGCTGAAATTCAATACAAACCAGGCCGAAGGAACGATAAATATATCTGCCAAGCTTCAGCATCCTTAGACTAGCCTTTCGCAAGTTATCGTGTTTTTATCTAGTAAATTCACGAAAAACCCTTGACGAAATTCAGCCTTTTGCTCATGACTTTTGAACCACTAAACCGATTTCGCTGGATTGCAAAACTAATCTGACCAGGTAAATGCCCAACATATATGCCAAACGTCAGGAGACTCCGTAAAGTCTTTCAAAAGTTAGAGTGTTTTAAACAGACAGACGGACGAACGGACATCGCTAGATCGTCTTAGAATCGATCGAGGATCACTTTATGGGGTCCCAGACCAATGTTTCAAGGTGTTACAAACGGAATGACAAACTTAAATATACCCTCTCTCACAAGAGTTGAGGGTATAAAAAAGGGTCAAAATCTGAGACATTTTTTTTATAGAAAAAGTCTCAGAATCGGAGACATTTTCCTTATCAAAAAAGTCTTCGTATCTGAGACATTTTTCGTGTAGAAAAATTCAAGAATCTGAGACACTTTTCGTATAGAAAAGTCTAAGAATCTGAGATATTATTTGTAAAGAAAAAGTCTCAGATCTGAGACTTTTTCTATTGAAAATGTCTCAAATTCTGAGACATTTATTCTATAGAAAAAGTCTCAGATTCTGAGACATTTTTTATATAGAAAAAGTCTCAGATTCTGAGCCATTTTTTCTCAAGAAAAAATCTAATATTCTGAGAAATTTTTTTCTATAGAAAAAGTCTCTGATTCTGAAAAAAATCTCAGATTCTGAGACATTTTTTCTAATAAAAAGTTCAGATTCTGAAACATTTTTCTATAGAAAAAAAAAAAAAATCCCAGATTCTGAGACATTATTTCTATAGAAAAAGTCGCAGATTCTGAGACATTTTTTCTATAAAAAATCTCAGAGTTAGAGAAATTTTTTCTATAGAAAAGTCTCAGATTCTTAGACATTTTTTATAAAAAAAAATCTTAGATTCTGAGAAATTTTTTCTATAGAAATGACTCAGATGCTGAGACATTTTTTATATAGAAAAAGCTTTAGATTCTTCGACATTTTTTTTTATAGAAAAAGTTCAGATTCTGAGAAATTTTTTCGATAGAAAAGTCTCAGGTTCTGAGACATTCTCTCAGATTCTGAGACGTTCTCTCTGATTCTGAGACATTCTCTCAGTTTCTGAGACATTTTTTCTATAGAATAAGTCTCAGATTCTGAGACATTCTCTCAGATTCTGTGACATTCTCTTAGATTCTGAGGCATTTTTTCTATAGAAAAAGCTCAGATTCATAGACATTTGTGTTCTATGGAAAATCTCAGTTTCTGCGATATTTTTTCTATCGAAAAAGCTTCAGATTCTGAGGAATTTTTTCTATAAAAAAAAGTATGAGATTCTGAGACATTTTTTCTATAGAAATGGTCTCAGATTCAGACATATTTTTTCTATAGAAAAAGTCTGAGACTCTGACATATTTTTTCTGTAGAAAAAGTTTCACATACAGAGACATTTTTTTTGTAGAAAAATCTCAGATTCTAGGACATTTTTTCTATAGAAAAAGTCTTAGATTACGAGACATTTTTTCTATAGAAAAAGTTTCAGCTTCTGAAATATTTTTTCCTATAGAAAAAGTCTCTGATCTGAAAAAACCTAAGATTCTGAGACATTTTTTCTAATAAAAAGTTTCAGATTCTGAAACATTTTTCTATAGAAAAAAACTCCCAGATTCTGAGACATTCTTTCTATAGAAAAGTCTTTTTCTATAGACTTTTTTCTATAAAAAAAGTCTCAGATTCTAAGACATTTTGTCAATATATTCTGCGACATTTTTCCTGTAGAAAAAGTACCTGAGAAATTTTTCGTATAGAAAAATTCTCCGAATTGAGACATTTTTCGCATTGAAAAGTCTCAAAATCTTAGACATTTTTTGTTTAGAAAAAGTCTCAGATTCCAAAAAATTTTTCCTATAGAAAAAGTCTCAGATTCTGAGACAATTTTTTGATAGAAAAAGTCATATATTCTGAGACATTTTTCGTATAGAAATAATCTCAGAATCTGAGACATTTTTCGTATAGAAAAAGTTTCAGAAGCTGAAACATTTTTCGTTTAGAAAAATTCTCAAAAACTTAGACATTTTTCGCATAGAAAAAGTCTCAGAATCTGAGACATTTTTCGTATAGAAATAGTCTCAGAATCTGAGACATTCTTCTAATAGAAAATTTTCAGATGCTAACAAGGGAAGTATCTCAAAAATATGCCTTATGAGCCGATTTGCCTGAAACTTAAAATATATTTAAATTGACAATTTTAAGGTTCAGACACTTCCCTGACAAGACATTTTCATAATTCTCAGATTCTGAGAAATATTTCTTATAGAAATAGTCTCAGAAGCTGAGACATTGTCGTATGGCAAAATTCTTCATATTCTGAGAAATATTTTGTTATTTAAAAAAATCTCAGACTCTTAGACATTTTTCCTTACAGATAAAGTCCCAGATTCTGAAACATTTTTGCTAATAAAAAAGATGTCTCAGAATCTGACACATTTTTCCTTATAAAAAAAAGTCTCAGAATCTGAGACATTTTTCCTTACAAAAAAAATCTCAGTTTTCCTTTTCTTAGCCAACTAAACTTACTTATAACTTACATATAAATATGAAAAAATAAATAAACCCGATGGGAATTACTAACATAAATTATTTCAATATGGTGAGATAATTAGCGAGTAATATTTAGGATGGTAAATAATATTTAAACAATTAAATTGCCATAAAGTAAAATTTATTTTTATTTATCTCTTTAAAGTGTTTGAAAGTTATTGGAAACATGTTTGTCATAAAGTACATTTTATTTTAATTTATTTTTTCTGCATAATACTTGCGCCAACTTCAGCATAAATTATAAGAACTTTTCTTGCAAATAAATTCCATGTTGTAGTAAAATTCATTTCTGGTGTATAGCCGGGAAAATAATCAGGATTTAATGAAAAACGATCCACAGAATAAGTAATGTTCTAAAAAAAAGTAAATAAAATTATTCTTGTTAAACAATCATTTAATAACATTACACAGAAAAAAAGTTTTATTGTAGGCTCAATTTTAATTAAATCGTTGTTGTATTAACAAAAATTTTTATTTAATTGACAAATTTTGTTATTGAATAAAATATCAATTAGTTTTTTTGTTACTACAATTAAATTGTTTGTTAAAACAACAACGATTTATTTGAAAATGAGCCAAAAATATTTTTTTTCCTGTGTTTGTAGGAAAGTGGTTCCAAAAGTAAGCACTTTTTTCTAAAAGTGCTTACATTCGGTACCATTTCAATAAATGTTTTGTGAAAGGTTATACAGTTTTCGCTTGACCCATTCTTCCATTTCGATCTCTCCTTCTCTTTCTTATAATTCTTTTTATTTCTCTTTTACTTACCGCTTTAATTGGACACTGTTTAGGAAAATTTCCAGCTAGTAATATTTTTTTAGCAAATGCATTTACTATTGGATTTACACTCTGATAACTGGCTAATTTACAGGCATCTGTGCGAAATTTCATTAATTCTGTACTCTTTTTACCATCAGTTGACGTAATTCTAAAGTCTATTATCAATGCTGAAATGTCCTGTTTAAACATAAAAATGGGACTTAGATAATTTCCACGATTACGTGGTAAATCATTTATAGGACAGGCAAATTTAGAGACATGGGTGGGTGACATAATAGTGCAGTTTGTATGAGTCCATTGTATATCAAAAGAACGCTGTAAGAAATTTGATTTTAAAATTTTAGTTTTAAGAATTTTGTTTTTTTTTTTTTTGGGAACTTACTAGGGCTTTCACAGATTGGAAATTTAGAGAAATTACTATCAACAAGCCAAAAAATTTCAATGAGATCATTTTAAAGTAACTTGGTTTAATAGTATGTTTTGAATTATACAAATAAAATATTTAAGTAAAATTTATATGGAGTTAATATTTTTATTGTTAATTGAATTTTAATTGTAACATTAAATAGAGTACTTATTAGTAAAAACCGCTGAGAATGCCTAATTCAGATGTGGTGAAACTTAATGCCCAAAATAAACAAGTAATTTTCTTAAATTCGGCTGTACCAAAATTTTCTATATCCTCCAGAGGTAAAAAAAAAAATTACAGAGGTATTTTTTTAGGGGAGGGAAGTTTGACGGAGGACTTTGGGGATACCTTTCCTCCAGATCATAAGTATTACAATTTAATTTTCAGACTAAGAATTTTAAACTAATGTAATTTAATTTTATCTTAATAGAAATTGGTAATTTATATCTACGCCCACAAAAGGGGCGGGCCGAAAAAAATGCTTAACAAAAGCACAAAAAAACAGTAAAAAATAAATAAGTTCTTCAAAGGGAAACTTTTTTTCTCCCTTGTCCGATTGTTACCATTAACGAACTAAACCGATTTTAAATTTTCAAGCAAAATTTTTTTCTACTTATGTGGTACAAATTTAAGGCCAATAAGCTTAAATTAAACAGTGACTGTTTTGAAGTCCCGATTAAAAATTTGAAGGATCTGTACTGATTCCAGAAATGGAACACTAAGATTAGATCAGTTTTAATCGGTTGGATGCGATTTCATCCGGGGTTTTATATTTTAAAACAAGTAAGAAAATTATAGTCGGTCAAGACCGACCATATAATACCCTAACCGGTGTTTTCCGGAATATGGGTTACCAGTCCAAACATGGACCGATTGGATCTATCTTTCGTTAGATCATTTATTAGTGCTGAAACACACATAAACCATATTTAAGTGAAATTGGCTTACTTTTGTTGCCAATAGACCGATTTGACTGAATTTTGGGCGAAATTTTTATGTGGGATCCAAAAATGGTCCAATTATATTAACATTTGATAAGGCTTCCAAAGTACACGTTTTACAGCTACTAACAAAATTTTTAACAAATATTTCCTATTTTCATGAATTTTAAGGGATTTATATGAATATCGGGAGGGTGGTTTATATGTGGACTACAAGAAGAACTGATCTGATTTCTTTAAAATTTTAGAAAGTGGATTTGTGAATACAAAATTTCGAAAGAATACCTGTCATAATTCGATTACACTGTACAACACATAAAAAAATTACAAGGTCAGACCAAAAAATTTTGATAGAAGAGACAAAAAAAAAATACACGTGTATCGGCGTTTTGAAAGTTTACATCTGGGTTCCATTTTAGGGGGAGGTGAAGTTTCCCCCAAATGCAAATGTTGTATTGTAAATCGTCATTGAATATCGAGTGAAGCTTACGTTTAAAGTATATGGTGTGTTAAGCAAATTTATGTAAAATGTTACGGGGAACATTTTTGTGGAATATGTTAACCCTCTAACTCCTCAAGATAAGGGTCTTTTTTGTCCTTCTTTTCAAAAAGAGCAAAAAACACCATTAAAACAGGGATTTAAGGGGTTTAAATGTTCCGCAAAAATATTCGCCGTAAAATTTTACTATAAGTCCTTGAATACACCAAAACGGAAAACTCAACCAGAAGGTCAGAAATAAGACACAACAAAAGAGATCTTAGGGTTAATTTCGCATTTATTAAGAAAATCGAGTAAAGCTTACGTTTAAAGTATATGGTGTGTTCAGAAAATTTATGTAAAATGTTACGGAGAACATTTTTGTAGAATATGTTAACCCTATAGCTCCTCAAGGTAAGGGTCTTTCTTGTCCTTCTTTTGAAAAAGAGCAAAAACACCATTAAAACAGCTATTTAAGGGGTTAAAATGGTCCGCAAAAATATTTGCCGTGAAAGGGACTTATAGTAAAATTTCACGGCGAATATTTTTGCGGAACATTTTAACCCCTAAAATCCCTGTTTTAGTGGTGTTCTTTGCTCTTTTGTAAAAGAAGGACAAAAAAGACCCTTATCTTGAGGAGTTATAGGGTTAACATATTCTACAAAAATGTTCTCCGTAACATTTTACATAAATTTGCTGAACACACCATATACTTTAAACGTAAGCTTTACCCGATTTTCTTAATAAATGCGAAATTAACCCTAAGCTCTCTTTTGTTGTGTGTTATATTTGACTTTCTTGTTGAGCTTTCTGTTTTGGTGTGTTCAGGGACTTATAGTAAAATTTCACGGCGGATATTTTTGCGGAACATTAAAACCCCTTAAATACCTGTTTTAATGGTGTTTTTTGCTCTTTTTGAAAAGAAGGACAAAAAAGACCCTTATCTTGAGAAGTTAGAGGGTTAACATATTCTACAAAAATGTTCTCCGTAACATTTTACATAAATTTGCTGAACACACCATATACTTTAAACGTAAGCTTTACTCGATTTTCTTAATAAATGCGAAATTAACCCTAAGATCTCTTTTGTTGTGTCTTATTTCTGACCTTCTGGTTGAGTTTTCCGTTTTGGTGTATTCAATTACTTATAGTAAAATTTTACGGCGAATATTTTTTCGGAAAATTTAAACCCCTTAAATCCCTTATTTAATGGTGTTTTTTGCTCTTTTTTAAAAGAAAGACAAAAAAGACCCTTATCGTGAGGAGCTAGAGGGTTAATATATTCCACAAAAATGTTCTCCGTAATATTTTATATAAATTTGCTGAACATACCATATACTTTAAACGTAAGCTTCACTCGATATTCAATGACGATTGACAATACAACATCTGCATTTAGGGGAAACTTTACCTCCCCCTAAAATGAAACCCAGATGTAAACTTTCAAAACGCCGATACACGTGTATTTTTTTTTTGTCTCTTCTATCAAAATTTTTTGGTGTGACCTTGTAATTTTGGAAAAAAATTGATTTTGTTGTGCAGTGTTATTAGAGTCAGTTGAGCCAAATTATAAAGGGACGTGTGTATAGGAGCTAGTTTCAAACATGGACCGATCTGTTCCAATTTCAATAGGCTTTGTCTTCGAGCCAAAGGAAGCTACAGTTTCACAGTAAATCGATTGAAAATTGCGACCTATATCGTGTTCACAATCTGTACCACAGAGTGGTGTAAGGTATAAAAATGAGAGTGTCAAATTCGGCTGTGCTGAATCTTTTATATTCACCAACAGGTAAAAAAATCGCAGTGGATTTTTTTAAGGAGGAGAAGGGGGAGTTTAGAGGGGATCATTGGGGTTACCTTTTACCTAAGTACTTAATACAAGTTTACAATTGATCTTTTTAAAATTCCAGTTGATCTATTTCGAATTACAGTTGATCAATTTCGAATTACAATTGATCTTATTCGAATTACCGTTGATCTTATTCAAATTAAAATTGATCTTTTTCGAATAACAATTGATATTTTTATACCCTCCAACTACAGTATGAGGGTATACTCACTTTGTCATTCCGTGTGTAACGCCTCGAAATATCGGTCGGGGACCCCATAAAGTATATATATTATTGATCAGTGATCGATTCTAAGACATTCTAGCGATGTCCGTCCGTCCGTCTGTAGTTAACACGATGCAGTCTAAAATAAAAGAGCTAGACCCCTCAAGTTTGGCATAAATATGTCTTATGGTCCTAGGCAGGTTAAGTTCGGAAATGAGTCAAGTCGGACTAGGGGAAAAAAAAGTTCCCCCTTTAAGAACTAAACCAACCTCTTAAAATGCTAATTTTGTTGACGTTTTTTTGTATTTTTGTGAACCAAATGAGACATTTTAATGTTCCTAGGAGTTTATTGTCCTGCGCTTGGACCTAGGGGATTAAAAAATTTCGCTTTTTTTGACCCGCCCCTCTTTTAAGGGCGTGGATAAAAAAATAATTTAAATAATTATAAAACTATAATAATTAAGTGCACAAAGCAGACAAAAATGAACTTCTAAATATATACCCCCCCCCCCCCCCCTTAAAACAACGCCCCTGTCAAATTTTTTTACATGTTGGAGGGTATAATAGATTCGGCACAGCCGAATTTAACACTCTCACTTGTTAGAATTACAATTGATCGTTTTCGAATTACAATTGATCCTTTTCGCATTAAATTTTATGTTTTTCGTATTTTTCATCGTGTGTAACGCATTAAAATATCGGTCTAAGACCCCATAAAGTACATATATTTATGATCAGTGATAGATTCTAAGACATTCTAGCGATGTCCGTCCGTCCGTCCGTCTGTTCGTCTTTAGTTAACACGATAAAGTCCAAAATAAAAGAGCTAGACTCCCGAAATTTGGCACGAATATGTCTTATGTTCCTAGGCAGGATAAGTTCGTAAATGAGCAAAATCGAACTAGGGGGAAAAAGTTTCCCCATTGAAGAATTAAAACAACTTCTTAAAAATACAATTTTTTCGTGATTTTTTGTGTTTTTGTTTAACATACGCAACATTTTTATACTACAAGAAGTTTAAAGCCCCCATTTGGACCCAGAGGATTAGAAAATGAAATTTTTTATTGTTCCGCCCCCTTTTGTGGGCGTGGATTAAAAAAAATGGTTTAAATAATTTGTATTTCTTTAGTGCAAAAAGAATAAGAATGAATTTTTAAACATATATTCCGAAAGGAAATTCGCCCCCCCCCCCCCAATTACCACTACCAAACCCCCACCCCACAAAAAAAAGAAAATGTCCCTGCAATTTAATTTTTTTTTTATTATTTTAGCATAGGTGAGGGTATAAAATCTTCGGCAGAGCCGAATTTAACTTCTTAGAATTACAAATGAAATTTTCAAATTACAAATAAAATCTTCAAATTACAAATTGCTTTTCAAAATACAACTGAAATCTACGAATTACAAGTATAATCTTCGAATTAAATCTGTAAATGGTGTAGAATAAAATCTTTTTTATTGTATTATATAAATAACTCTGTGCTAGTCACAAATTTAACAAGCTGGTCACTCTTCTGGAAAAGCTAATTCGAGTACGCTGAATTCAATGGCCGGTTTTCGAAGTTAGCGTTAAGGTACTACAAAAATTTATTTTTTATGCCTTTGGGATAGTTTTTAAATATAAGTTTTGAAAATTTAGAAAAAAAAAATTTTTTGGCGAAAAAAAAAATCCGCGAAAAAAAATTTGTTCGAAAAATGTTGTGTCTGTAATGTATTGTATTCTACTCATTCTCATAAATTAATAGCAAAATCAAAAAAAAAAAATTGGAAAAAAATTTCGCGACAAAAAATTCGCGAAAAAAAATTTCGGCGAAAAAATTTTTTTTTTGTATATTTGATAGATTTTGTTCAAAAAATTTTGTGTCTGTAATGTATCGTATTCTACTCACCTTCATAAACTATTAGCAAAATAAAAAAAAAAAATGAAAAAAAATCCGCAACAAAAAATTCGCGAAAAAAAATTTCCGCGAATAAAATTTTGTTTTTTGTATATTCAATAGAGTTAAGATGATAAAAATTCAGCAATTGTCCAAATAATATAAAAAAAAAATGGTTTTTTACTTAAAATTAAAAAAAAATGAATCGCAAATATCGCTAATACATACGCTAACTTTGAAAAGACTGATATTACAATTGGATTTAGTGTACACGAACTAGTTTATCCAGATGACTGTAGTAAATTCAAATCAAACTAAAAATATTTGTATTGAACCAATTTTTTTTCACGAAAATAAAGATTTTTCGCAAACAAAAAATGTTTTTCGCGAAAAAAAAATCACGCTATTATGGTTTGTTATGTTAGTTTAACAGACTTGAATAGTTTTCAATTTAAAAATTATCGCAACAGTTTAAAAATATCGTTTTTATCGCTTACTTCGAAAAACGGCTAGCGCCATTGAATTCAGCGTACTCGAATTAACTTTACCAGTAGGGTGCCCAGCTTGTTAAGAAAATGTGTCAAATTCGAGCATAGTGTAATTAGTTCATAAGTGTTTAAAGTGTTCCTTAATGAATTTGGTAGTCATCACACCATTTTTTTGACTAGTCCTAATCTCACCCGATATTTAATTAAATATCAATGCAGAAACGACTCATATAGCCTAACCTAAGTAAACGAGTTTTTGGATAATTAATAGTATGAGCAGAACAAGCACAGCACAGCACGATATTTTTGATTTATAAAACCGCACTCAGAAAAAAAATGCTTCATAATATTTATGAAATGGTTTCATAAATATTTTTGTCATACAATTTTATTATATTTATGAAACCTTCATAAATATAATGAAGTTTTATGAAAAAAGTCTTGGAAATGCACTTCATAAAAATTTATGATTTCATAAAAAAAATTCATAAACGTGGCATATGATTTTTTTATAATATGATTAAGAAAGTAGGGCAAAACAATTATAGCTCCTGAAGCCGATTTCTAAAATTTTAATTCCTTATTTTAATTCTTCCAATCTAAATATCATAAATTTTATTTCTAAAAAGTGCATTATGCATTTGCTTTATTAATGAAACATGTCATAAATATTATGAAACCTTTTAAGTATAATGAAACTTGTCATTAAATATCGTCCAATGTAACAGTTTCATATATATTATTAAATCTTTCATAAATACTATGAAACATTTCATAAAAATAATATTTTCTATTTTATTAAATAAGTGGTTCACAAGTACTCTGAAGTAGTTTCCTAATATTATTGAATATTTAAGAAAAAAATGAAATCTATGAAATATTTCATCGTATTTATGAAACATTTCACAATATTGGTGAAGAGTTTCATAAAAGTTAATGAAATTTTATTCATTATATTTATGAAACCTCTCATAAATATAATGAAAATTTGCATAAATGTTGACCCTATGAACAATTATGAAACGGTTTCATTGTTTTTATGAAACTTTGATTATATTTATGACAGTTTTCATAAATATAATGAAGCTT
Source organism: Pegoplata infirma (assembly GCA_963921195.1). Taxonomy (NCBI): domain Eukaryota; kingdom Metazoa; phylum Arthropoda; class Insecta; order Diptera; family Anthomyiidae; genus Pegoplata; species Pegoplata infirma. The sequence continues at coordinate 204,954,914 of OY992539.1, forward strand.
TGTTCTTTGAGTGCGGTAGACGGCGCTGTGTTGTGTTTTTAAAGATGGCGTTTCTCATTCTAATTAAAAAACCATCCCCCGTGCCGTGCTTGTTCTCTCTAAACTCTAAAACTTTTTATTTTTTCTTAATAACAGTTGCTCCTATATTCACATAAAATAAATGGGATTTACCCATGTACATATTGAATACTGTCGAAAAATTCATTTCTGGTGTATAGACAGGAAAAAATTCTGGATTCAAAGCAAAATTATTAATAACATAAGTAAAATTCTGTAAGAAACAAAAAAAATAAATTGATTTCAGAATAAAATATCTAAACAAGGATACAAGGGAGCTAATTCTGGAAGTCGATAGCGGCCAAAATCTACATAAAAAATCTATTTTTCAAATTTTCTATATCTCCAAAATTATGCTTTGATAAGTACAAACTTCTGAATGTTGTAAAAGAAACATATAAAAAGCTTGTGTTTATTAAAGCATAATTTTAGGCCCAATGAAAAATTGAAAAATCGCACTTTCGAGTAGAATTTCGATCGCTATCGACTTTGAGAATTATCCCCCAAGGCTCTCATTGTCGGAGTCAATCGAAATTCTACTCGAACGTGCAATTTTGAAATTTTTCATGGTGCCTAAAACTATGCTTTTACAAATAAAATCTTTTTATATGTTTCTCATACAACTTGTAGTTACCAAAACATAATATTAGGCATCAAGAAAAATTGAAAAAGCCCACCTTCGAGTAGAATTTTGATAGCTATCGTTTACGAGACTTATCCCCCAGATTTATTGTATCGTTACCTTTTTTAAAGGACAACCATTAGGAAAATTACCAGATTGTATCATTTTCTTAGCAATAGCATTAATCACTGGATTGGAATTTTGAAAATTTCCCATTACACATCCATCGGCATTAAATTTTATTAAGTCTCTGTCTTTATTCTTACCCCATCCAGGTATGGATACCTTGAAATCTATAGTCATTTTAGTTATATCTTCAATAAAAGCAAAATGAGCCGTTAAATAATTTCCCCGATTTTTAGGCAACTCTTTTAAGGGGCAATGAAAAAATTTAACAATGCCTGGGGAAATAATAGTACAATTTGCTCGAGTCCAACGAATAACAAAAGGACGCTGAAAAGAGAATAAATTTAATTAAGACATGGATATAATTTCAAAAAAAATTATAAACTTACCGAAGATTGAGAGACTTTAAAGTTTGCTGTTATTATAATAAGAAATATTAAATATTTTAAATTACTCATTTTGTAAAGTTTGATTTTATGGTTTTTAGTTTATAACTGATTGCCAATTTCAATTTAGGTTTTTGTGTTACTATTTAACCACACGTTTTGTTTTTAAATATCAAATTGATTTATAATTGCTTAATAATTTAGCAAATGAGTATATAATTTATAATCTCAAAATTAAATATGATTAATCTTAGTTAAACCGTAGAGGGCACTAATGCGTATAAAATTTTGTATATGGCAATGCTGTTGTATTATCGAATACGAATGGCAACTATTAGTCTCCAAAGTTGTCATATTTTTGTTTCCACGTTGGCCTATTTTCAAGACTTTTCAGATATTCAATTGGGCTTTTCAAAGTTTGGTTTGGAATTTGAAGAATTTCAATAGAGATTTTCGATATTAGCAGTAACGCTTTTGAGTATTTTGACTGGTGTCACCCTCCGATACAAAACAACATTTTTATAAAATTAGCTCCAACTGTTATTTGTATGGGAGCCTACTTAGGGAGTGGAGATAGCGCGTAGGTATGTTTTAAAAAAATGTTGTAGGGTAAAAAAAATGGAGGTCGGTCTCACTAATGATCCCTCTCGGACGCACCATTGGACCGCACACTGGGCCGAGATGGTAGGTTTTTTAGCCAAAAGTCCCTACAGGTCGTAAATGTTAATCGATTTTGTTGAAATTCAGAATATAAGCCTATATTAGGGTAATAAATAAGTGACTTAAAACTTTTTGGAATTGGACCTACAAGGAAACTGTTTCAGGGTGGACACTCAATTTTTAATAAAATTTACAGATGTTATAGATGAAACAAATGAAGAGAAACTTGTCTTTTGTTTATGTTTTTGAATTGGAGATGGTCTCTGGTCCCGTGATTTGCGTGACTCAAAAAACAACGTGATTCACGCGTGAGAATGAGTGATTTTCACTTAAATAACGTGATATAAAAGTTTTTAAAAATTGAATTGAAAAAAGTTTAAAAATAACGTGATTCACGCGTGAGCGTGAATGATTTTCATTTAAATCACGTGAATATACCTTTTTCCGAAATATAATTGAAAAAAAGTTTATAAAAAATTGAAAAAAAAAATTGTTTTGTTTTGAAAACCCCCTTTTTATACTCATCGTTATCAAAAGTTCCACGCCCTTTTAAAAAACAGTCTGGGCCAGAATTATCCTTTCTATCCACACTTTCCAAAAAAGTTTCCCGCTTGTGCCCGTTTTCAAAAATGGAATTTAAATAAAATTTATAAAAAAAATGAAAAAAATTATTTAATTTTTGAAAACCCCCTTTTAAGAACTCATCGTTATGGAAAGTTCCACGGCCTTTCAAAAAACTGTCTGTACCAGAATTATCCTTTGTATCAGCACTTTCCAAAAAAGTTACCTGCTTGTGCCCGTTTTCAAAAATTGAATTGAAAAATGAGCTTATAAAAAATTGAAAAAACATTTTTTTTGAAAACCCTCTTTATGAACTCATCGTCATAAAAAGTTCCACGCCCTTTCAGAAAACTGCCTGGGCCAGAATTACCCTTTTTATCAGCACTTTCCAAAAAAGTTGCCCGCCTGTGCCCGTTTTCAAAAATTTACTTCTAATAAGGGCTAATAAAAAATTGGAAAAAATTATTTTTTTTTTCTGAAAACTCCCTTTTAAAACTCATCAAAAGTTCCACGCTCTTTCAAAAAACTGTCTGGGCCAGAATTATCCTTTTTATCCCCACTTTCCAAAAAACTTTTCCGCTTGTGCCCGTTTTCAAAAATTAAATTGAAACAAGTTTATAAAAAATTGGAAAAAATTTGCTTTTTTTTAAAACCCCCTTTTTAAAGTTACCGTCATCAAAAGTTCCATGCCCATTCAAAAAACTGTCTAGGCCAGAATTACCCTTTTTATCAGCACTTTCCAAAAAAGTTACTCGTCTGTGCCCGTTTTCAAAAAAAAAAAATTACTTCTAATAAGGGCTAATAAAAAATTGAAAAAATTATTTTTTTTTTTCTGATTCCCCCCTTTTTAAACTCATCAAAAGTTCCACGCTCTTTCAAGAAACTGTCTGGGCCAGAATTATCCTTTTTAACCCCACCTTACAAAAAACTTACCCGCTTGTGCCCGTTTACACAAATGGGATTAAAATACCAAAAATTAAAAAAGAATAAAAAAATGTTTGGGAAAACCCCCTCTTTTAAAACTCATTGTGAACAAAAGTTCCACGCCCTTTCAAAAAACTGTTTGGGCCAGAATTATCCTTTTTATTTGCACTTTCCAAAAAAATTTCCCGCTTGTGCCCGATTTCAAAAATTTAATTGAAATAAGAGTTTATAAAAATCTGATTTTTTTTTTTGTAAACCCCGTTTTTAAGCCCATCGTTATCAAAAGTTCCACTCCCTTTCAAAAAACTGTCTGGGCCAAAATTTTCCTTTTTATCCCTTCTATCTAAAAATGTTGCCCGCTTCTGCCCGTTTAGGCAAATGTTATTGAAATATTAAAAAATTGAAAAAATAAAATATTTTTTTATTTAAACCCCTTTTTTAAACTCATCGTTATCAAAAGTTCCACGCGCTTTCAAAAAACTATCTGGGCCAGAATTATTCTTCCTATCCACACTTTCCATAATAGTTGCCAGCTTGTGCCCGTTTTAAAAAATGTAATGGAAATAAAATTTAGAAAAAAATTAGAAAAAATATTTTTTTTTGAAAACCCGGTTAAAAAAACACTTTTTTTAACTCATCGTTATCAAAAGTTCCACACTCTTTCAAAAAGCTGTCAGGACCGCCTAACCGGGTAATTATTTTTTTTTTTCAATGTATTAAAAACAAATTTTAATACGATAAAAAAAAATATTTTTCGTGTAACCGGGTTTTTCTCGTAACCGGTTTTTTTTTGTATTCGGGTTTTTGGGTAACCGGGTTTCATTTTATCCCGTATTAATATAGAAAAACACTATGTATGTACTTTAGGAAAAACTTGAAAATTGTTAATTCATAAAATTAATTTAATTCAATAAAAAGGCTCATTTTAACAACTTTAGACTTGTTCATCTCCCTTTCTATTGATATTATATACGCAGATGAAAAAACGGGCAAAAGCGGGCAGGTCAGTCTGAAAGCTAGTAAACAAACGAACATTTTGGCATCCTAACTTTTGGATTATGTCGCGGAACATTTTGGAACAACTATATCAAATGGAACAATTTTTCAAAATTTATATAAAAATATCAAAAATCATCAAAAAAAAAATAGGGAAAAGAGCTGTTCATACCCATTTACATGTTGTACTTCCCTTTGTCAAATAAATTAATCCCAAAAAAAAAAAAACAAGGTCCCATCTTAATAATGTATAAATTTGCTAGCTTTTTTGATTACGGTATATGGAGATTTAAGCATACATATTTTATCTTTGATGGATCATTCCAAGAGAATGGGTGTACCGATTTTTACAAAAATTACAGACAAGGTGCAGCAAGTCATACTTAATACATTAGTGCATTCGATTTTTTTAATTTAATAATTTTGTTTATTTTAGTTTTGGCCAAAAAAACTACCATCTCGGCCCAGTGTGGACCGGTAGAAGCTGATTAAGTAAAACAAATTTACAAAAAATAAAAAAATTGTATGGGGACCGCCTTAACAGTTAACGATAGAGGGTAGGTGTGTTCAGAGAAAATGTTTGGACTAAAAAAATATTGTGGGTCGGTCATACATTTTGTTGCTCTAAGGGCACTATTAGGGCAGTTAGAGCAAATTTTAAAAAATGTCGTTTTGTGTGGGAGCTCCCTTAGAAATTGGAGATAGGGTATTAGTCTGTTCCAAAGAAATGTTAAGACGAAAAAATTAATGGGGGTCGGTCTTATAAAGGGCCCCTCTATGACGAACCATTAGAGCAGTAGAAATGATTTTAAGATTGGAAAATTACAATAAAATTTTTTCAAAAAAATTTAAAAATAGTAATAATCGTTATCCCACGATATTAGATTAGATTAGAAAAGGCCCTATGCACTGCGACCAATATGATCTTTTGTGCAGCCTAGCAGTTGCCCAATAAGTTAAGGCTTTTGATAAAGCCAAGTATCCTATTTGGCATGGATTCCCATATGTCACTTGGAGTTAATGAATGTCGCCCTAGATGTCGAATTCGTCTGATGTTGAGTCTTGGGCACTCACAAAGGATGTGTTCGGCCGTTTCGGCGTCAATTTCACAGAATCTACTTATTTCAGTGTCCGATAAATTTTTCTTCCTAAGTTGATAGCGAAGATTACAATGTCCAGTGAGGTAACCAGTTAGAATCCTTATATTCTTTTTGTCGAGATTTAGTAGTCGTTTAGATACCCCAGGGGATGGAGAGATAAATCTTTTTGCCTGACGCTGTCCAGAACAATGGTTCCAGTGATTGGCAAATTCAGATTCTCTCCATGATCGTAAACTTTCCCTGATATGCCCAATGGGCAAACCACAGAAGGGTTCCGGACCGATAAAAGGGCGACTTGCACCACGATTGGCCAAACAGTCTGCCCGTTCGTTGCCCAAGTGCCCCTCATGGCCCACGATCCTCCTGGGCAAAAAATTTGTAGAATCGATAGATGTTTTACACAAAAAAATTTCAAAAAAATCGAATAGTACAAACATTTTCAAATATGAGATTTAAATTTATTTAAAAACTTAAAAATCGCATACTAGAGCGCTTTTAAGATTTTTTTGGGATTTTTTTTTCAAAAGTACGTAAAAAACAAAAATTTTGAAGAAAAAAAATTTGAAATTTGAACCATTATTGGAGAAGTTATGAGTAAAAGAAGTTTGAGAAAAGGAACAAACTACCAATTTTTAAAAATTCGATATCTTTTGAACGGGTCATCAAAAAAAATCTGAAAATTTACCTCGAAGGAGTTTTCGAAGGGTACTAAAAACTGTAAACAAATTGGGAAAATCTAAAAAAAAAAAATTTCAAAGTGTCCGATTTGGCATGGAATGCCCCATACATATTCGTGGTCCTCGATCGAATTAAAATATATATAGCGATGTCCGTCTGTCCGTTAATAGCGCGATAATGTTAAAGAAATACAAATAAGACTATATTGTAATTCGAAAAAGATCAATTGTTATTCGAAATAGATCAATTGTTATTCGAAACAGATAAATTGTAGTTCGAAAAAGATCGATTTCAGTTTAAACCAGTAATAGTGTTAAATTCGGCTGTGCCGAATCTTTTATACCCTCCAACATGAAAAAAAATGCAGAGGCGTTTTCGTTATTTTGGCGGGGGGGTCAGTAGTAGTAGTTGGGGGACAAATCCCCTCTCGAAATTTATGTTTAATAATTCCTTTTTATGCTTTTTGCATTAAAGAAATACAAGTTTATAATTATTTAAAAAAATTTTTTTAATCCCCGCCCACAAAAAGGAGGGGGGGGGGGGGGTTGTTCGGTCCGAAAAAAACACATTTTCTAATCCTTTGGGTCCAAGTGCAGGATTTTGAACTTTTTGTAGCATAAAAATGTTTCATTTGTTAAACAAAAACACAAAAAATTACGTTAAAAATGGTATTTTTCAGAGGCTGGTTTAGTTCTTCAAGGGGGAACTTTTTTCCCCTGGTCCGATTTTGCTCATTTACGAACTTAGCCTGCCTAGGAGCATAAGACATATTTTCGGGAGTCTAGCTATATTATTTTAGACTGCATCGTGTTAACTACAGACGGATCCCATAATATACTTTATGTGGTTCTAGACCGATATTTTGATGCGTTACACGCGGAAGGACAAAGTGAGTATAAATCAAAAGATCTTCGAATTGCAATTGATATTTTTTTACCCTCCACTTAGTGGGTATAGAGGGTATAAATAAGTTTGTCATTCCGTTTGTAACTCATCGAAATATCTATCTGGGATCCCATAAAGTATATATTCATAATCCCCGATTAAGACATTCCAGCGATGTCCGTCTGTCTGTTTAAACGGTGATCACGGCAAAAATATTACACGGAGAAGACTGAAACAAAGCATATTTATTGGAAGTTCTCCCGAGAAGTTTGGTATAGCATTTGAGCAATATCGGTTCAGCGGTTCAAAAGTTATGAACGAAAATGTAAGAACACTTAAAAAATTTTAGTACATTCAACATAACCTAAAAATACAAAATGCTTTAATTCGGCTGCGGGATGACATATGTGACTAGAATTGAACACGGAATGATATTTAAACAAGTGCGAACATATTTTTTGACAAACAAAAAATCGCGGATTTTTTTTTTTACCAAATTTTTTTTTTCGCGGAATTTTTTTTTTTACTTTTTTTTTTCAAAAGTAACTTCCTTTTAAATACAGTTTTTTGCAATAATCTTTTTTAAATTGTGGAGGTTATCAATACATTCGCCAACGCCGAATTTAACTTTTTTACTTGTTTTTTTTTTTTAGTGTTGTACTGTGTAATAAAAACTTTATTTCTTTTTCTTTATAACACTTGCGTCTATATGGGCAGAAAACAAATGAATTTTACCCGTGTACATATTAAATTTTGCTGAAAAATTCATTTCTGGTGTAAATCCGGGAAAATAATCTGGATTCATGGCAAAATTATTTACAGTATAAGTGAAATTCTGAAAGAAGAGAAAAAAAGAAATTTTAGTAAAGGTCAATTGTCATGGTACCACTGACAATGATTAAAACAGTTTTCGATGTTTTGTGTTAAAAAAGTATTGCATACTTTAGGGGTTAAACAAGAAAATTTATGCAACTTATGATTTTCGACATTTTTGAAACTTTTTCTAAAAATGTCGAAAATCATTCGACTTATCGTTGTCAGTGGTAATCGAAAAAAGGTTGCTTTTATTAGAAGAAGAATTTGTCATTGGAATTCACTTTGCAAATTGATGTATAGGGTTTTTATATTTGGTAAATAGTCTTGACAAGGGAATCTGACAAATTCCGAAACACGTATTATTCTTAAAAATTATTTTACGAAAAAATCATGGTTTTCATTAGTAAAGGAAAAATGACCTCGAACTCCAATTTTACCCACCTTTTTCAAAGGACAACCCTGATGAAAATTACCAGCCTGTACTATTTTCTTAGTTATAGCATTAACTACTGGATTGGAATTCCGATAATTACCCATTTGACAGCCATCGGTGCTGAATTTGAGTAAGTCTCGTACTTTTTGCTTTCCCAGACCAGGCATAGATACCTTAAAGTCCACCACACTTTTGGTAATATCTTGATTAAAAACAACATGAGCCGTTATATAATTTCCACGATTTTTGGCCAACTCTTTAATGGGGCAATCAAAGAATCTTACCATGCTGGGGGTTATAATCGAACAATTTGTACGAGTAAATCGAATATCAAAAGGGCGCTGTAGATGAAATAAATTTGGTTAAGAATTATTTGGAGGAAAGTTTAAAACTTACCAAAGATTGAGAGACTTTGAAATTTGTGGTCGTTATTATAAGAAATATCAAATAATTAAAACTGCTCATTTTGTACCTGTTGTTTTTAGTATTTTTACTTAAAAACTAATTTAAAAATTGATATCTTGTTTTTGTGTAACTATTTTTAGTAACACGTTTTGTTTTTTTCAATTTAAAATTGATTTATAATTGCTTGATAATTTAGTAAATGACTATGTAATTTTCAGTCTAATGGAAAGAAAATTAATCTTCTTTAACCATAGAGGGCGCAAATTAATATAAAATTTTGCGTATGGCAATGCTGTGGTTTTATCGAATTCAAATGGCAACTATCTCTGAAGCAGTGTTGGCAGAATTGCCACCAAAATGACATTTTTTAAAACTTGCTCCAACTGCCCTAAGAGTGCCCCTAGCGAAAACGCGAATTGATCTAGAAAAAGTGTATTTTATTATCGGCCCTACTCTCACACGGAATGCTTAAGCGAAAAAGAGCAAAACACGGTACCAAAAATAAAATACACGTATCCTCAACTTTTTCTAGATCAATTCGCATTTTCGCTAGGGGCACCCTTAGTGCAGTTAGAGCAAGTTTGAAAAAAGTGTCATTTTGATGGGAGCTCTCTTAAGAATTGGGGAAAGAGTATTGGTTTGTTTGGGAAAAATGTTTAGAGGCGTTTCGCTAGCGTTCCGCTAGGGGCACTCTCAGGGCAGTTTGAGCAGTTGGAGAAAGTTTTAGAAAATGTCATTTTGTATGGGAGCGCTCTTAAGAATTGGGGATAGAGTATTAGTTTGTTAGGAAAAATTATTTAGAGGTGTGTGTTTAGATTAAAAAATATTCTGTGTCGGTCATACATTTGACTTTTCTAGAGGAACCCTTAGGGCAGTTAGAGCAGTTGAAGCAAATTTATAAAAAAAATGTCATTTTGTATGGAAACCCCGATATTTTATTATCGGCCCTACTCTCACACGGAATGCTAAAGCGAAAAAGATCAAAACACGGTACCAAAAATAAAATACACGTGTCTTCCACTTTTTCTAGATCAATTCGCATTTTTTGTAGGGCACCCTTAGTGCAGTTAGAGCAAGTTTAAAAAAAATGTCATTTTGATGGGAGCTCTCTTTAGAATTGGGGATAGAGTATTAGTTTGTTTGGAAAAACTTTAAGAGGCGTTTCGTTAGCGTTTTGCTAGGGGCACTCTCAGGGCAGTTTGAGCAGTTGGAGCAAGTTTAAGAAAATGCCATTTTGTATGGGAGCGCTCTTAAGAATTGGGGTTAGAGTATTAGTTTGTTTGGAAAAATTGTTTAGAGGTGTGTGTTTAGATTAAAAAATATTCTGTGTCGGTTATACATTTGACTTTTCTAGAGGAACCCTTAGGGCAGTTAGAGCAGTTGAAGCAAATTTCAAAAAAAATGTCATTTTGTATGGAAGCCCCGATATTTTATTATCGGCCCTACTCTCACACGGAATGCTAAAGCGAAAAAGAGCAAAACACGGTACCAAAAATAAAATACACGTGTCTTCCACTTTTTCTAGATAAATTTGCATTTTTGCTAGGGGCACCCTTAGTGCAGTTAGAGCAAGTTTAAAAAAATGTCATTTTGATGGGAGCTCCCTTAAGAATTGGGGATAGAGTATTGGTTTGTTTGGGAAAAATGTTTAGAGGCGTTTCGCTAGGGGCACTCTCAGGGCAGTTTGAGCAAGTTTTAGAAAATGCCATTTTGTATGGGAGCGCTCTTAAGAAATGGGAATAGAGTATTAGTTTGTTTGGAAAAATTGTTTAGAGGTGTGTGTTTAGATTAAAAAATATTCTGTGTCGGTCATACATTTGACTTTTCTAGAGGAACCCTTGGGGCAGTTAGAGCAGTTGAAGCAAATTTAAAAAAAATGTCATTTTGTATGGAAGCCCCGATATTTTATTATCGGCCCTACTCTCACACGGAATGCTAAAGCGAAAAAGAGAAAAAACACGGTACCAAAAATAAAACACACGTGTCTTCCACTTTTTCTAGATCAATTCGCATTTTCGCTAGGGGCACCCTTAGTGAAGTTAGAGCAAGTTTAAAAAAAATGTCATTTTGATGGGAGCTCTCTTAAGAATTGGGGATAGAGTATTGAGTATGGTTTGTTGGTTTGTCAAAAAAAGTGTAAGTTATTTAGCCTTTATTTTGCTATGGGATAAATTCAAATTTTATTTTCAAAAAAGCATTTTTATAATTAATTTTTAATATTTGTTTTCTTTACTATGCTGGCCTCTATGCTGGCATATAAAATATGCGTTTTACCCGCCAACATACTTATTCTGGTAAAGAAATTTATTTCCGGTGTATAATCAGGAAACAAATTTGGATTTAAAGCAAAATTTTGCAATTTGTAAGACAAATTCTGGAAATAAAAAAAAAATAAATCAATATCTTTTAAATCTTTAAAAAATATATTCCCCTCACCTTTTTCAATGGGCAACCTTTTGGAAAATTTCCAATTTTTATCATTTTTTTAATCATAGCATTTACCACCGGATTACCCGTTTGATAATTGGCCATTTTACAGCCATCTATACGAAATTTTAAGATTTCAATTTCTTTTGTTTTACCACCACTAGGTGGCACTGATACTCTAAAATCCACCAGGCTATTATTAATATTTGCATTAAATTTAACATGGGCAGTTAAAACATTACCACGACTACGTGGTATTTCTTTTAAAGTACAGTCGAATAATTGTACATATGATTCATCTAAAATAGAGCAGTTTGTATGGGTCCAGCGAATGTCAAAAGAACGCTGAAATGAAAAATTTTTGTGTTATTAAAATATTTTTTAAAGAATTTTTTACAAACTTACTACTGCTTTTGAATTTTTAAATATTAGCAAATTAATAAAAATGTGTAATAAAAATTTTACTTTAATCATTGTAAGGTTTTTTTTATTAATTTTTTTTTTGGGAAATTCACTTGGAAAATGTTTTAGTAAAATGCCTAGACTTTGAGTTTGTTAGTTATTATGGAATATTTTTAAATTATTTTTGGATAATTGGATGAAAATTGAATTTTAATTGCTTGATTATACAATTTTGTTTTTAAGTGTGGTAAGTTAGACTAAAAACCTCATTATTTATAATGTAATTTAAATTCCGGATAATAGGTGCGTTTTGTAAACTTTTCGATTTATCAGTAGTACAAAAAAATTGTAATGCAGAAAACAAATAAGAAAAAAAATTAAAAGTAACAAGTAAAAAAGTTAAAATCTACTAAAATTTTTTTGTCTGGAAAAACGTTTTTCTTCCCATTTTGAACGCCCGGTAAAATTTTTATTCGCCAATGACCAAAACTTATGTGATACAAATTTGAGGCCAATCGGATTTACACGTGGTGCCCGGCAACCAAAGCTTTAGGTTTTTAAACGCTTAAAGTTTTGCGACACATATTTATGAATTTTAGTGCGCTGAGCACGAATATCAAAAAAAAAAATAAAATCGTCGTTCAAGAATTTTTTTAAAGAATATCGCAAATTTCTTCCTACATATCATAATAATGGTTTTTGATGCGCTTTAAAAGCGGTTTTCAATAAATCGCTATTCAAAATATGCGAAAAATTGGGAATTTAAAAAAAAAAAAAATCATAAAAGTTTCTCTCCCGTGACCCTTTTATAGAGCTTGACACAATCTTTAATTTTTTGGTAATATCAACACAATACACTTAACAAAAATATATTTTGAGTAGGTTTTTTTCTAGCTCGAGGTCATTATTTCGTTGACTAATTAAAACTTTAATATTCTCATGAAATAATTTTTAAGAAAACTATTTTTCTTCACATAAAAAAAAACCTTGTCAAATTACTAGAAAAAGTCTCGTAATCGCATTTTACCAATATTTGGCAGTTTTCCTTGTTTTTTTGCCAAAAGTGTTTGATCAAAATTTAAATTTTTTTTTTGTAATTTTACATTTTTTTTTTTTAATTTTACAAATTTTCAACTTTTTTTTACAATAAACGAGAATTCCTCGTAAGTTTTATTGCGTCAAAAAAGTTGTAAATTTACAATTTTATTGGTAAAAATCTTGTAAAATTACAATTACAATTTGACAAGAATTTCTTGTAATTTACAAGCTTTTTACCAATAAAAATGTAAATTTACAACTTTTTTAATACGATAAAACTTACATGGAACTCTTGTGACTTTAATATATATTTTTTTTTTCTTAAATTACCTTGGAAATTGAGACGTTTACGAAAAATTACAAAAAAAAAAATAAAATTTCGATCGAAAATTTTTTGTTAAAGAACAAGAAAATTTGTCAAATATTTGTAAAATAGTTTGACAAGTTTTTTTTTTAAGATTCCATTGTCAAGACTAGCAAATATTAAAACCCTCTACTACAAGTAGCAAAGGGAATTTAAATGACAAATCGCTAATATTCAAAAAAAAAATTAATATATTTTCAACTCTATATTCATTGAGAATTAGAAGAAAAAAATTGATTAACAAATAGATTTTTTTGTCGGAAGGAGTTCAGTGATCGAAAAAAAATTTCGAAGAAAAATAATTTTTTGTGATAAAAAAAAATTTTTTTGAAAAAAGTTTTTTATAAAAAAAAAAGTTTTATATAAACAAAAAAGTTTTGATAAAAAAAAGTTTCTAATAAAAAAAATGTTGATATAAAAAAACAGGTTTTTAGAGAACAGGTTTCGATAAAAAAAAGTTTTTGATAAAAAAGTTTGTGACAAAAAAAAATTTTTGTAAATTTTAATTTTTTTGATGACAAAAAAATTTTTTTTTTAATGAAAAAAAAAAGTTTGATGAAAAAAAACTTGGCTAAAAAAAGATTTTGCTGAAAAAAGTTTGTGATAAAAAAAAATCGTAAAAAAATAATGTTTTTTGATGACAAAAAAAGTTTGATAAAAAAAAAACTTGGCTAAAAAAAAAAAAATTGATGAAAAAAATCCAATTTTGATGAAAAAAATTTTTCTTGCTCTACAAAATAAAAAGGAATTCCATAAAGATCGGCGGATGGCACAAGGGAGACCTTCCTTGTAAGACTTAGCATATTAACTGGTTGTTGCCCCAAGCAGTTTGGTATTGCATTTGAGCGAAATCGGCTCAGTTCAGAAGTTATGAAAGAAAATGAAAAGGATACCTCCCAAACTTTGGTACATCCAACATAACCTAAAAATACAAAATGCTTTAATTCGGCTGCTGGTTGACACATGTGAAAGGAATTGATCCCCGAATGGTATTTAAACAAGTACAAAAATAAAATAAAAAGTCAATTCGCCACATTTTTTTTTTATTTTCACCAAAAAAATATTTTCGCGAATTTTTTTTTTCAAAAATTTTTTTTTTTTTGTAAATATAAAAATTTTTGCAAATTTTTTACATTGTGTAGGGTATCAATACATTCGACAAGGTCTAATTTAACTTTTTAAATTGTTTTTATTACATTTTTTTCGTTGAAGTTCCACATTTTCCACACTTTTTTAAAAAGCTCCTTACTTATTTCTTCTTGCATTAAATTATATTATACAAAGTATATACTACCTAATCTTGATTTATTTAAATTATTTAGTTTATCCAATAATCCGGAAGGAATTTTAAAACTAATTTTTTTGTATACCCTACACTAAGTGGTATAGAGGGTATATAAACATAAGTTTGTCACTCCGTTTGTATCTGATCGAAATATCGGTGATAGGCCCGAAAAAGTATATCGTCACCTAAAATGCAAAAGGCCCTAACAAATCACAAAATGATTAAAAAATGTATTTATAGTTGCGTTCATAGGCGATTTCGCAATTCACATGTTTTTATTTTTTGGCTATAAAATCGCTAATTTTTATTATGTGCCCCTAGTTTTTTTTTAGGGACGTGTAGGTTATTAAAATTCACCAGAATCTATGAAAATACTGATTTTGAATTTGTTGTTAGTTAGGGCGTTTTGCATTTTAGGAGACGATATATTTTTAATCAGTGATCGATTCTAAGGCATCTAGCGATGTTTGTCTGTCCGTCTGTCTGTTAAAATGGCGATTGCGACCAAAATATTACACAAATATGACAGTAATTTAACATATTTTCTTGTTGTATCTTTGAATATATTGGTGTTGCATTTGAGCGATATCAGTTCAGCAGTTAAAAAGTTATAGGGGAAAATGTAATGGTACCTCAAAATTTTGGTACATTCTGTATTAAACACCAAAAATGCTTTAATTTTGCAGCTAGTGGACATATGTGAAAAGAATTTGATACCGAAAGGTACCTTAACAAGTACAAACATAGTTTTTTACCCCAGAAATGTTTTCGTGGAATTTTTTGAGCCAAAAATTTTTTTTCGCGGATTTTTTTTTCAAAATTTGTTTCTTTTAACAAAATTTTTCTTTTTTATCGTAGAGGGTATCCATACATTCGGCAAGACTGAATTTTACTCGTTTTACTTGTTTTTAATTTAAACGGATTTATTTAAAAAAAACTCTTTAATCTAGATTATTGTATATCAAAAGTTTCTTTGTTTCCTGTTAATCTAGATTATCTAGTAATCCGGAAAGAATTTGGGCTACACGTGAGGTATATATGATAATGGTTTGGATTGATTTGGAATTCCAAACAGGCTGGATTAAAAATTTTATTGTTTGTACAAATTTTGTAAATAAAAAAGAATTTATACAATCCATGACATGACGCAAAAATATTTTTTTTTTTTTTTTTTAAATTCATTTATTAATGCAATCTATCATAAATTGATATTAATCATTACACGTGACTTAAAATTATTTGACTATGAAGTGGAGATGATCCAGTGATCATCCCACAGATAACTTAAAACTAAAAAACTAAAACATATATAAAAATAATTCCAAATATAAAAAACTTAATAAAAATATAAAAAACTTAATAAAATGAATTATTTTCCATGTTGATTTTTCCTACTTATTTTTTTATCATTTATTGCACTTGACTGCATAATAATATAGCTGTAATTTTTTTTAAACCATTTTTATGCTTATTTTACATATATTCTATTTGTGAGAGAGCCATCCGTTGTTCATTCCTTACGGCTAGCCAAATACAAATGCATCAAGGAAGGAAAGGATGTTTATTGGTAAATAGTACAAATAAACAACGAAACTAAAAAAAACAGCCACCTAAACTAGCCAGCCATTGCAGGCAGCCAGCTATCCAGCCAGCCAAGTTAAGTGAGCAGGAAGTTAAAGAAACTGCACAAAAGAGGAGCTTAAAAAGTAAACTAGTAAAATTTGGTTATGATAAATATATTGGACACCCTCCACAATGTAAAATAAATTATTCGAAAAAAAATTTTTGGGAAAAAATTTTTTTTTTTGGAAAATTATTTTTTTTTTTTTTTTGAGTAGGTCGAGGTCATTATTTTTTTTACTAATTAAAACTATAATATTCTCATAGAATACTTTTCAAGAAAATTATTTTTCTTTTTTAAATTAATTTATGTTGCTCATTTTTGCAAGACTTAATCGACACGTTTTTCGGAATTTGTCAGATTCCATTGTCAAGATTATTTAGCAAATATAAAAATAATTTTCAAGGAAATTATTTTTCTGTTTTAAATTTATTTATGTTGGTAATTTTTGTGTAAAAAAACTTTTTTTTTTATAATTTTTGAAAAAAAAAATAATTTACTAAATTTTTTTTTGAGTGTAAAATTTTTTTCGAGTGTATTTTTTTTTTTTTTAGTGTAAAAATATTTTTGAGTGACAAAAAAACGTTGTATAATATTTTTGTGACTTACCAATATTTTGAACATGTTTAACGGGTTTTCAGCACGTGAATTTAAGGTGAAATTAATCAGAAATTCACAGTTTTGCTAACAACCTTTGAACCACTCCGATTTGGCTTCAATACGAAGGAGACTTCAATACGAAGGAGGCCAGGGGAATGACAGATAAATATATATGCCAAGCTTCAGCATCCTCAGAATTTCCTTTCAAAAGTTATCGCGTTTTTTATCTCGTAAATTCACGAAAAACCCGACTTTTGCTCATAACATTTGAACCACAGAACCGATTTCGCTGGCTTGCAATACCAACCTGACCAGCTAAATGCCCAACATACATGCCAAATTTCAGGAGCCTCCGTAAATTTCAGGAGCCTCGAGCATCATGAATGTATACACTTTATGGGGTACTAGACCAATATTTCGAGGTGTTACAAACGGAATGATAAACTTATATATACTCTCTATCACTAGAGTGGAGGGTATAAAAAATTCCGCGAAAAAAAAATTTTTGAAAAAAAGTTTCCGCGGAAAAAAAAAATTTTTGAAAAAAATTTCCGCGGAAAAAATGTTTGAAAATAAAAAATCCGCGGAAAAAAAGTTTGCTGAAAAAAAAATTGTGAAATTCCTTTCGCTATCTAATTATGTCAACCAGCAATTTAATTAAAGCATTTTGTATTTTTAGGTTATGTAGAATTTACCAAAATTTTTGAGGTGTCCTTATATTTTTGTTCATAACTTTTGAACCGCTAAACCGATAGCACGCGAATTTAATACCAAACTTTTCAAAGCAACAGCAAGTAATTATGTTAAGTTACAGTAATATCTGTATAATATTTTGGTTGTGATCTTAATTTGAACAGACGGACATTGGACTGATTAATATTTTGGGTTCCTAAAACAATATTTTGAGTTGTTACAAACGGTATACCAAACTTATATATCTACCACTTAGTTGAGGGTATCTAAAAAAAAGACCATCACCAAATAACCCAGCCATTCAACAGCAACAAACATAAGGAAGGATATTATAGTGATGACGTTTGCTATTCAATTTACTTACAACTAAAGCTTTGGCATTTAATGCAAATGTCATTTCTATGTTATTATTTGTTAAAAAAAAAAACTTTAACTGAAATGCAAAAAAGATGAAACGAAATGTAATAATAATTTTAAGTTGGTTGTTCAAAAAGGATGTAAAGAAAACAGAAATCACTATGAAAGCTGCATGAAATTAAGTGAATAATGTAAAGATTTTAAAAATAAAGTAAAAAAAATTAAAAAAAGTTGTAATAAAATTATCAAAGAATTTCAAAAGGATAATACCGACATATAAGATTTAATTTGGCAAAAGGAATGGTATAAAGACAAATTAAAACAAGTAAAAAAATTTAAATCGACTTCGACTTGAACCCAAAACAATTCCCAAAACATTTTATATATTCCCAAAATACGAATAAATTTGAGTAGATCTTATAAAGTGACTCAATTTTTTAAAAATAAAAAAAAAAAATAATTTTTCGGCCTTTTATTATTATTAGAAATAATAAACAAATATTCAAGCTCGAGGTCCTGTTTAAAAATTATTTATTTTATTTCACAAATATTTCGTTATTTCTCGAACAAAAAATTTTCAAAAATGTTGATTAGAAAATTTTTATTTTGATTAAAAATCATATTTTGTATAGTTTTATTCTATTTGACAGATTCCATTGTCAAGATTATTTAAAAATTATTCATTTAATTTCACCAATATTTCGTTATTCCTCGAAAAAAATGTTTAAAAATGTTGATCAGAAAAATTTTATTTGGATTAAAAATCATATTTTGAGTAGTTTTATCTAGCTCGAGGTCATTATTTTCTTTACTTATTTAAACTATGATATTCTCGTAGAATAATTTACAAGAAAATTATTTTTCTGTTTTAAATTTATTTGTGTTGGTCATTTTTGCAAGATTTAATCGACACGTATTTAAGAATTTTTCAGTTTCCATTGTCAAGATTATTTAGCAAAATAAAAACCCTATACTACAAGTAGCAAAGGTACAATTTTTGTCTTCTAATTCCCAATGGGAATAGAGTCGAATATGTATTAATATTTAAGTTTGATCATTAACGATTTGTCATTTAATTCCCCTTTGCTATTTAATGTATAGTGTTTTTATATTTGCTAAATAGTCTTGACAATGGAATCTGACTAATTTTGAAACACGTGTCGATTAAGTCTTGCAAAAATTACCAACATAAATAAATTTAAAACAGAAAAATAATTTTCTTGAAAATTTTTCTATGAGAATATCATAGTTTTATTTAGTAAAGAAAATAATGACCTCGAGCTAGAATAAGACTACTCAAAATATGATTTTTTATCAAAATAAAATTTTTCTAATCAACGTTTTTAAATATTTATTTTTTGAGGAATAACGAAATATTTGTGAAATAAAATAAATAATATATTTTGAGGATGTTTATTCTGGCTCGAGGTCATTATTTTCTTTACTAATTAAAACCATGATATTCTCATAGCATAATTTTCAAGAAAAAATTAGTTTTGTTTTAAATTTATTTATGTTGGTCATTTTTGCAAGACTTAATCGACACGTGTTTCGGAATTTGTCAAGATTCCATTGTCAAGATTATTTAGCAAAAAATAGAAACGATTTACTACAAAGTAGCAAACGAGTCTAATGACAAATCGTTTAGTGCACAAACTAGCATTTTAATACATATTCGCCTCTATTCTCAATGAGAATCAGGAAGACGAAGAAATTGTACCATGCTAATAAGGCAACGATTATCAATAACCAACAAAAATATTTAAAACAATTTTACATACGATAGTCCATTAGACTACAACAATATGTTTTTTGTGTTTTTGTTGTAACAAATACTCCATATTAGGGTTATTCATCACATGGCGTGCCAACCATTATGTTCAAATTCTGATTAATTTTTATTAAAAAATAAAAATTGTTTTATTCGACCTTTAAAATATTATATTTTGAGGATGTTTATTCTGGCTCGAGGTCATTATTTTCTTTACTAATTAAAACCATGATATTCTCATAGCATAATTTTCAAGAAAAAATTAGTTTTGTTTTAAATTTATTTATGTTGGTCATTTTTGCAAGACTTAATCGACACGTGTTTCGGAATTTGTCAAGATTCCATTGTCAAGATTATTTAGCAAAAAATAGAAACGATTTACTACAAAGTAGCAAACGAGTCTAATGACAAATCGTTTAGTGCACAAACTAGCATTTTAATACATATTCGCCTCTATTCATGGTACAATTTCTTCGTCTTCCTGATTCTCATTGAGAATAGAGGCGAATATGTATTAAAATGCTAGTTTGTGCACTAAACGATTTGTCATTAGACTCGTTTGCTACTTTGTAGTAAATCGTTTCTATTTTTTGCTAAATAATCTTGACAATGGAATCTTGACAAATTCCGAAGCACGTGTCGATTAAGTCTTGCAAAAATGACCAACATAAATAAATTTAAAACAAAACTAATTTTTTCTTGAAAATTATGCTATGAGAATATCATGGTTTTAATTAGTAAAGAAAATAATGACCTCGAGCCAGAATAAACATCCTCAAAATATAATATTTTAAAGGTCGAATAAAACAATTTTTATTTTTTAATAAAAATTAATCAGAATTTAAAATAAATAATTTTTAAACAGGACCTCGAACTGTTTCGTTATTTTTCGACCTTTTATTAATATAAATAATAAACAAATATTTAAGCTCGAGGTCCTGTTTAAAAATTATTTATTTCACCAATATTTCGTTATACCTCGAAAAAAAATAAAAATGTTGATTAGAAAAATTTTATTTTGATTAAAAATCATATTTTGAGTTGTTTTATTCTAGCTCGAGGTCATTATTTTCTTTACAAATTAAAACTATGATATTCTCATAGAATAATTTTCAAGAAAATTATTTTTCTGTTTTAAATATATTTGTGTTGTCATTTTTGCAAGACTTAAGCGACACGTGATTCCGAAATTTGTCAGTTTCCATTGTCAAGATTATTTAGCAAAATAAAAACCCTATACTACAAGTAGCAAAGGTACAATTTTTGTCTTCTAATTCCCAATGGGAATAGAGTCGAATATTTATTATTATTTTGATCATTAACAATTTGTCATTTAATTCTCCTTTGCTATTTGATGTATAGTGTTTTATATTTGCTAAATAATCTTGACAATGAAATCTGACAAATTCCAAAACACGTGTCGATTAAGTCTTGCAAAAATGACCAACATAAATAAATTTAAAACAGAAAAATATTTTTTTTGAAAATTATTCTATGAAAATATCATAGTTTTAATTAGTAAAGAGAAAAATGACCTCGAGCTAGAATAATCCTACTCAAAATATAATATTTTAAAGTTCGAATTAAATCAATTTTTATTTTTTAATAAAAATTAATCAGAATTGGATTTTTTTATTTTTATACAAAGTAAAGCAAACCTGATACAAATTATAAAAATTCTAATTTGTTGCACAGTGTAATTTTTATTATATAAATTTGCTTAGACATTTTTAAAAATTTCTAAAATTGCATTTTTTATTGCTTTTGCATTTTTTTTTATTTTTAAATTAATTATGCTGATTACTTACAAAAAAATAAAATGCTGATTTAATTAAAAACTAAAAAAAACAATTATTTTCCAAGCAAATAAATTATAATGTGTTTAATGACATCTTTTTAAAAAGCAAACTGTCACCGGACACTAAAAGAACTTTGGACTTTTGCTAAAGAGGTAATTAAACATCAAAACTAGAAAAGCATACAAAAAAAAACCAATTGAAATTCCTAGAAAGATTTATATAAAACTATCTGGCAGCTTAAGCAATGTTTTACAAAGTATATGGGGGAATCCACATAAATTTTTCAATCTCTGAAACATTTAAAAAATACTAAAAAAAATTTTAATTTTTCCAAATGGAAAAGTCCAAATCTTTGATCGCCGAGCGCCGCGGCGGATTAAATTTTTTATACCCTCCACTGTAGTGATAGAGGATATATATAAGTTTGTCATTCCGTTTGTAACACCTCGAAATATTGGTCTAGGACCCCATAAAGTATATATATTCATGATCCTCGATCGATTTTAAGACGATCTAGCGATGTCCGTCCGTTTGATTGTCTGTCTGTTGAAAACACGCAAACTTTTAAAAGACTTTACGGAAGCTCCTGAAGTTTTTCATATATGTTGTGCATTTACCTGGTTAGGTTGGTTTTGCAATCTAGCGAAATCGGTCCAGTGGTTCAAAAGTTATGAGCAAAAGACTGAATTTCGGCAAAGGTTTTTCGTGAATTTACAAGATAAAAAACACCCTAACTTTCGAAGGGCAATTCTGAGGAGGCTGAAGCTAAGCATAGATATTTGTTCGTTCCGCTGGTCTGGTTCGTTTAGAATTTCAGGCAAATCGGTTCAGTGGTTCAAAAGTTATTAGCAAAACCGTGAATTTCAGATTAGGTTCACCTTAAATCCTTAAATTCACGTGTTGAAAACCCGTTCAACATGTTTTAAAAACATTGGTAAGTTACAAAAATATTTTACAACGTATTTTTATCACTCAAAAATATTTTTACGCTAAAAAAAAAAAAAAAAAAATACACTCGAAAAAAATTTTACACTCAAAAAAAATTTTACACTCAAAAAAAAAATTTAGTAAATAATTTTTTTTTTTTAAAAAATTACTTAAAAAAAAGTTTTTTTACACAAAATAAAATATTTCTAATCAAAAATGTTATTTTTTCGCCTTAGAAAATTTAATATCACTTAAAAAGGGCATTGTGGAGGGTATTCATAGATTCGGCCAAGTCGAATTTAACTTTTCTACTTGTTTAGAATTAATTTTTCTCAATTTTTAAACAATTTTTTTTTTATTTTTTTTTTCATTGTTTTGCAATAAAATTTTTAACATTATGGAGGATATCCATACATTCAGCAAGGCCGACTTTAAATTTTTTACTTGTTTGTACTATCATCGTTCATTTTCCTTTGAATTGCCTCATATAAACAAATTTATTAAAAAGCGCCTTTTATTTATGAAATTAGAAAATTCTAAAAATAAACCAATTTCAAAAAAATTTATATATATATTTTGTTTGTTTGTTTTTTCAAACTAAAAAGTAATAAATCAATGCCATTTATTACTTCACTACAATTCTGGCTACTGGGTTTTGGCGCTGTTATTCTATTCAAAGAAGCCAAAATCTAAAACTGAACAAAAAATAAATAAAACAACATAAAACTTTATCAAATATTGAAAAAACCTTAAAAACTGCAATAAATTATGTGGAATGAAATACAACGTGAAATGTGTTAAAAACCAAGCGTCACTTTACTTTTTTTTCTTTTTGTATAAACCATAGACTGAATAAACACAAACAACAAACAAAATAAAAATTGAAAGATCTTTGAAAAAAAATTTTGTTAGGTTTTTATTCAATTAAAATTTGGAAAACAAACAAACTTTTAGCATAAAACGGCCTTACCAAGAGAGAGAAAAATATAGAAATAATAAAAAAAAAAAATATATAAAAATTTAAAAAAAATTATATTTGTTTGTTTTGATTTTAAGGTAAAATAGTTAACAATGTCATTTACCACAAGAAAACAAAAAGTCTATTTAAACAAAAGTTTTATTTTAAATATCAAATTTTCAATACATTTTTTGAAAGTCGATTTTAAAAACAAAAACAATTTGTATGGCAATAAAATTAAAAGCTGATTTTAAATATATTTTATTTTTCTATCGTAAGGCTGAATGTTTTTCTATGAAACCAAAAATTTTCTTGAAATATTAAATTTATGTATGTTTTTATAGTTGACCTTTTTGATGGCTAATTCTTAGTTGTTATTGTTTGGCTGTAGGTCTTAGTTATTAAAATAAAAAACTCGCGATTTTATTTTAAATATTTTTATTTATCCCAATATTTCGGTTAGCATCGCTAACCGAAATATTGGGATAAATAAAAATATTTAAAATAAAATCGCGAGTTTTTTATTTTAATAACTAAGACCTACAGCCAAACAATAACAACTAAAAAAAAAGATATTAAATTTATTTAAAAAATATTAAAAATTTTTCTTTCTTGGTTAGGCCGATTTTTTTTTTTTTATATTCTGCCTTCACACAAACAATCACACTCTAAACATAATTTAAGATTTTTATCAGTGTTTTTTTTTTTGTTTAAGAAACATGAACCCGTCACAATCATCATAAGATAAAAGATCTTTAAAAAAAAGAAATATTTAACAAAAGTTGATTTTATTTTTTGCTCAAAATCTAACAACAAACTTAAAATTGAAACATTTAAAACCAAAATTGTATTATTGTGTGATTTTTTTTTTCGTTATGTCTTTAAAGCTTTAAAGAACTGTCAATTATAACAGTTTCTAACATTTTAAAAGGCCAATTAAATTTTTCTTTTGAAATTTATCAACAGCATTTTGGTAACAAAAACAAGTTTATGTCGACTTGGCCGAATTTATGAATACTCTATAAAATAACTAAAAATAATTTGAATACAATAAAATTTCTGGAAAACACTCTTTTTTAGTGATTGTAATTGTTTAAAGAACAAATTTTAATTTGATTTTAAAATTTTGTAAAATTTGTTTGGAGTGTACAAATATTTGACTAAAAAAAAATTTATTTTTACTAAAAAAAAACTTTTTCTAGTAATAAATGTTGCTTTTAATGGTAGAAAGGTACAAAGAAATAAATATGCTCGAAGCCCAAAATATCATAAATAGAATTTTTTGGGCCTCGAGCTAAAAAATATTTTAATCGAATATTTTTCTAGTAGGCAATTTTTATAACAGAAAAAGTTTTTTGAGTGTGAAATTTATTTTATTTTGTTAAAAAATTTTTTAGTGAAATAAAAAATAAAAATTATTTAATTCTACCTTTAAAATATTATGTTTTGAGTAGGTTTTATCTAGCTCGAGGTCATTATTTTCTTTACTTATTAAAACTACGATTTTCTCTTAAAATAATTTTCAAACAAAATATTTCTCGGTCATTATTTCCTTTACTTATTAGAACTATGATATTCTCATAGAATAACTTTCATTTATTTATGTTGGTCATTTTAAAGACGTATTTGAAACGTGTTTTGTCAGATTCCATTGTCAAGACTATTTAGCAAATATAAAAACCCTAAACTACAAGTTGTAAATAATTTTCTCGAAAATTATTCTTTGAAAATAACATGATTTTAATTTTTGTTTAAACATTAGCTATTTGTGATTTTAAGTCCCTTTGCTATTATTATTCTAGCTCGAGGTCATTATTTCCTTTACTAATTAAAACCATAATATTCTTAAAGAATAATTTTAAATAAAATGTTTTTTCTTTTTTTTAATTTTTTTTTGGTAATTTTTGCAAGACGTAGTCGACAATTCATTTGGAATTTTCCAGATTTCATTGTCAAGACTATTTATCAAATATAATAACTTTATACTACAAGTAGCAGAGGGAATTTGCATGACAAATCGCTAATATTTAAACAAAAATATTAACTCAACTCTACCCTCATTGAGAATTAAACGAAGAAAATTGTTCAATATCTTAGTAGGATCACGATCGTAAAATAACCAACAAAAAATATTAAAAACAGATTTACATATGATTACCCATTGGATAATACCAAATATATGGTCAATTGCAAAACATTTTGTTCAAATTCTGCAAAATTTTTATTAAAAAATAAAAACTGTTTTATTCGACCTTTAAAATATTATATTTTCAGTAGGTTTAATCTAGCTCGAGGTAATTTTTTCCTTTAATAAGTAAAACTACGATTTTCTCTTAAAATAATTTTCAAGAAAAATATTTCTCGGTCATTATTTCCTTTACTAACTAGAACTATGATATTCTCATAGAATAATTTGCATTTATTTATGTTGGTCATTTTAAAGTCGTATTTGAAACGTGTTTCGGAATTTGTCAGATTCTATTGTCAAGACTATTTAGCAAATATAAAAACCACTAAACTACAAGTTGTAAATAGTTTTCTTGAAAATTGTTCTTTGAGAATATCATAGTTTCATTTTTTGTTTAAACATTAGCGATTTGTCATTTTAAGACCCTTTGCTACTTGTAGCATATAGCTTTTATTTTTACTAAATAGCCTTGACAATGGAATCTGACAAATTCCAAAACACGTGTCGTTGTAAAAATTACCAACATAAATAAATTTAAAACAGAAAAATAACTTTCTTGAAAATTATTCCATGAGAATATATAGTTTTAATTAGTAAAGGAAATAATGGCATCGAGCTAGCATAAATCTACTCAAAACATAATTTTTTAGTCATTTTGGTAAAAAAAAAATGTTTTTTGAATGTAAAAAACTTTTTATTTTGAATTTCTAGTCACTTTTGTTTAAGCATATTTTTTTTTTTGTTTAAAATTTTTTTTTGAGCGAACATTTTTTTGAGTGACAAAAACATTGCGTTAAATTTTTAGTGGTTTACGTATGTTTTTTTAGCACGTGAATTGAGTGTAAAAGTTTTTTCGACTGTATAAATATTTTATTTGGATTAAAACCTTTTATAGTTACTTTTGAAAAAAAAAAACATTTTTTGAGTGTAAATTTATCTGCATGGATTTCTTTTAGTGTAAACTTTTTATACCCTCTACTTACAATTTGTGATAGATGGTATATATAAGATTGTCATTCCGTTTGTAACTTATCGAAATATTGGCAAAGGACCCCATCGATTCTTAGAGATTCTAGCGATGTCCGTATGTCTGTTGAAATGACGATCACAGCAAAAATATTACTCAGATATGACAGAAACTTAACATGTTTTCTTGTTGTTGTCACGAGCAGTTTGGTATTGCATTTGAGCAAAATCAGTTCAGCGGTACAAAAGTTATGAACCAAAATATAAGGACACTTCGAAAATTTTGGTACATTCAACATAACCTAAAAATATAAAATGCTTTAATTCGGCTGCTAGTTGATATTTGTGAACAGAATTCGACGCCGAATGGTATTTAAAAAAGAAAAACTTATTTTTTACAAAAAAAAAAAAATTCTCGGATTTTTTTTCCGTCAATTTTTTTTTTTTCGCGGATCGTATTGCAATTGATCGATGATCAATAATAAAAATAACTTATGTTGTCCTATGCTGATAATTCATGTGTTACAAACGGAACGACAAACCTAATATAACCACCATTACAAAGTGTAGCGTATACAAATGCAAACGGAAGGTATCCCTGAAAGGAGACACTTATTTTTTAATGCTGCGATATTTGTCCTTCTGTAAATTTCTTAAATGCTGACATATTTTAAAAAGAAAAAGAAATTAATTTTGCTAAAAATTTTCTCAAGAAAACTTCCTCATATTTTAAAACATTTTTCCTATAGAAATAGTCTGAACCATTTATTTATAAAAATACTCTCAGATTCTGAGACATTTTTCTTATAGAAAAATTGTCAGATTCTGAGACATTTTTTCTTATAGAAAAAGTCTCAGATTCTGAGACATTTTTCTTATAGAAAAAGTCTCAGATTCTGAGACATTTTTCTTATAGAAAAAGTCTCAGATTCTGAGACATTTTTCTTATAAAAAAGCAAGGTTGGTTACCGAAACGAATAACGGTAAGGGTAACGGTAACGGTATCTAATTTTTATTTATTTCGGTAAAGGTAACGGTAAGTGTTTTCAAATCGTTTCGGTAACGGTATGTACCGGTACCGAACCAACCAAACCGGTACGTACCGGTATTATTAATTTAGTTAAAAATTTGAAAAAAGATAGAACAGAAAGCTAAAAATATTTTATAGACCCAAAAACCAGTATAGATTTGATATGATTATTATTTTTGTCATTTATTTTATGATAATTTGCAAATTATAAATTTAAAATTATGTTAGCAATTTGATTTTATTTTTTTGTTCGTTAAAATCCCTTAAAACAGGTAAAATTTTGAATACCGGTACAATACCGGTAACTTCTAATAATTATAACGGTAACGGTAAGGGTAACGGTATTTTAAAAATATTTTTAGCGGTATCGGTAACGGTAACGGTATTCGATTTGAAAGGGTTTTGAATCGGTAACGGTATAATAAGGGTAACGGTAACCAACCATGTAAAAAAGTTATAGATTCTGAGACATTTTTCTTATAGAAAAAGTCTCAGATTCTGAGACATTTTTCTTATAGAAAAAGTATCAGATTCTGAGACATTTTTCCTTATTAAAAAAGTCTTAAATTCGGAGACATTTTTCCTTATTAAAAAAGTCTTAAATTCGGAGACATTTTTCCTTATAAAAAAAGTCTAAGATTCGGAGACATTTTTCTTTATAAAAAAAGTCTAAGATTCGGAGACATTTTTCCTTATAAAAAAGTCTCAGATTCAAAAATATTTTTCCTATAGAAAAATTTCCAGATTCTTATGAATATTATTAAAAATAATATTAAACATTTTTCTTTTAATTTTTTTTAATTCTTTCTTATTTTTCTTTCTTTTCAGGTAATTTTTTGGAAATTTTGTTTAAAAATCACAATTTCTTTAATATCAAGTAAGTTTGTTTTAAAAATAACTTTAATTCCAAAACGGTAAAATTTTTAGGGACTTTACCTGACAATCCATCTCTTATCTTCGGTGATCCTTCCTTGTCAGTTTATAGTTTTTTTGTATAATTTAAAGGTATGAATGAGTTCGAAAAAAAACTATACAGACTTGTTAACAAAATGCCAAAAACGTGTGGTTTTTACCAAACACAAAGAGTAAACGCGACTTGTCATCAGATGGTATATAAATCACTTTTAGCTTTGAAAAAAATTTATTATTTGAAGATTTTTTTAAAGTAAAACAAAAAACATTGAAGATTTAAAGAGGAAATTTCGATGTATCAACTAATGAATAGAATTATTATGGACATTTTTTATGAATTTTCTTAATATAAAAACAAATTTATACGTTAATTTTTAATTTTGTTTTATTGAGCGAGTTCCCCATAGTTTTTTCTGAACAGTTCACAATTTTTTCCAATAGACGTTTTTTTTCATCATTTTATGGTTTATACATGTTGTTTTCTTTACTCAACGAGAATCAAGAAACACTCGAAATTTCTTAATTTCGAACTGATTACACACAAGCAACAGCACAGTCGTTTACAAAAACACAAGCACACATGGGTTTGTTTGTTTCCATTGAAGTTTTATCTTGGTTTTAAATAAACCAACTGCACAAATTAGCTTAACCCTTTGACGACCACAGGCAAGTATACTTGCCAAATCGTTTTTGGCGATTATTTTGGTTTAGGTAAAAGATAGGGCAAATGTGCTAAAAGGTGAATTGTAGGGGAGTGTTATGGCAATAAAAGTCTAGTTTCCAGTTAGTCTCTAACTTTATCCATTTACTCACTGTAAGTCCCCAAAGTTTGTGAAATAAAAATCTCTATTTTAGGGACAAAAGGATCTATACTTGTCAAGCAAAATTGGGGTCAAGAAGGGGGTGTATAGGTCCAAATTCTTGTAGAATAACTACAATAGAGTTTCAGATCTTAAAAATCATAGCGAATAGCAAATAGCTTTGGCCAGAACTGCGTAATCGTCGAAGGGCAAAATTTTTCCCCATGAAAAATGAAGGGTAAGGAGAGTGGTTAGGGGTCCAATTTTTTGTTTAGTTATTTTTATTAGGTCAAAGATTAAGACAATGAACAGAAAATCAAAATCGCCTCGGCAGAAAATGTATGGTCGTCAAAGGGTTAAGCACATTCGTTTACAGACACACACACATATCTTTGTTTATGTTAATCGTTGCTTAATTTTGTTGTGTTAAATTATCATAGAATAAAGATCTCATGTATTTAATGATTCTCGTTGGGTTAAAAAAATTTTATGTATAAACTGTGTTATTTTCCTTTATCAAATTTTACTATAAACAACATATGTAACTGATAAGGGATAACTACGGATAGTAAATGAACATTTTCTTTTGACTGAAAGTTTTCAGTTTCAACGTAGTCCATAAAAATCCCTGTAGATCAACAAAAATGTCCACCACGACGCAATTAAATTCTGTTAAGACCCCAAAAACGTATTATTCTTTAATTTCATTTTAATGTTTATGGTTAACCATATTTTTTTTTTTTTTTTTTGATAATTATTGCAATTTTGTTTTTCTTCCCCCCTATAAATTCTATTAAAATCTATTCAATAATTACATTTAACCATATTGTGGTTTTGTTCAATACAATTTAGTGTTGGTGTTCTATTTGTTAATAGCTTTTGTGGTTTTTTGTCTATTATTTATTTTTATAATTTAATCTTAAATTACTTTTTTTTTTTTTTTTTTTGAATTTCAAATCAATTTGTTTTAATACTGCATTATTGTGTTAAATTTTTAAATAAATAAAAACAAAATAATAAATTTAAACAAACTGAACTTGTCTTGTCAAAAAAAAAAATCCAAAAACAAATAGTTAACAAAATGCTGGCGCCATTTATTTTGACACCTTAAGCCGGACTTTGCTACTAGTTTTTTTTTGTTAATAAATTGTTGTTGATTTTGTTTTTTTTTTTTTTTTTTCTAAAAATATACTGCACATAATTAGTCATTTCATTGTCACAGTGTTTGCTTAAAATGTAAAAAAATTATATTTGCTATGCAAATTTTTTGATAAATAATTTTTGTCCCCATCACTCTGGCGATAGAGGGTATATATAAGTTTGTTACTCCGTTTGTAGCACCTCGAAATATTGGTCTAGGACCCCATAAAGTGTATATATTCATGAT